>VZSR01002340.1:2371066-2453814 GCA_013398615.1 Brachypodius melanocephalos
GAGCGGGGTGGGCGGGCGGGGAGGGGAGCGGAGCGGGCAGGGAGGGAGGCGGCGGTGAGGAGGGTGTCGGCAGGGGCGGCGGGGCGGCTGCCACCGGCGGTGTCCCGCTCTCTCCGCGGGGCCCTCCCCGCTCTGGCTCCATTTTGCGGCCTAGGCAGGGGTGGGGGCAGCAGGCAGAGCTGCCCCGGGGCCGGCCGGCACCCCGTATCGCCTGCCGAGAAGCGGCGGGCACTCGCGGGGCGCACGGCCTCCTGCCATCCCTCCGGCTCCGCGCCGGCCGCGCTCGCTGTGTGCCGGGGCCCCGGCTTTGTGGCGGCCGCGGCGGGCGGAGGGGGCTCCGCGCTCTTTTGTGTCCGCCCGGCCGAGCCCCCTCCCCTCGCCGCGGGAGCGAGTGGCCGGGACCCCCACCACGCCCACGGCCCCTGGTCGGGCCAGGAGCCGGGCAGCGGCACCACAGGGTCCCGGTCTCGCCTCTCGGTCCCCCCGGCGCCTTTGTCGGGACCGAAATTTCCTGGAAGATTTGGCGGTATTTTGCAGGGATGAGGAGCGTAGGGCGAGGCCCCGGGATGTGGTGCCAGTACCCCGCTGGCTGTGCGGGCGGGAGTGCGAGGCTTTGGTGGGCTGCACGGGGGCCCGGCAGAGGCGCCTCGCCGGCCCCGGTCAGGTGCGGGCAGCGCGGAAATCGCAGCCAGGGTGACCAACAATAAAGTTGCTGATTAACTGAGGACTCGTCGTCTTGTGCCATTTGTAAACAAGGGGTCACGATAGACGAGTTACCTCGCGAACAGGTGTGAGCTGGGTGCCAGCAAGGCTCGGAGGCTGTTGGTGTAAATAGGAAGGTGTCCCCCGTGCCCCAGCGCTGGCTGCGTTTGCATCATTGAAGGGCATGAAATCGGGAAATGGGATCGATCGGCTCACAGTGGCACAGAAGCAGCTGGGTGGCGTCAGCACTTGTCCTGTGACACACTTGACAGATGGGAGAGAGACGGGACCCTGCCATTATCAACGTCCACACAACTTTTCTCTGTGTGGCAGGTGTTCTTGGGCAGATCTGTCTGTGCTAGCCACTGTTCTGCCTCCAGAAATTATGTAGTTGGTGGTACTGAAGAGTACCGCCGAGGTTATTCACAGACAATCCTATTGGAAAACTACGAAAAAAATTATGCGTTTTAGTAAGGTTTCTGCGGCTATAATATATATTCTGCAGTACAGCAGCAGTAGAAAATCAACTTCTAGCTTTACCAATTTCTTTAAGGCTTAACCAAAAAGATTTTGTTCTGAAAAGAACTGTCAGGTAGAAGCTACCTAGTGTGCTTGGCTTGCTTTTGGGGTGGCAGAATTATTGATAACAATGATCCAAACATTTCTAGGCAGTGAAGATCACCGAAATCTGGATTTCAGCTTGTTTGTAGACTCTGTTACTTGTAGTAACCTTCCCTTGGCATCTTGGTAGATGGCAGTTACTGTCAATTTTAAAAAAAATCAGCTTTCTCAAAAGAAGCTCTGGCAAAATCGTAGGAAAATGGCAGGCACCACTTTGGGCAGTCTTCAGAGTCTGGCATTAATTGGCTTGCAGGAATGGAGAAATGGTGTCTCTATATAATCGTTAGCATACTGTTCCTAAACAATGAACTAGCGATTGCTTTCTCTGTTTCTTTGCTTATGTGGCCTGTGGCATGACAGTTACAATGTGAAGGCAGGATCCTGTGCATTTCTCTAGGACACCCCAGATGGCTCAATCTGAACAATTTTGAGGCCTGTGTGAGTTGCTTTTGCGCTGTGCACTGAGCAGGTGGTTATACGTGGTCTTGGCTGCTGGCATTTACAGTTATGGTATTACATTGGGAGAAGTTAGGAGCACTGGGTGTTACTTCAAGATTTGACAGTTGCAGCAGTTCAAAGCTTAACACGTGTATTTGTGGTAATAATTACAAGAAGGGAGGCAATGTTCAGAAACTGAATGAAAAAGAATAGTTAAGATATTGTCAAGATGTGAAATATAAAACACTGAAAATTTCAAAGTCTAGTACTTTGTTCTGTCACCATTTAAAGAAGGTTTGCAATGTGGTTCTAATGTCACTCCTCCTTTAAAATTTTGCTTAGAAAGAAACTTGGCTGTTTCTGAGTACTGAGTTTTGCAGTAGTGTTTTAAAGAAACTTAGTATTTAGATATTGATGTTTTAGTGGCAGGGTGCTTTTAAAAAGAGCAAAACATAACTATATATATACATACTAAACAATATGGGTAAATAACATTGGTAGAATAAAAGCAAGTGTCAGCAAATTCAACAGATTTGGCTGAAAATATTGGTCTGGTCTGAACTAGCTTTGTAAAACTCTTACTTGCCTTGTTGCTTGAGAGAAAGAAGCTGCTTGGCATACTTGAGTTACCACCTCAACAAATGAAAACTAACCTACTTAAAATGTTATCAAACTTCTAAAAGGAAAAAGACGGGATTTATGGATTGCTGCTGTAATAAACAGATTATTTTTTCACAAGAAAATACTAGAAAAATATCAAAAACTTATTATTGAAATGTTGTAGGGGATTTCAGTCAGATTGCTGAAGGAGGGAGGCACTGCTAGTGCAGTGTGTTCAGCACTGCTTTCCTCTTCCAGCTTCTGCAAACAACTAAACTGCCTCTGTTCCTCTGCTCATCTTATTTATTTTCCCCTCCAGCTTCCCTCTTCTACTGCCAAAAGAGAGAATGGGTGGAAACTCGGTTTCTCTTGCTTGCTCTGTATCACTGACCCACTCCTTCTTGATGTGAAAATATGTGTGATTTTAGTCCAGCCATATATATTGGAGCTAACAGTGCTTGTGGATGTTAGCCAAACTGGGAAGGAGCTGCCATCTACCCTAGCACAGCTGGATCCATGTGGAAGGGGCCTGTGGTGGCCTGTGGTGGCCTGTGGTGGCCAGTGGCATTGGGGCTTGTAAGATAAGACATAAAGCTGATGGACTCTTACATGAAGTGGGAAAGTGGAAAGGAAGCAATGCTCTCTTTGGATTTCATAAGGGAAAATTTCCTCCCTGTGGGCCAGGGGAAGGATCCTGGTACAGCCCAGATGCTGATGAGCCTTGGTGACACTGTCTGGTCCTCTCAACATCAGTCTGCTTTTCCCAGAGTTATTCTGCTGTGGGGGAAAACACTGAACATAAGGGATTAGAGAAGCCTGAGATGGAGAGAGAGTGCAGCATCTGGTTTTGTTCTAGCTATGTGCTAAGGGGTTTAGCATTATATTTTTGTGTATCTGCTGGAACAATGTCCTGTGAATGCATTCTCCAGTTGGTATTTCTTGCTGCAGATGAAAATTTAGTGGGAAATTAGGATTCTCAGAAGTCACTGAAAAATAAAAGGAAATTGAAAGTGTATTTTCAATTGAAAAATTTTTCTGCTTAGCAGAAGAGGGTGCAGATAGCTCAAATAAAACTTTTTATCTCTGATGTTATGTACTGATTCACAGCTTTACATCTCTTGTGATAAGATGCGGCAAAATGAATGATGTGGTGTCTACCTACAGCTTTAGATATTGTTTCTGTCCTGCTTCTTTGGCAGACATGACTGCATGGAATGTGTACCAAGTGCTTCACTTCATTGCATATAATTTTCTACTGTGCTTCTTTCAGGGTAGCAATTTTGGGAGACAGAAATTGAAATATTCATTGCCAGATAACATCCCTGTTCTGAAAACAAAAATCTTGTTTCTTCAAATTTTTTTTTCTTCTTTGTTTTTCCTTTTATACTGATCTAAGCTTTAGTCCCTTCTTCTCAGTGCTAGCAGGTTTGGGCTTGCATTCTTTAGTTATCATTTAGCTGAGCCACTGATACTGACTGCACTCTTAAGAGAACTTACAGGATTAAACAGGAGGCAAGTTTTACTTTGACATACTGATGTTTTATTAGTTTAGTATATACCTATTACAGGAACAGTCTGAGTTGTGGGTAGCTGACAGGGGCAAATTTTTTAAAGCATCCTCCAGAATATTTATACCAGATGTCAGTGTAAACCTGTATGTTCATTCATTTGCATCTTATCCCTGAACCTTCTTTGATGCCCTTGAAGTGTTTCTTTTTTAATGTATTTCTTTAATTTACATGTATCAACTAGTTTGTATATGCCTAGTAATAATCCTTTTTTTATTAGAGATGGAGAAGCCAAACAGAAAACCACTAACAGAAAACATTGTGCTGCTGCTCTGTATTCAGATTTTTCCTTTGCAGTGTAGTGTTGGATGTTTGTGTGCTGTACTTGTTTACTCTCCCTGGTTGTTGACAAAATCAGATAGTGGCATGGTCATTTTAGAGACTGACATATCACTTCTGATATGCTTAGCTCTCAGTCTTGGTTCAGTCCGTGTGTATGCGTGAAAGGGCTTCAGTGTCTTCCTAGCACTGGAGGCTGAGGATAATGTACAACCTGTAGTAATTGCTTCCTGCGGTTGTGCACAGCACTTGCTGCTGGAGGACTGAGGTGCTGGAAGCCCTCCCTTGTGCAATTTGGCAGCACACAGAGGTAGGAGGTGGTCTTGTGTTAAAAAGCGTTGCAATGTTTGCATGCTGAAACTGCCATGCAAATGGCTACTTTAAAGCAAGTTGTAACAACTTGCCTGTGTAAAGCAAAGACTGAGAGGAGTGTTCTTGCCTATCTGAACATTTTAGGATTCGATCTCCCAGGACTGAGAGATCTAACATTGCCTGTTTTAGCATCTACTTCCATCTAAAGTAGTAGGTCTTCCTTCTAAATGGGCCAACATAAGAACTGTTGGCCTTTTTAGTCTCTCAGTGACTGCAGTTAGTGTGGGCAAGGTGTTGTTTCTATGCTACATTGAACTGCTGCCTTTCCAGAGCAACTTCATCGACACAGAATTTAGTTTGTGTCATGGTTTTGGAGGGTTTTATTGGTTGTTTGGGTTTTTTGTTTGTTTGTCTGAAGAAGGGGGATTAGGTAGCAACAGTGTAGAGAGAACAGTGGTTTTTTATTTTCTGAACGTTGTTGTATGTATTAGAGAACTTGTGCTGAGCTTGATGATCAGATAATATGGTGACTGGCTGGAGTTTGAACATCTGAAATGAAAACTGTGATGTGTGAGTGTGTAACTGTTTGTTATGAGATGACTGGGATAGCAGTGGCCACATTTTCCTGCAAGGTCATGTTTGTCATCCGTTGGGCTCAAAGAAATACTAGTAGGGTGACTTGGATGGCATATTAATTACAGTTGCTATATTCAGATGCCTGGAACTAGATTTGAATTGAATGACAACTCTGGCTGAATTTCTTCCATCAACTTACTTGGATTGAAGTGGTGTGCTGAGATCCACTCCCTCCCTCACCGTGAGGTCAGCCAGGCTGAGGAGGAGGCTCTGTCTGTGGTGGCCTTCAAGATGTGGCTGCAGGAAACCCTGAGTGCTCTGCTCTGAGCTCAGAGCTAACCCTGCCTTTAGCAGGGGTTGGACTAGAGACCTTCCACGGCCACTTCCAACATGAATGATCCTGTGGTCCTGGATCAGGACCTGGTTATGCTGAGCATTATGCAGAATGGTGTTAGTGCTGCCCCTAATCTCTTGTCCCAGGGTTGTCCTGGCAGCTAAAAATCTTTCTTCAAGTAATACCGACAGAAGTAATTTCGGTTGATGTTAATCTCTGAGTGCCTGTTTTCTTTATCTGAGTCAGATCTGCCTTTTTCTGTTGCAAGCCTTTCCCTGTCAATTTTGCTAATCACTATTTTAGATTCATATTGCTGATAAATGTCCACACAAATTCCCACTAATGGTGAAAATACATTCTATAAGCAGATCTGGAAATGTGCACACAGAAAAGAATAGAAGCAAAGGTATTACCTTGAGGATGCATTAGTCTAATATGACCAAAACTGTCTGTAGATACAGCAGAGGTTTGAAGGAGATTCAAGCAGGAATTGTCTTTTGAAGGCAAGCTGGGCTAATGAAAGCAAGATGATTTCTTAGTGTTGCTGGGTCAGATGGAGTAGCCTGCAGAGGTGAGCAGAAACCAGTTGTCACATCATGGCAGAAATTTGAAGAATATTGCAACCCTGGAGGAAGGAAATAATTTAAAAGAAATGTTTCACAGAAGATTGAAAAAAGAGAGGGAAAAAAAAAATCAAGGTATTTAAAATATCTTGTACTGGGACTGAGTAAAGATTGATGAGATACTGAATTAAATTCTAGTAGGAATCAGAGAGCTGAAACTGGGAACAAGACTACCAGAAAACCCTAACTTAATTTTGGAGGTAGCTTTTGGGAATTACCAGACTTCAATTTCAATTGTTTCAAAGTACAGAAGGAAGAGAAAGGCATGATTCTCTTAATGATGTGCGATGTCAGTTTTGGTGATTGTGACATGCACGATTGTGATATCCTTGCATTGTCATTGCAGTAAGCTGAGTAAGCGAACTGGAGACCCTTTGGGAGATTGAAAAGCAAAGTTAAATCTCCCAACAAAGAGTCTGAAAAATGTGGACAAAGTGAATTTATGTAAAGGTTGGTAAAATTTCTGGGAGGTTAGTGTCTGAAATACTGCCCTTCCTTTGGGTAGAGCTGCTGTGTGAGAAGTGAAGCTGGTTTACAAAAGCCCAGCAAAAGGGACCTGAAGTTCTTTATAAAACTGTGTGTAATATTCTGTACAGTGAAGAAGAGCTGGAAGAGGCTTCTTCTCTTGAGCAGCTCCTAAGGCTCCGTCCAGCTGTTGTTGGAATGTGGGCAGCACTCATTATTTGTGCATCTGTGACCAGGTGTAACACTGGACGTTGCTTGAAGGTGTCAAAGTGAAACTCAGCCCTGTGGCCACAAGCAAAGTGCAGATTAGTGAGAGGTTAAATGCTCATATTTCTGGGTAGGTGTAAAAATAGTACAACATTGCTTCCCCCTCGTTCCCTCCCTCTTCAAGCTAATGGGGTGTGCAAAGAAGTGAGTTCTGTGTTCTCACTGGCAACAACCATGTGATCCTTCAGACACCAAGGTACAGTGTTTGTGGGATCAGTGTGTGAAGTCAGCTGGGCTCTGCCTCCCCAGGGGCTGTATGTGCAGCTTTGTCAGTAAGAAGGAGGGAAGTAAAGGCTCATTTGGCTTCCCTTTTTCTCCTGGCATTTAAGTTACCTATTAAACTGTGACCATCTCCAAAGCCTCATGAAGAAGTCTTGTTGGCCACCACATCAGAACATTGAGAGAAGAACACCTAAGCATGCCGAGAGAGTGAGGCAGGACAGGACCAGGGAATGCTAAAACATGACTCAGAAGGCACTGGGAGTAACTGGTGTCTCAGGGAGGATGAGGATGCAGAGCTGGTCCTGTGGTCTGGCTAGAAGTTTGTCAGTGGGCTTGACAAACCAACATGGAGGGGAAAGGTGAGTGAAGGATGCACTCTCTGTAGTAATTAACAGGTAAAGCATTCAGTGAGTGGGGCTGGTGTAGGTTTTGAGGGTTCTTCAGAGACACTTTGTGTGTTCTGGTTAAACTCTCACAGGAGCTATGTGCTATGTGAACCAGATGATTCTGTGCATGGCCTGTGCCTCTGGCTGATTTTTTTGGGAAGCCTCATGAAACAGTTGAACGATTTCCACTGTCAATAAAACTGAGGAATGACAGTGGGGATGCTGTTCTCCGATAACAGAATATTTATGCTTTGTATAAATTGATCTCATAGTTTGATTAATGTGCTGGGTTTGAGTAATAGCTGCACATAGTGATGTAACAATCACACCTGAAAGGTTTCCTTCTTCTGGTTGTAGATGGATGGGGACAGCTCCACAACAGATGCTTCTCAGTTAGGAATTGCTGGAGATTACATTGGTGGCAGTCACTATGTGATACAGCCTCACGATGGTAAGAAATGGGAGTAAATACTATTATTTCTCTGTGCATGTGGGTATACATATATTTTCTTCCAGTTCTTGTATCATTCTCTATCTTCTCTCAGGCTAAGAATTTGCCATTGTTTTCACAATGCCTCACTGTATAAAGCATTTTTTTCTGCAGCCTGAAGAGGGGAGGTTGGATTTTTTGATGTTGGCACAGCGACGTTGAGGGGAAGACAAAAAAATTGACATTCTAGGAAACAATTTGTATTTTGACATGGCTATAATAATGGTTGGTGATCAGCAGCCATGTACACTTGTGCATAATGTGATAAAATGCTATCTTTATAAAGGTACCCTGATGTTGCATCTGTTTTTAAAATTATTTCTACGATGTTAACACACTGTGCTTTCAAAGGTCTTCATCCTTCAGTGTAAGATTTTAAACTGAATTATTGCCTGCTGTCTCTCAAATATCATTTCTGTTAACTTTCCTTCATTTCATTAGACACAGAAGACAGCATGAATGATCATGAAGATACAAATGGCTCAAAAGAGAGTTTTAGAGAACAAGATATATATCTTCCAATTGCAAATGTGGCAAGGATAATGAAAAATGCTATACCCCAAACAGGAAAGGTAATACTGTTGTCTGGTAAAGAAAGTGTGTTAATGGCTTTTACTCCTTCCTCTCAGTGAGTTGAGCTGATTAGAACAATATATTTTTCCAAATGATGCTGGTTTATTGGAGAAAAGTGTTATAAAAGGAAAGGGGAAAAAAGCCCCAGGAGCAGGAGGTGATTGAGACCAAGTCCATTTTTCTTAGATTTCTGAAAGCTTTTAGTAAGTGCTGTAATTAGTATCCAGAACTGTTCTTCATAAGGCTTTCAAGAGCTTCCTTTTTCTGAGATGTGTTCTCTGAAATTATTGTAAAGGATCAGACTCCATGACAATCACTAAGAATATTTTCTATGCAATTCTCTGGAGAGATTTATTCTGCTTTCATTGAGGTGCATAAAATTTGGGATAAGTGAATCATTTTGGCTGAAATAGAAATCCAGTGCTCGCCCTGAAGGTAAGAAAATGGTTAGTCTTCTGTCACCTGAATATTCACATATCCAAATGCCCAAGTGACCTAAGAAGTCTGCTTTGTACCATGGAGCAGATAAGGCCAGATATTAAAAGCTTTATTTATGTCTTACTTCTAAGAATAGACTTTTTAATCCATTCTGCTGAGCTGGTGATTGTATAAGTATTTCATCATTCTACCTGTTTATCTTAAACCTTTGCAGGGCTCCTGTGATTTGCTGTTTCTCTATTGTATTCCAATACAAGGCCAGTGACAGTAACATTTCCTCTAGCTAAAACTGATCTCTCTTTTTGGAGATCACTCTAAATAGAAGCAAGACATAATTTACTTGCATCTGCTTGTATTTTTGTAGTGTTCAGGGCTTTCTGGAGATCTGGATGTCACATTTATAACTTTGCTGTGAAAAACTCTACCCCAGTCCATATTGTCATAAATTTTTAGTGATCGAGATGAGATTTTTCTCAAGAATTTAGCATATGGGATGTAGAGCTATCTTGAAAAATCAGGATGTTTTTTGTGAAAAACTGCAAGGGAAGCTGCTGGCTGATGACTTCTGAAAATCTCACCCTACGTGTCTGAAAATATCAGAGGAACTAGTGAAGACTGCACACAGTTACTGCTTCAAGTTTTTTGGTTCTTTTCATGTGAAGAATAAGAATCTTAGTTATTAAATCTTTTTGTTAACGCCTGTCAGCTTCACAAGTAACCATGAGTAATACTTGGTGTAATTTTAAGTTGGGTAAATGACTTTTGTCCGGCCGAAAACTGTAATCAAATTTACTTATTTCACTCTTGCCAGGGGCCTATGTTTCTTCATTTGAATTCTCATTTGGTAAATTTATACCAGAATACTAAAGCATTAGAAAGGCTTGCTGCTAGGTGTATATTCTAGTTCTTGAATCTGGGCAGGATAAAAATACTTATCATTGCTGAATTTGTGGGAATTTACTGCAGTGGAGTTGGAACTACCAGGTCTCTTGAAGAGGAAGTAGGCTGTGACATTGTAATGAACAGGTTTGAAGAGACATAGGTAAGAAAAGCAAGAAGCATCTGTGTGTGAAAGCTTGTACAGAACTTAGGACTTCAGGAGATCCTGGGTCTGCTGCTTGAAATAATAAAACATGGGTAAAATCATGTTGCAGCTGGTCTTACGTAGAGCAGTGAGGACATCCAGTGGTTTGCTGTGCAGGTATTGCCTAAATGGGTATTATCATTGGGTTTGGGGATGTTTCCTCTATTATCTGGTGTATTCTTTGGTGGGGGGGTGAGGGGGGTGGCAAGTTTTTTTAAGTCTTACGTCTTCATTAATGATTTTATGATACTTTTTCCTTACTAGATTGCTAAGGATGCAAAGGAATGTGTACAAGAGTGTGTAAGTGAATTCATCAGCTTTATAACATCAGAAGCAAGTGAGAGGTGTCACCAAGAAAAAAGAAAGACCATCAATGGAGAGGATATTCTCTTTGCCATGTCTACCTTGGGGTTTGATAGCTATGTTGAACCTTTGAAGTTATACCTCCAAAAATTCCGAGAGGTTAGTATATATGGGTATTTCCTCGTTTATTTAACATTTTGGTTGTGTTTATCCTTAGCTCTCTGTTGTTGGAATTGTATGATGGGTAACTTGCACAGTATCTCACAGCTCTTGGTCAGGGAGTAATGTGATGTTTAAGAGCATTCCAGAGGATGTCAAGAGAAAAAGGAGGAAGTAAGCATTTGGATTAGACTTGCTGATTCAGAGTAGCTAAAGCTTTCAACTGAATAAATTCGCTAATATACTGGTGGTAGTAAATTGCTTTGCTCTTTAATGGTGCCTATTAAGAATGTTTAATTCAATCTTTGGGTTCAGTCAGTATGTACTGACTGCATCCTCTGAGGAATTGGCCTAATGCCTGTTATTTGTCTGGACTTGGAGCTGCAAAAGGAAAAACAGTTTTTCTCATGTTGGAATAAGGATTTGCATGGAAAATGATCTGCTTCAATGGAGTTTCTAAAATTATTTTTTTAGCCTGTCCCTCAGTTTGCTTTTGATACATGGTACGTGCTAGGTATGTGATCCAAACAGTTTAATTTAGCCCTTCCCTAGCAGAAAGTGACTTTCTTCCTTTCAGCAATTTAGACCTTTTCAAAAATGAAGTTGCTTCTGCTTGGATTTTTTGTTCTGGTCTGCCTCCCCCTGTCTAAATTGGCAGTACAGTAGATACTCTTCAGAGTATCTTTGTTTTGTAAACCTAAGATATTTTTAGGTCAGACTCACTAATGATATTTGTTTTGCTGACATCTCTTGAAGCTTCCCCTTCCCAGAAGCTCATTTTCTTGATAACTGAGTGCTTGGAAGTGTAATATGAAGTTGGAGTAGTGCTGTGTGCTGTCTTTTCCAGTTCTGTGGCAGGTGCACATGTGGTAACAGTGCTGTATGTGCTTTTATTAAAAAGGCAAGTCTTGCCTGACTAGTTATAGTTCCTGCTGAGTAAGTCTGAAGTGGGTCTGTGCTACTTTCATTCTTAATTGACCATTTTTGCAGATTGTAGATGCTGTGGTAGCAGAGTAATTGTATTGGGTTTTAATTGCATGGATGGGTTAAATAACTCTCCTCATCAGTTTCAAATCTCCATTCCAGCAAGGGTGTCTTCAGGGTGAAACACTTCTGTTTTGTAACTGAGTATTTTGTCTGCAGCAAGCAGTTGCTGAGAACCCTTTTTTATGCCCACATTCTTTTTTCTAGACATTCTTATGTAATAGCATAGAGCATCAAACTTGTAAAGCTGCATGCAGATGACTGGGGGCCTTGGCTTTCTGTGCTGATATCCTTTCTGGCTGTAGTCCTTGATGTGGGAGAAGAAATTCCACATCTCGGTTTTAAATGTCAGCTCTTAGTTTATGGTGATGGTGCTTGTGTGTGGTTGGTAAGCAAATGTTGCACATTCTTGGTAGGTGAGATTCTGTGATTTCTTGTAAATGCTCCTTCTGGATTACTACAGATTTTGAACTTTCTGCAGAAGGTGAAAAGCCTTTCTTAGAACTGCACTGTCCTTGTTTGCCAAGTTTTTGTTTCAGGAGTGCAGCTAAGATGAAAAGCCCTCATGTGATAATGCACATCCTCAAATCCCATAGAGGTCTTGGATTACAGGTCTTGGATTTCAAGCTCCAGCTGTTGCATTGTGACTCTTCTACAAGTTTCAAACCTTGGCTTGAGCTCCTGGGGCTTTGAAAAAAACATCTTAAGCTTTCTTTCTGCTTTTTTTGTGCTCCCTCTTCTTAGGCAATGAAAGGAGAAAAGGGAATTGGGGGAACAGTTACAGCTGCAGATGGTCTAAGTGAGGAGCTCACAGAAGAAGCATTTAGTGAGTAATACTTTTTAATTTATTATGTTATTACTACAGTTTTTATAAAAACGGTTCTTCCATCAGGCATCAGCATTCTTACTTGAGGAATATATCCTGGACTAGTAATAGCTCATTTCAATTGTGAAAAATTTATAAATGCATATATTAGTGCTAGTATTTTTCTCTACACTTAAACACAGGTTGTAATGAAAGGTGCAAACCTTTTTTACTTTTTCCCCAGTAGCTACATTTTTAGGTCCCCATTCATTCTACTTGCAAGACTATTGGGGGAAAAAAGTGAGATGAACTCCTCTCGATGACTTGAGGAGCTCATCTTTGAGAAACGAGACAGAGAAGAAAAGCATGTTTGTTTGTCTAATTTAAAGAACTTAATATTTCTTACATTCAAAAGAATGCACAGATTGGCAGCTAGAAGGTGTAGGGTGAGGAGTATTGTGTGCACTCAGTGTAGTTTTGCTTCCTTTTACTATGGATTAAAACCTGACAGTTTTTGGGATTTACACTGATTTTGTTGGTGCTGATTCTTGCATGTAGCCTCCACCTTGGCTTTTAAATGTTATGGGCTGGTAATGTTGAATATTAGGCTGATACAAGAGGAATTAGGAAGCACAACTCTAGTCATATCTACTGACAAGATTTAGTTTAAGTGTGTGATAAATACCTGTCTAAAATCACTGGTAAACTACTGAACTAGCAAAAAATTCAAAGCCTGAGGACTAAAATTACCTGTTCAGGATTGGAAATACACTTTGCTCTCAGTTTGACTTCGGTTACATAAAGCAGTGCAGACTCAGTGGGTCTCTTCTAGCCTGGAAGAGCTAAAAAATAAGACTGGCTGGAAATTAAGAATCTAAATCTAAATGTTGCAAGAGTCCCTTGCAATATTTAGATTTAGCTTCTTAATTTCCAGACCTAGGAGCCTCAGAGTGCTCTATGAAAAACTTCAGTTTGCTGTGACTTAAAAAAAGCAACTCTAGCAATGTCCTGGCAGGATTAAGGATGCAAAGGAGATGTTCCAGTAGTGGAAAGAAAGTAAACCAAAACATTGTTATATAAGTGACCATGTCAAGTGGTGCAGGTATTTCTCTCCACAGGGCCAGCTATAGTCTGTCAGGAATGAATGACAGTGTCACTGCAGCAGTAGCAGTGATAGCTGTGCTTCTGTGGCATAACCCACAGCTCTTTGTGGTGGCCTCATGCCAGGGCTGGGTCAGGGGCTCTCCATTAAGCTGTGTTGGATGTGGAACATGCACACTGAAGGGCATTTTGGACCTGCCAGAGCCACTCCCACTATGATCTTAATGCATCTCCTAGCCTGCAACTGAAGCAATTGAAAATTTGTTCAATGAAGGAAAAAAAAAAAGACAACAACCCCAACCAACCAAAGATCTAATTACAAAACCCACAAGCATCAGCTTTCAAATGAAAACTGTTAGGATTATGCTGTGCTTTCAGAATTTTGTGTTGGTTAGACATTTTGTTTATACTTGATAACTGAAAAAACAAAGCCCCATTGTTTGTGTCCTGGGGAAAATGTTATGCTACACTGACTTAACCTACAATTTAAGAGTTTTGCTGCTTTGCTTCCAAATAGCAGTTGTAAGGCAACTACTCTGAATGTGAGAGCTCAGCATATGTCATGAAGGTTTACCTTGGAGCATCACTCCCTGTGTTTTCTCTTGGTATCTGAGCACTACTTTTTACTCCTGTTGTTGGCCACCTCTTTCCTCTGTTGAATCAGCTCATGTGTGTGTCCTGAAGGACATGCTGAAGTCAACCAGTGCAATGTCAGGCTCTGGCAGTGTCTTTTATTTTTTGTCATTGCCTGTTCCTCTCTTCTGCCTTCCATGGGGCTTCCATACTATGGAGTCCTTGATGGATCCCAATTTATTAAGCAGTGCAATGATTTAGTTGGGTTCCTGTGCTGTGGCTATGCTCAAGTGCTAACTTTGTGTTTAAACAAAGCCAATGGAATTCTCCAGATTTCTTGGGATACTGAGCACTGGAGATGGCATTTTCAGTAGTCAGGGTGGTGAGCTCCACTCCATTTGCCTGTGTACAGGTATGGACATTCTGCTTACTCTCAGAGCAATATTAAATTGGATTTCATGTGTTTGTTGTGAATGGGAGTAAACTTGTTCACTTGTAACACTTGGTAACAAGTGTGACTATACCAGTGTAGCATGGTAACTCAGGAGATTAATAGCTTTGTGGTCCTGGAGTGGACCACAATTATTTGATGGTGACAAACACATCAAACAAGGCTCTGTCTATCAAGCAGTTCCCACCTAATGTTTTTTAAATGCTCTTTCTTTCAGCTAATCAGTTGCCAGCAGGCTTAATAACCACAGATGGCCAACAGCAGAATGTTATGGTCTACACAACATCATATCAACAGGTATGATCCTGTATCCTGTTTCCTACTCTCCCTTCTGCTGCTAAAATCCAAACACTAATTCAGCTGCTCTGTTCTGAAATATGCAAATTAATTTTATTTAGTGGTGGCTGTCATGCCACTCCAACACTTAAGAATTCATGGCTGCTTGCTGTTAACTGCTCTGCAGCTTCAGAAAAGGTGCAGTGGAATGTAACCTTGCATTTTCTTTCTCTAGATCTCCGGTGTTCAACAAATTCAGTTCTCATGATTTTGAAGAAAACTTTCCATCTGGGAACACGAGACGGAAAACCTGTGCAACTCTAACGAAGAGGCAGTTTTAATGACTGGTGAAGAGATTTATCTCTTTGTATATTAAATAGCTGTAATGTAGCTACCAGAAGCTTGACTAATTGAGGTGTGAGTTCTGACTCAAATCTTTTTCATGATGATTTTAAAGAAATAATTGGATTTTAAAGGTATTAAAGTATTTTTGTTTTGTACAAGAGTTTGTTGCTCTGTATAACTCCTGTATGCATTGTATATTGCAATTTATTACTGTCAGAGATTTGTAGACAGTTTCTTATTTTCATATTGAATCATGTTACTTTTGTAATTCAGGTAAACAGCTGGGTTAATTCATGTTTACCCTTTGAATAAAATTGTAAGGGTAAAGTTCATTTTTGAATGCAAGTTGCCTTTATTATAAAGATTGAGTTAGTCTTGGTTATGTAACTTGTCTTGCATGACAACCTCAACTAACTTTACATGTCAGCTTATTTATTGAAATTTTGAAAGGGACTTTTTCCTTATGAAACTAGCAGCTCAAAAGAATTGCTACAATTGTTTTTTCTAATGTAACTTCTGAATTAAAGGTTAATCAAAACCAATGAATGCTCTACTACATTTAGAGGTTTAGAGCTTATCAACAGTGTTAATGAAAGCACTGACTTTCCATGCAGGTTTGTTTTTTTTTTTTTTAATTGTTTTTCAGTTGCATTAACTCTCCTTAGACTTACTTTGATACTTTTAAGGTCGTCTTTCTGCTATTGAAATAACTCTTCCTTTTTATATGTTGCTTTTAGAATCTCAAACTTAGAAATCCAAGGGAAGGGGGGCATTTTATAGTCCTTGTGGTAAAAGATCTCATTTTAACTTTTTACTGAGATGTTTTAACGTTTCTTGTGGGCCTGTGGGAACTCAAAAGTGGTAGTGACTTTCTGTGTCCAGGCTCTGTGTGTGTGTGAGTGTGTGTGCATGAGTGGCTGACAGCTGAACAAGTGATACAAATCTGAAATGGAAGACAGACTTCAGGTTTGCTATCTATTTCCTGGTTTTGCAATAAAATCAACCTAGGTAATGTAGTTCTGTATATTTAGTGAGTTGTTTTTGGTAACATTGCTGTTTCTTTAATAATTGGGTTGGTAATTTTGTTGCCATGTCTTAGCCTATTAGGGTAAGGGTGGGGGTTTTAGTAATATCTTACTCAGACAGAATTTTGGGACCTTTGGTATTTTTACTGTTTGCAGTGGACTGAAATGTAATATATTAATTCTTTCTACATACCTGTTATTAATTTGAGCAAATGACACCTTGAAACTGTTGCCATATGATTTCTTGCTGTTTTTTTCTTAAAAGAAAGAAAGAAAAGTAACAGTTCAATATTGGGAAATCAGCATAACCTAAGATATCCCAGAAGCCTGAAATAGGCAGTTCTTCAGCTAGACAAAAACTTTATGTGCAGATTTGAGTAGTGTTTCTTACCAGTCAGCATCCTGCTGGCAGAGCCTCTGGAGGTGATCCAGTGTATTCTGGGGCAGTCTGTGTGGATGTTCTGGGCTTTGTGGCAGCCTATTGTTCTTCAGCAGCTATGACCAAACAAATGGAGTTTCTGATTAAACGTAAAACTGAATAACAGTCCCTACACGAGCTCCTTCTGTTTGTATTCCGTTTATTTCAGGGCAGCATAGCCTGTTCTTGCTGTTCCCAGATTTGCAATGGAAAAAAGCTGTGATACCAGCTAAGGAGAAGCTAGGAAAGATTTGGCATTTTGGTGTATAGAAAATGGGTTGAGGTCATCCCACACACTTGCTTGAAACAAGCAACATTTTCAGGTTCCCCTCTCTGCTGTGAGTTTAAATTTAAGTGTGTTAAGTTTGTGGTTTATACACCATCATGTGAGCAATGAAGCTGATAATTTGTTTTTCTTTTTTTCTTCTCCCTCACCCTCTGAGGGCCAGGGACAAAACTAACTTGCTCATTTTTTTCCTGAAACTACAGCAGTAAAAGTAGTAGTCCAACATTTTGTTCCATGTTTCTCTGAAACCATTCTCCTAATAAAAGTTCGCAGGGTCCTGTAGCCATGGTACACCAAATAAAACAAATGTAGTCTGAAGAAATGCTTGCCTAATTTGTATTAGCAGCAGCACGACCAGTGCATTATTTATATTTGTTTAACAAATCTGTGTTCTCATTTTGCTCTTTTTAAGTGTTTAAAGTTTACTAGTAGCTAAGACCCAAACCAAGAATGCCCATTCTTGCTACAGCTCATCTCTTTCTACAAAACTCCTCTCTTTGGTCTTCTGAATGTTTTGTTTGAACTAAGATACCCCTAAACTGAGCTTGAGCTTGAGACAGCTGTGGCAGCCTATGCTAAGACTTGGAGAAAGGCTGCTTGAAATAGCAGTGATGTTCAAAGATCTTTTTCCAAGAACAGTGATTTTTTTAGGTGCATTTTTATGACACAAGCAAGTTTTACCACAGGAATTTTTTAAAACATGCATTTTTGTGTAACTTAATCCTTCTGGTATTTTTTAATAGGGTACTTTTGGTATTTTTAAAAGCACAGAAATGCTGTTATCTCTAGTCAAAGTGCAGTTATGAGAAAAGCTAATTTAGATGGTGTTCTTCTATATCCCATTTTTGTTACAGATACAATGGGAGCTGAGGCTCTGTCTTTACCAGTCTTGTTGATGTACACATGCATTGTTAACTATTTTATTTATTCCTCCCTTCTGATCTCTACTGAATGCTATAGTATATGGCTGGATAGTGTAGCCAGAACACAGATGGAGTTCTGGCACGAAGTGGTACATCCTAAATACCTACTGCCCCTTACCTGCTTGTAGCTAAAAGTTTGAATTATGTGGACTATTCTTTAAAGAGCTGTCTTCCTTGGACTGCACTCTGGATCCCTGTGAATACTGTGGCATGGTTCCTATTGCAGGGTTTGAGGATGATGCTCCTGAACATGTTGTAGGCAGGGACAGGTGATTTCTCTCTAGCCTTTGGCAGGAGAGGAAGCATATGGGTGATTGCTCAGTGCAAAGCAAAGGGCAGAGCCAAGGGCTAGAGTTTTCCCCAGCACCTTGCTGTCATGGTAAGAGCTGGCAGCAGCTTTGCTTATAGCTATAATATTCCTCATTTTGCAGAGCTCTGAATGTGATTAATGTTCCAGTTAAGTCACGGAGAGTCGCTGCCTCAGTTATATTTACAGCATTAAGACAACTTGCCTTTAAGTCACTGTATTGCCAAATGGTGCAGGCTTGACTTTTTGGGGGTTTGATTTGTACCAAGTAGAAGAAAGGAAGTCTTTCACTGAAACTAGTACTGAATTTTCTTCTGTCTGTAGATGAAAAAAACCTCCAAAGCTGGATGTGGATTCTAAGACAAGTAATGCTATAAGGAAGCTGTATTTTATATTGGGCCCAAGCAGTCCTATAGGAAGAAGTTTGATAATGGTTACTCTTATTTTTCCCCCCTCTGATTTGGTGAAAAGTGCAGCGGTGGGAAGATGCCTTTTGGATTTGGTACACTGTTAGGCATGTACCTAGTTGAAAATATCAACCAGTTTTTCCTCTTTGAAAATCAGATACGCTGTTTTGACAAAATAATTCAGATTCACCCTTTCAAAGGCTGAAAAACACATTTAAGCAACTGAATATTGATCTGTTTATCTATTGATTTGTGAAATTGGCATGGTAATGGAGTGCAATGTCACCTCTGACCCTCAGGATGTAAAAGTTTAATGGGAAGCTCCCTGGAAACTGCCAGTTTGGCTTGCAGTGACATCCAAGGCCATGTGCTCTTGGGAGGGAGGACAGTTTGCTGCTATGCACAATAGTCTCCAAATTGGTGGCAGCTGCACTGAGTTTATTAAATCCAAGTCCCTAAGGATGGCTGTGGAGGCAGGGCCAGAGGTGATGCAGTGCACAGTGGCTCCGAGGAAGTTGGCTACCCTGCTTTAAGAAATCTTCCAGGCAAATTTCCAGGCTCATTTCCTGGAATATTTTACTGCAGCACACCAGGCCAGAGGACCCATTGATCACAGCAATGGCACCTGCTTTGCTTGTGGGTGAAAGAAAACTATTGGAGGTTTAAATCTCGTGGGCAGAGGAGCGGCCTTTGGAGTGCTAATTTAATGCGTGTGTGCCTGATACTTATCCAGCCTGTACAGCAACATAAACAGTAAATAAAACCACCTCCAGCAGCACAACCCAGACTCAGGGGCCGTGCAGGGGCCATGTCACTTGAAATACAGCTGCAGCTAAAACATTTGCAACAGCACATTAAGAGCAGTATATACTATTTCTACTTTCTGCACCTTGGGGAAAGGCAGCTCACCACAGCAGAGCTCATGTCCTAACACTGTCAGGAGCAGCATGACACAGATAAAGGATGCTGGGATGCACAGGTTTGTTTCTCCACTGTCCAACTCCTCCTTGGCCCCAGCCAGGAAATCCAAACCCACCAGACACTTGAGCTCTCCCTGTGCAGTGTAACATCCTGGGAAAAGCAACCTGGTGAACAGGCAGATGCCAGGAGCCAGCTGACAGGAAAAGCTCAACACTGAGCGAGAGGGGAAAGGATTTGAAATCTCACCTCAGGCCAGCTGGAGAGCATTTCTGCCTCAAGGAAACAAGCTCCAGCACTGTGGGATGAGAACGTGGAGACTGCGGAGCTGGGGGAGTGCTGCAGCAGAGGACGAGTCTGCTCTCTATCCAAAACCACAAGCAATGGCCTCGTTTTACAAGCCAAGCAGCTGAAACTCATTCAAAATGTTTCTGGAGCAGATGAAGTGGGATCAAGTTCTGTACACACAAGAAGAAGAAATATTGACAAAAACTGGCCATTTTGTGTTGTCTGGCTTGACAGCTCTCGTGTTGCTTCAGATGGCTATAATGTAAGTAGCTGAAACCTCAAGCTGTTCAGATTGGTATTTCAGGTTTTCTTTTTCAAGACAGTAATTTCAAAGAGTTGCTTCCAGACTCCAAACCCTTCTGGAGTACACAGCATTTAAAGTCAACGTATAAAGTCTCTTCCCTACTCAGGCAAAATACAATGAAGAAATAATTAGGAAACTGCTACTTCTTAATACTGCTTAAAGTTACGAGATAACCACTTGTACGTAATGACTTTTTGTTAAAAGAATTACCAGCACTGCATGCAAGAGTGATGGTTACCTAAGAGGCAGTTAAAAATCCCTGGCAATAAACATTTAAATGAGTGAATGGAAACAAACAAACAAAAAAAAAGAGGATGCAAACACAACCAACATTTTGGACCTTCTAAAAGGGCATATACCCAGTGTGCCTCTTTTAAGAATTGCTTTGAAATAACTGTATCTTGATAACTTCCATGTGTGGATAACAGTATTTTATAATTTCAACAGATACAGAAATAACTCTCTGGACACTAGGACACACTGAAATGCTTTGTCTCTTTTTGTCTTTGAAGATACCACATCCAAGCTTAAGTTTTCATTTTAAGGAGCTGCTGCACCAACTTAGCAATTACATCAGATATTAAAAGCAGATGCTTGTTACAGGCAAGAATCCCCTCCAAAAAAACCCATGACAGCAAACTATGCCCAGCCCAATTTGAGAGATATTTTTGTTGTTCCTGTCAGGACTGTAAGCCCAACAAGTACAATTAAATAATTCAGGCTTTTGAAGGATGTAGGGAACAGCCCAAGCTAAAATTCACCACATTTATAGATGCCAGATTTTCACCACCTGGCATGAGGCACGTGAGGAGGGAATAAGACAAAGGGGCCCAATGGCTCACACAGATCTCTTGGGCCTTTCTGCCATCCTAACACCTCTTCCAGGGGCTGCAGATGCCTGACCATCATTCACTCACGCTGGGATCCAGCTGGGTGATCACCCCACATCACAGGGATTTCCTCTCTCTGGAGAAAGCACTGGAAGTGCAGTATACTAAAGACTCTATGGATTAAGAGGATTTATTTTAGGCTATCTTCCTAATACTTTAAGCTGACTATTTGAAATTCTAATAAAAGGGATCTCCACTTCCAGACAATGCAAACACCTCAAAATGAAGATTTCACTACTATTAACAGAAGGAGGAACAGACAATGCCAGCAGTCAGTGTTCCACCCCTGTCCTGGGAATCTGGAAATGCCAGAACTGGAAGCCACAGAATAAAAGCTCTGATGTTTAGCTCACTAGAAATATTATAAAAATACCCTAGGGACCAGCTAATGCTATGAAGAAAAAATAAATAAACCAGAGTTGTTTTTAAGATAAATTCATACAGCAAATTCAAATTTGCCTTCAAGAGAAAAGAACTCCTACCCTTAAAATCTTATTAACAAAAAGAAAGCAGCACGAGAGGATTCTTCACTGATGCTTTAGGTTTTCCCATTTGTTTTCCACTAATGCAAGAATGACAAATAACAAGACAACAACCATTATTACAAGAGCTAATTTCTATTACAAAGAAAGAATCAATCTGGAGCAGACAGCGTTTAGCAGTTTCTCATGTGCAGTCTCTTGAGCAGATACCTTTCAGTTCACTTGCTCCTCTCTGCTCCCCTGCTTCTTGCAACTGCTCATTCCCACAAGAGTTCCCCATTGTCAACTGCCATAAAAGATGGTGTCATTTTGAGCAGAGCTGGACATGAACACAATTCAGGTCCTTAGCAGGAGCCTTCTGAGTACACTAAGTGCTCACGCATCTGAAACAAAGCAGCACCAACCTCCTTGTCACTCACTGTCAACAACAGCAACATGATGCCTGTATAGACGGGGGAAATAATGTCAAAATTTCAGTTCAGAGACCACAGCCTGCAAGGCACAAAGGCATGGAAGGGGGCAGAGTAATGGGGAGTGCAGAGCAACTGCAGAGGGTGGGGCAGGGATATTGGAGAACCTCAGCTAAGGAAAAATCTCATGAGGTAACCAAGAATTAACTTAGGAGACAATATTTATGGAAGAGAAAAAGTATTATAACAGTGCTTATCATTAAACCCCCTTCCCCAACTTGACAGATTTACTCACTTTCTGAAACAGAAATTCCAAGTTTGTACATGTACACCTCTGAAAAAACAGACACACCAGTATTTACAATGCATTTGATAGGACAACCACTTTATTACAAAGAACAAACAATGCATCAAAATAAGACTAATCAACTTGTATTGTACAAAATGTCAGTTTCCTTGTAGAGGTCATTAAGTAACAGGCTGTAAGACTAAGTTCACGTCAAATTCGCTATCCTGAAATAATCAGATAACAACAGTAATACTTATTATATCTTCAGAGTTTATGGCATGATCATGTGCTCTACTCCAAGCTACATTCAAAAGATATTGCTATAATTACTTTGAAAACACAAAGTGTAGGTTATTGTTCACTTCATTTCCACTTTCACAAGAACATTCTGAAGATGAAGCTGCAGCCGTGTCTGCCACAACTGGCATGACTGTCCTATGCTTACACAGTCACAACCTCCCTAAGGAGTTCAGTAGACATTTCTACAATGTGGATACTGCAATCTGATAGATTTCAGCTTCTGTTACATGTCCTTTAGCAGTATCTGAAATAAATGGATAATATGGAGTCTCAAAGAGCTGGTGTCAACAGTCTTCTAAACTTTAAAATCGAACAATCAATATTTGTCTGATATCTAGTTGATAGGCAAACAGGTGGGATTTAGACATTATAAATACAGTTCTAAAAACAGACCACAAAGTGTATTTTACAGTGTGTACCACAATTTCAGTTTAAAGTAAAACTGTAAGCAACTGAAGAGCTGCATATGATCACTATTCAACATTAACCAACTTGGACAAAAAAGAGGAAGTGACATCTTATGTCAAGTCAGCTGACGAAAGCACACTCCCAAGGAAATTACACTTTCATTGAAAACGCCACAGTTTTACCCTTTGGTAGTCGTGACATACCCATTGAAAAAAGAAATTGTGCAAAGCATGTGAAACCAAGTGCAAAAAAACTCCACCCAGACACACCCAACAGGTTTTAGTCTTAAATAACAACTCTACAATCACAGCTATCAACCAACAAAATCAAAGCCACAAGTGTTTTCTCTAAAGGCTTCTTTCACAGTACTAATAAGAAAAACCAAGTTCTATTCTTCTAGTTGACAGTTCATGTGTATGGTACTTTAGTTATCAGACAGTATTGGTAGTGAGATCCTACCTGACGAAATGGACCATTAAAACACAAATATCTTAAAGCCAGTTAACTTCAGGAAAAGTCCTATACATTCATACTATAAACACTGTTTAAAGTGAAACTGGGATTATCTGTCATTGTCACAAAGACATGATTTTTCTCTGGAGTCAAACCACGTGTGTTACTCCTGTGCCACAATTAACACTATTATTATAGCCATTTATGGTCCCCAGCACTTTCCAGATGCTATTGGAGCATGTGATGCACTGCGATAATTAAGGCTGTACCAGCACTTCGTTATAACCCTGATTCTCAGGGCAGCCAACACTTGGCTGTTAAATCTGCTCTGGGATACTTGAGCTGCTAAATCTCTACTATTTCAGTGATACTTCTCCCACCAAACCAGGCACATCATTGATTTCAGTTTATATATTTACAAACGCTCTTAAGACAAATTCAACTGGAAGAGGCAAGAAATTCTACCTTGATGTATAATCTTTTGGCATTTGGGGCAAAATTAAAGTGCAAAGTATAAACTTCACTGCACAGTAAATAATTTAGATTTTATTTTAAAATAAATCTTATTTAGGTGCCTCAATCTATTCACCTAGTGACCTTGTCCAACTCAGCCATTTTCCTCTACACTTTGGTAAACATAGTTGTATATATAGATACATAAATAGCCTTTAAAATGTTTACCTTTATTTCACTACTGTGAACAACTTTTTTCTTTTCACATAGGAATGGATCAACCTATTCCTAGAAGTAATGCTTGTTGATTTTATCAGCTAGCTAGTTAATGTAAAATGATGCATAGTAAAAGGGAGATACTGAACTTGATTGGTAGAATATATTGGTAAAGCAAACAAGCACTTAAGAAGATTAACTGAATAAATATGTTGAAAGTTGCCATATAATATGTGCAAAATTGCTTACCATGTATTCTAAACTTTGGTTAAAATTCTCAGATTGAAGTTTTAGAGAAACATTATGGAAGCAACACAAGTGATTACTAACACAGGAATGAGGTAAGTTATTATTAGTGCAAAAAGCAAGCATATGCTAAAAGCAAAGCATATGGATTTAAAAAAAAAAAAAAAAAGAGAATGAATCTCATGGAAGTTTTAATACAAGACCAGAAAGGTCTCTTGTAAACATTGGTATTTACAAGTTTAAGATTTGTACAACTACAAAAGGATAATTTTAAGTAATAGTAGTGCATTTACAATGAATTTGTGTTTTTTGTAATAAGAGCAATTGTTAAGTTTATCTTTTTCCTTTTAAATTTTCAGGGGATATCTTCCAAGATTAAGATATTTGTTACAAATAGTAGAAAAAATCATTTCTTTACAAAAAAGTATATATTAAAATATTTATACATTTTAAGTTACTATATAATAACTGGAAATTTTTGCCTTGTACTCAGGCACCACAACGAAGAATGTGGTATAGGGAACCAAAATCAAACAGAATTTGCTCATATCCCAAATCTTATGAATTATCTATGCAAGATCTGTAGCAATCATGGGGAGTCTACCTCAAATACTACTACTTGTGCCAATTCTTTTATTCATTTTTAATTTGAAACTCTGTGTTCTTTACATTTTAATTTATCACTACCAAAAAGAGCTGCTGGATAGAGTGTGATCCTCCAGCCCACCATCTCTGATATATTTTCTATATAATACTCATACCTGAGCAAGGCTCTATAATGTTGATGTGTCAAACGTAAAAAAGGTTATATATTTTTTAAGATAAAAACAATGCAAAAATAAAATATTTGTAGCATTTACAAATAGTACAAGAGTTACATTAAACACTACATTCGAAATTTGAGATTTATTAAGTCGTTTCTACTTTGAGCCTGATGTTTTCATATCTGCAAAAAGAAGGAGACATTGTTAAATGTTTCATAATTTCACACGATGCACACAGTCAAACATTTTCAAACAAACACTGTTTCAGAGTTCTAGAACATAGATCATTTTCAAAACCCCTGCCAATTAAAGGGTTAAAACAGCTCTGAAATACTGAACATCATAGAAGACAACTTAGTTACTGCCCATTTTAGAAAAGCACATATTAGAAACCAAGCAGTGGAGCATTCCACAGGTGGGTTCCAGCCCACCAGCTGAGGTTAGCTACCCCCAGGTCAGAGTTCCCTGCTGCCTGAGGGCGTGGGCACTCTACCCTTCCTACCCTGCTCTGTGCTCACAGCACTTCTTGCTGAGAAAAGCCAGATTTCAAAAAGCTAAGCCAAAACCAGGAAGGAGCAGGATGAGAAGCTGGCAAAACTTGAGACCCCAGACTGGCTTACTTATAAGGCATGCCAGAAATGACCAGGCTAACACTAACTTTATTTTCAGTGGATCCATTCCCATCCCCAAATCATCATGAACCTGTACAAATTCAAGCCCAGAGACAAGATGACAAAACCTCTTCTGGCTGTAACACAGATTTTAAAGTGCATATGTGTCACAAAAATGCACCTTACATCACCTGATAGAACTTTTTTTTCCCATTTAGGAGAGTGAAAAGACTGGAAAAACCCCCTGATTACACTGCATGTCATGCACATGATGCACATAACTGGATTACTTCTTATTAGACTGAAAAATTTCTGAGCTGAGGTGAATTCTAGGGAAGTCAGAAGCAACAACTAGAATTGCATAAAACTCCCATAAGGAACAAAACAACATTTCGAGAAGTTCACATGCAGTGCTGTGCTGGTTCTGGAAGAAATGAGACACAGCTCCTGCTCCACTCAGATGCTGTGTGTGACAGTGCCTTTACCTTGGAGCCACCGAACCTGCGTGGCCGGGCCATAGCCTCTCTCGTTCTTGGCCGAAATCCTGAACACTATGGCGGGCCGGGAGGTGTAATCCACGTGGGCATTGGAAAGCTGGGCAGCAGTCACTATGCATGAGGTTTTCAGGCCACAGTATATCCTCATAAATACAAGTTGGCTTGGATTTTCCTGTAACTGCGTGGAACGGATGGCTAAGTAGGCAGAATATTCTAAAATATTTCCAGAGGATGAAGCAGGAGGCTCCCAAGAAAGATGAATACAGTCTACACTCTGAAGAAAGAGAGAAAAACATCCCAGTATGTAGCTAACCATAAATACATAAACAATATAAAAAACACCCAAATTCTAAAGAATAACTGAAATTACTAACCTATCATCATCACTATGGAGATAAGGATGTCTTGACTTTATTTAAGAAGTGTAGTAAACCCCTATAGATTTAATGATGTAAGACTAGAAAACCATGGGGAAACTATCAGATGATTGAATATGTATCTACTAAATGATCATTAACTCCTAAAATATTTCTTTTTAACAAATTTTTAAGGAATATTATATTGAGCAGAGTTAGCCAAGTAAGTACTGGACACTATTTTATATGAAAACTTTAACTTAAAAATAAAACCAACTATAACCAAGAGTTCTGAGAATACACCGGCGGCCAGAATTTAACACATCAGAACCAGAATTACCTATATATCTCACCTTGGTGATTTTGACTGTTGAAGGAGCTCCAGGAAAACCTGGAATGCACGTCTTGAATTCACTGATTTTACTGAAAGGCCCAACACCACAGCCATTAATTGCAGCAACTCTGAACCTGTACACTGTGCCTGGAAACAGATCCTGTTTCTTAAGTAATCTGTAGTCTGGTACATCTGCACCTTCTGTCTGAAAATAAAGCAACATTTGTGTTAATTTTTAAAATATTATAAACACAACTAGTCTAAAAAAGTATAAAGTGTTAAGCTGAGATTAATTAAGTTTAATCGAAACTGAAAATCTATTTCTTTTTTAGAATTTATGCAAGAGTTCTGACTGACATAGTATCTCACCTCAAAACAGCTGATCTAAGATGCAATGTGAGACTAAATCTCTAGACCAAAAGATATCCCATTTTTTCAGCCATTTAAATTAAGCTGCACCTTGCGGTTATTTTTATTCAGTAAAGTTAAAATGAAGTAGCATTTAAAACTACATAAATTATGTTTTAGTTAATGTAATCTTCTCTCCTAAAAAATACTTTTATTTCAAAAGCAGTTAGTCCTAACGTTAAGAGCTGCAGTTCCATGTGTAGGTAACAAAATGCCTTCAAGGAAAAGCACTGTAAGTTAGTAACAAATAGCTTTCTGAAACACTATGTGGTACCATACTTCCATGATTAAAATATGCATTGATGCATCACTGATCCTCACAGTGGAACTATTTTCCTACTGAATAACGTGAAAGAACCACAATCAGTGTAAACACTGTACAAAGCACTGTGCTCTTTAAAACTAAGACATAGAATATTTATAGTGACGTGCTTTCAAAGAAAGGTTTCTGTTATTTTGTTTCTGTCTCAAGAAGAGACAATTTTTATTTCTAGTTAACTAGGACATCACTAACTTACACTTTTACAATCAAAACTGTTACACTTTTGCAAGTTTCACACTTACAGTTTTCACGTACCAACTTACGTGTACCAAACACTAAGTTAGAAAGATCTAATATAAAAGCCACTACAGTTCCAGATCTAGTCTTTTTAAAGAGCCTAGCCTATGCCTTATTAGTATCTTAAACAATTTTTATGCAAAGATTCTGGGAACAGAGAAGAAACTAAAACGTTTCAATGCTGGACTGAAGTAACATATTAAGAAATTGTGGGGTTTTCAGTTTTTAAGAATTTTACTGGCTTGAAAGTTTAGTAAGTTTAAAATTGTTTCCTAAAAAAAGAATTAGCAATAGCAAAATAAGATATTTTGTATTATCATACATAAACAACAAAAGAAAATTCATCTCATTTAGGAAATAGTAAAAAGAGGTGAGAAAAATACATGCAGAACTACTGGTCATAAAGTACAAAACTTCTACAAGCACCAGATTCTGCTGCAGTATCAGAAAGTCCCTCCCATATTTTGTTGTGAGCTATATAAACAACAGATTCTGAAACAGGTACTTTTAAGTTACATCAAGAAGCAGCAGCTACCTTGCTATTGTTCAGTGTTTCCTCTGGCAGCAAGTAGAACTGGCTCACCACAGCACTGTTGTTCTTAAAAATTCCCACATCATACCACCGGCGGTCCCTGCTTTTCACCGGTGCCGGCGGCTTCTGGGGAGCTCTCTAGTGTTTGAAGAACACGATGTAGATTACCCACACTTCAATGCCATGGAAAAAGTGTCAAGGCTCTAGTATATGTAAGAGATAACCCCCTTTTATACCAGTGTTACTTTTTAATGCTTCAAATGGATATGCATGTATTTTTAAAATACTGTGCAAAACCAACTGGTTCTTATATATTTACCCAGACACAGTTTGCCATTTAAAAAGCAACAGCGGGAATGTCACCTCTGATACTCTGAGCAGGGAGGGGAAGAAGCTTAAAGCTGTAGAACTAGGTGTCTGTAGCAGCATGTAGTTGTGAGTTAATCTCTCTCAGAGGTCAAGAAGTTTTCCAGGGTGGTCCAACACCAGCAGCTTCCCCTAGGGCTCAGCGGTACCTCAGCCCTAGGTACCGCAGGTGCTCCTTGTCAGGCACTGCGGAACTCGCCTGCAGCTGAGAACAGCCCTCTGCTGTGGCGTGGGGGCAAGGGGAGGGATGGAGGGTGTGCAAACTGCTCCTGACTGACTCAGAAACACAATCTGGCTTTCTTGCTGATCTCCAGGCACCAGGGAGGGCACTAGCACAGTCAGGTGCCCAGCACAGACAGGCCATGATCTTGCTAGCATGGAAATGGCGTAGGAAGCTGCAGCTGCTCTTGGCAAAAGCACCCCAACCCTTCATTAGCAGCTGCTTCTACCCATCCTTAGTTCCTCACTTTTGGTGGCAACAGTGGCACCCTGGGTTTGTGTATTAAGTTGTAAGCAGGTGAAATAGGAAGCATTTACTTTTTCAGGCAGTATTTACAGCTTGCATAGCCAGTCCCCATCTCCTCTAGGGAAAAACATCAAGATATCAGTTAAGTTACGTTTCAAATCTATAGAATCAGCAGCTTACACTAGTCTGAGCTAATACATACTTCATTTTAAATTCAGTTGTGCATACAGAAAAACTTTTTACTTTTGCACATCATGCAGAAGAGACCATTCCACTGTGCCAGTTGATAAAAATGATTCAATAGCTGAAACATGTACTTGGATCTCCTCCCAACTACACAACTGCTACTTAGACTCACATCTAACACACACAATGCAATTAGTTTTATAACAGAAATGTTTACCCCTGTATAATTCACTCCAAGCTCAAAATAAACACTGCTTTTCTTTCAGAAATATAATTAAAGGAAAACAGAAGAGCCCCTACAACTAATCAACAGAACAACAGGTAAAGCAATTTGATAATACTTTTTCAGACTTACAGAAGAGTGTGAATCATTTGTCTGTCCAGTATTGACCCTTGCTGAAGGCATGACATAAGCAGTTTCAGCAGCTAAAAACAAAACGATAAATTTTAAAAACTTAAGCAATAGAAAAAAAATTAATACAAAACCCACAGAGTATAAAAGTTGACCTCAATAGCCAAGTATTTGTTGCACAAGAACATCTCAGACTTCTTTTGCATGCAGTTCTATTTATAACACAAACTAATTTTGGCTTCTGTCATAGTCACAGAAGAATTCTGAGAGTCTGGCATTGGAGGCTGCTACAGATAATACAAACAGGACTCAGAAAATCCTAAAAAGTGACAGCATTATGAAATCGATATAAAATACTTGTGAACAAATAATTTAAATACCAGCTTGAGGCACACGCTAGGGACAAGGCATGAATAGTCTAAGTGTGAATTCTTAATTTGATTATATTGTTTCTAACACCAATAGAGTCTGAATTCTGAACATAAGTAGTTAAACTGTAAACAATCCTAAGAAATGGGAACAGAGCATTCATTAAATTTAAAATGGAATCTTAAAAAAAAAGAGATTAAGCACATGAGTAACACATGGGAGTATTAGTGTTCTATGCTTGTGTTCCTGGGTTTTGCTTTTAAAATACAATACTGCTTGGTAAAAATCACACTATACACACAACATCAATATGAGAATATAGTTCTTTAGTTAACACTCAAAACAATAACAAGCACAGCCTGTTGATATTTGTCAAAAACAACACTTGAAAACTACCCATTTATGTTCTGCATTGCTGCTTATTTTGGGTATTTCCAGCAGACTGTGAAGGGGCCAGCAGCACATTAGACCAGAAGTCAGCTGGCCACATTAACCGACCATATTTATTACAATGGTCAGTTGCTTGAAATCAAAATCATCTAAGGTTACTGTTTTAGTCTTTCATTGACTAAATAGACAATCACTGAACGAGAGCAAATGTGCAACGAGCACCAAAACAGGCTCTCACTGATATTTAGAAAATGGGCCTCTGCATAAATGAAGATTTTTCACTTACAGGAAACATGGTAATTTACAAATGCATAGAAGGAATATCCTGATTTTAAAAGATGTATAAATCCTAACAGAGATCATCCAGGCTGCACAAGGTCTTCAATGCCCAAAGCCCTATCTACATCCCAGGTACTACTCAAGATGGGAATCCCACCACACTAGAGGAACTCTGATGGCCTTAGAAATACATGGCTCAAAATACAGTATGTGAAACACATTTCAAACCTTCAGATTTTGAATTGAATGTTGTTAGTGAAGTTTCATCTTTAACAACTGCCCCATTTGTACTTGATGATTCAGTTTTAACAGCCTGCTGGGTTACCATAGTTTGTGTGCTGGAGACAGTACAGGATACAGAAGCATCAGGATTTACACTTTGTTTGTCCAAGTCATGTAATTCACCTACATTTGCTGATGTCTGAGCACCTTAAAAAAAAGGAAAATATTAGCTGGAATTCAATATTGATAACACAACAAATCACAATTTGGTTTAACGGATTTAGTTTCACATATAGCCTGAGTTTAGCTCAGAATTAGGTTAGAACAGACCTGATTATATTGATTGCTAATGCTTACTTTAGGTTTATAGCTGAACAGAAATCTGTCTCCACAGTCATAAACAGACGTATGCAAACAGTTATTTTAAGTTGGCTGTTTTTTATGTATTTGGTCACAAAAAATTGATGTGGGAAAAAACCCTACTAAAATAAAGCATCCACACAAATCAGTATCACAGATTTGTAACAATCAATTTAAGATTAACCCCTGTAGAAGTCTGCTTCTCACTTAGCAACAAGAATCAAAATTTCCACATCTAATTAAATTACAACTCTGAAGAAAATAAAAATTCAACTACCCATAAAATACATTGAAGTCAAATATAAACAGCTCAGATGATTAAGCCTGGATTCACTACACTGAACTTAAGGCACTTCAGTAAAATGCATAAATCAGAGGCTTCTCATATTTTACTTCCTCTACAGTCAGAGAGAAACGTGCTTGTCCCTACATTGGCTGAAATTTTACATCAGCCAATAGCTTTTCAGACAGACACAGACTGCTAACTGCTAACAGACAGACACAGTGTCAACTTGGAGTTACTATCACCATAATGTTGTAAAATGTCATCTATCCCTTTTTACTTGATGCTAAAAATGACTGTTTCTATTTAAATAGAAACAATTGCCATCATCATAATGAATATATGAGCATTTCTTGTACCTTGCAACACTTCAGACAAATTAAGATTTCAATTTTCTTTGTATCTTCTAAAAATACATTCAGTAATAACTAACACAAGTTGGGTTTTTTAAACTATAAAGGACTCTTAAATAATTTTGAATTACAAGAGAGAAACAATCTTACTTTATGTTTTTTAGATTAATTTTAACTCTCATTGTTATTTTTTTTTCTATAGTGATCTTACTTGAAGTACAAACAGGCAAAAGAGAAGGGGCATTTGATTCTTTGAATCCTGTAGCATCTGCATGGTTTTTCATAGTCTCCTGTGTAACCTTGTTTTCAGGTGCTGCAACTTTTTCTTTTCCTTCTACTTTTGAACTGGATGAAAGGGCAACTTGGACCTAACCAAAACAACACATTTGTTAATGTCAAATTGCAAAGTTCAGAAATTTCAATCACAGCATGGCATGAAAATGCTTGCTCATAAAAAACGGTATAAATTCCTCCAACAATTCCCCCTAGTATTTTAAATTAGACCAAAAAATCAATCTCTCCATCCTTACCTTAGTTATTATAAAACAAAGACTCAAACACTGAGTTGACTTGGAAGAGTCACACTAAATTTATCATTACATGGAATTTCATTGCTGTGTATATTTAGTCTACTTGGGGGGGACTTTGGGGGATGGGAAAAATCCCAATTACAGAGGCTTTCCTGACATGTACTTGAGATATTTCTACTCTTTGTGAAATTCGTGGTATTTCATGTGATTTCTTCAGGAACACATTATGGATCCCATACAGAGCTAAGACTTTACACAACTAAGAAAAGGTCCAAAGTTCTAAAAATGGGATCCTTTAGCCAGTGTTTGTCCTGACCATTTCTGTTAAATTGGTGAAACAGAGGAACATGTACAACTCCACATCAGACAAATAATAACTGGGTTTAACCTGCTGTAGGGACTTACAACTAAGCAGACTGGCATAAAACTAAACTAGACTAACAAATAAGCAATATGCCTTATTCTTTTTGCTTCCCACATTAATGTCACCAACATTTTGACAACGAATAGCATTCCTACTGGTGTCAGGTTCCCAGTTGGCACCGTGGAGGACAATATAGTGGCAATTCCCTTCTGCATTAACAAGGACTTGAAAGATTGTCTCTCAAACATAAAAGCAAGAAGTATGTAAGAAAACAGACAACTGCTTCAGCAGGTGTCTCTCTTTTTGTTTTATTTGGGGTTTTTCTTCTAAGACCTAAAAAGTCTGCAGAGAGTTTTAAAATTGAGAAAGTGTTCTGGCAGTTCACTACCTCCCACACTGTTTTAACACTGAAGCATTTTTCAGTTTACACTTACATTATTGGGAATGAGATTTGTTTGGCTGGGATGATCCACCTTCATTTCTGGGTAAGGGACGCTAGGCAATGATTGTGGACTCTGATGGAGAGAACAGCCACCTTGCAGGTAAACAAAAGCAAATTCCCATCAGTTATGTAAAATTTAGTATTATGATTGTTTTAACCTATTTCAGTAAGGAAGACGGAGGCCAAAGTTGCCTGAAAGAAAACTTTGTTGTAAGTCTGAAATTAAACTGTGGCCCAACAGTCAGATAAAATCCCTTCCTCACTGTTTCCTTCTCAACTTGTCCCCAGAGTTCTACAAGTATCTTCATAACTCAGATAGCTGGCCAAACCAACAGAAACAAGTGAAAGACGAGTTTTCCATAATGCAGGCATTCGGAGAATAACCAAAGAAACAGGGTCTCCCTCTGACAGAATGGTTCTTTAAAAAACAAACCCATATTTATTACCTATGCAGCTCTCTAGTCTCCCTGTGCACAAACATTAGTGTAATGTGATCTGACTGCTACCTTGTGAACTCAGCACTGATGTCTCAGGAATGCCAGCAGCAGGAATTCCAGCCACCGATGGCACTGGTGAGTCAGCATGTAATTGAAGAAGATATCCTTCAACTGTAGGTACTTCATCCCACTTCAATTGAAAAGAGTTGGTTGTAGCTCTGATCAGCTGTACCTGTGATGGTGCTAGAGGTCTCTCTACAAGAAACCAATAAAACACAGACGGCACGTTAGAAATTGCTCTCCCTTAACAGTTTATTAAATAGCTGCATATTGCAAGTAAAATCAGTCACTCCTCTTTCAATAAAATACAATGTATACCAGACTCAACAAGAAACCACTGTCGAAGGTGTCAAGTCAAGCCAGAGAATGACAAAGTGTCTTTTCAAAGTGTTCAAAAATGCTCCAGTTTTGATGCTTTGTTTTTAATGGTTCTTCTGCTGCCAGTAGGCCTTTGGGTTGTAGCTACATCATTGTAGGCATTACAGAGACAGGAGATCCTTGTGCTTTCCTGAAATGCTGCAGGTAGCTCTTTGGCTCCTAAAACTTTACATATTCCTTTAATTCACGAATTATTTCTCTTTCTTTCTGCTTGCTCTGTGTAGCTGAAGTGAGCTTTCACTCTAAATTCTTCTGCACAGGCTGGAGCCTGGACATGACTAATCCCAATGGCTTGCTCCTCTCACGTGCCTTTATGCCTGACCAGGCTGCAATCTTAAGCACATCTCTCCCCTGCTACACTTTTTCATTTTCTGAGGGAAAAATGAAACAGGAAAAAAAAAGTTCTATTCTAATTCCCTCTCTCCCAACACCATCTCAGTGTCCTACTATCAATGCAGCTAATGCGTGATTAGTCTCCAGAATTCCCTTCATCCCTAGGAACAATTTGGTCCTTCCTTAGATTGAATAATATTTTTTTGCAGTCCAAGAGCTGAGGAAGCAGCAGCAGTAATGGTCCCAAGAGAAGAAAAGATCTGGTGAAAAAAGTAAGTAGTAGCAGAAAAGATCACTAATAAGAGAGACCAGGATCCCTGAGTCTAGGCAAAACAGCCTTTAGCATCTTGTGTCAAAAGACTGGCATGCAGTGCAGAATTTAGCACAGAGTTTTTTCAGAAGCTTTAAATAAGCCTTCCTAATTTTTTTCATTCTAAGTAATAGCCTTTAAACAACCAGCAGTGAAGCACGATTTAAAAATAATTTTTAAAATTTAAATAGTCTTTGAGTTTGCTACAGCTTTAATGTTCTGATCATCAATCATGCAAGCTTTCCATATATTAATAACACACAGAACATAGTACAAGTCTCATTTATTTCTGACTCACCAGTATCAAGGTACCAAAGATCTTTGCAGCAAACTTGATTGTTCCAAGCTTTTCTGTAACCATCTCTACCACTCCAGATATACAGACGAGTGCCAACTGCTACAGCACAGTGTCCTGCTCTTGGCCCTGGTAGCGAGTTACTTTTGTCCTCCTGGCAATCTGAGATCAGACCTATCCATTCTGTGGTATCTAGTAAATGAAACTCAAGGCATTTAGTTTCTAGATGTTTTCCAAAACAAGAAATAAAGGTGTTAACACACTTAAATGCTCAGGGAAAAAAAAATCACCTCTGTTTTTATGGACAATTGCATTTAAAATGGAAATATTATGAAGAGAAGGTCCCTTTCCAATTAGTGTGCAAGATAAAATCAATTCATACAGGCTGAATTTTCTGACCTCTGGTTATCTCTCTCAGGCAAATAGATTAAAAGTTGAGAATTCAGGGATAGTACTATCATGCTTAGAAAAACCCCATTTCAGAATCTGTCTCCTGTGTTCTTCTATAAATGATGAAGGAGTATTTACATTACTTAGTATTAAAGTTGCATTAACAAAGATTTGAAGATGCAAACCTGCTGAATCTTCAAAAAAAAAGTAATTAAAATATTAATTTTCAAGTAACATGAAAAAAACTGGCAACTTCTTTAGTCAGCCAGGATTACAACTGTGTATCCTAAACTTTTCTCAAAGTCTTCAAAATAGTTACTCTACTCTGTTAAGAAAATATTAATTCAAAATACCCACTCCCAGAAAGGCAGAAACACTAACCCAAATTAAGGTAAGAAAATGAACCGGTGCATTTCCATTCACCATCAGGAGCAGAAATTTCACCTCCTGCTGACTGTGGAACCCATCCACCAAAAATATACATTCTGAAATACAGGGAAAGAGGGAAGAGGGAAAAAGAAAAAAAAGGCCAATTAACATCTAGATCTGCTGCATGTGCTCTCTCAAACTAGGACAAAAAAGAAAATTTCCAGTGTGTTACAGTTTTGGTTCACAGAAAATTTTATTTGTATCTACTGTTTTTATGAAGTACTATTGCAGACATCTACCTTCCGAAATTTTTGAGTAAACTGACTGACTGAAAAACCCAACAACACAAAAAAAATCCCAGAAACTCAAACAACTTCCTAGAAACAGAAGCTAATACTGTACCATTTAGCAAACCTTCAAACTGCTAATGCTCTCCAAAAATCCCACATGTACAACAGAACTTCTACAATCCTTTACTGCAGAACCCTCAGTAAGGCATGCTAAGATAAGATGACTGGCATCTAACTCAGATATCAAAATTAAAAAATATAATGCAGGCTACAAACCACTAACATTTTAAGTAATTAATAAAAAAGCTAAGCTGTTGGATCAGAAGATATAAAGCTTTCATACTTCTTTACTCCTTTGCCTCTTTCTCCTCGTGCCAACTTGTAAACTGATACAAAATGGACTGAAAGCCATATTTAAAAATCCATTTTATCAATGCTACCTGCCAAAACAAACCATATTGACAGGAAGCAGAGTAATGAGGGACAGACTACAGAAAAAGTGGGGAACAGTTTTGCCTGGAACTAGTTTTACTCTTCGAGCAGTTTCTTTGCGTAGCTACCTCATCTGTGTCACACACACAGAGGCACTGAAGCTCACTCCTGATGAGCTCAGGCCCAGCTGAGGCTGCCCCAGAATGCACAAAGGTGCTCCAAGAAGCCCAGAAAGCTGCTGGTGGGTTGGGCAGATTGTCCTGCTGGATGGAAACACTGACAGTTTGCTACCCTTGAGTTAACAGTGGCACTGAAATAGCAGAAAACTACTCTAGAGGGCTGATGTTTATACTGAGCAGCAGTGGGTGGATAAGCATCATCATTCTCCTACTAGGTGTACCTTTCTAGAGCTGAGCTTTTAACAACAGACATACTTGTTTCCTATTACATTGGCCGTATGCAGACTGCGAGGAAGTGGTACTGTCCCTTTGGTTTCTGGTCTTGACCAGGTCATGGTTTCTAAAAGAAAGAGAATAAAATCCTCAAAAAAGAAAAATTTTCTTGTTGATATATATTTCACTATCTGGATTTTAGGAAGGAACATACCTCTAATAGTCAACAAAGCTAAATTTCACCTTTTTAAGATGGCTACTCTAAGAAAGAGGGTGCAATAACAAGCACTTGGAACTTCTTTTAAAAAAATCACAGGAAATACTAAGCGTTTATCAAAAACATAAATTATGGTTTCATTGTTTCATTGTTTCATTTCAACTTTGTTTCTTTAGAGTGCTTTAAAGACTATGATATCTGTCTCATGGAGTATACATAATCAGTGAGGATAATACATGCAAACAATGCTGTATCTATTTAATTCCAAATACTACAAAAGGTTAACACTATGGGTTCAGTCTCAATAATACCTGCACCACAGCATGCCATTAACCATTCTATACTGTAATTTTTCCCCTCAGCCAATAAGCACTGACTTCTGGCTGGCAAATCAACTCACCTATGTCAAGTTCCCAGAGATCATTAAGCCGACAGCCACACATGCCTCCAAAAATATACATCTTTGGGCTTCCCACATCTTTTCTGCAGTACACTATGGCTGTGTGAGATTCTCGGGGGGATGGTAAGACTCCTTTGGTCACAGGAATACTCCAGCCAACCACACCAGACCCATGTTGCAGCTCCAGTTCATAGAAATCATTTAAATATCTAGGGGATTATTGTCAAAGTATGAAAAACTCACTTATAAACATGATGACAAATGCTCTTTAAACCCTGACCACTTCCAAGTATTACAGACTTCTGTCTTGGGAGGGTGTAGAGTTTTAAACTCTCAAAACATTTGATGCATTGTGGGCAGTACCAAATCTGGATTAAAAATGGATTTAAAACAAAAAAATTACCAGTTTTAACTTGTTGCCGCTGAGAAAACATGCTCTTACTTGCTACATTGTATTACATGAAAGAAACATGAAAACACTTCTTGCAAAAAATGCTACATATGGACACATAATAAACCACAAAGCTGTGGGAAACACACCATGCCAAGAGGTGTTAGAGAGAAATTTCTGCAACTCTTAAGGCAACAAAGGTGAGAAGCAGCTGGTTTGTTTCCTTGTGTCTTCAGGGTGGCCAATGCACAATTAGCCATTTGTTGCTGAATCTATCAGCAAGTTATTTTTAGATAATGGTCTTTGAATCTTTGCATTCACACCAGATACCTCTTGTTTACTGAGCTTGAAATTGCCAGTTTATAGTTCAGTGGATATAAGTGCTCTGAACTGCAGGTGAATGTGGATATAAAACTTCAGCATTATAGCACAGTTTGCTGACAATAACAGCAACTTCAGCTGTTATTGTAAAAATTTTCCAGATGAATTCATAACTGTTTTTCACAGCAATACAGAAGAAACATCCATCATGAATTCCCTGATGACTCATGAAACTCTGCTGATTGAGGTAATTCTAACAAGCAAGCCATTCTTAAGAACATCACCCAAAATACTAGGAGAAATATCAAAGCCTACTCAGGTTTCCCTACAAAAGTGTCAGAGCTGTCATTCAGTGTTCCATATTGTGGGATTAGCAGAAGGAATATTTAATCTTCTTCATATGTAACCCCTTCGCTGCACAAATAATCCAACTTTGAGTACTTGGTGTGCGGGACAGCCTGCCTAGAATGCTCCTTTTCAAAGCAATCAAATCTAGTAATTGTTTTTTAAAGCCATTAAATTCAAAGACAAATCAGCATACCTGGGAACGTTATTATTTGAATCTTCACTTTCATTTGCCAGGCCACCAAATAAATAGCACTTGTTACCATACAAAGAAAAGCTGTGGCCAAGACGAGGACAGGGTGGTGATCCATTTGAAGGAGCTTGAGGTTTTACTTTTTTCCAGAGCCATCGACTTGCCTTGAAGACAAGAAATATTTATTCAGAAATAAGTTCATTTACAGGCAGTCATAACAAATAGAATTCATGTAATATTAACATTTGTATATTTTCTGAATTATTTTTAAGGGAACGATGGGCTTTTCTTAGGACATTCGTTAAAAGAGATGTGTAAGAGCTAACCTTAATAAAATACTAAATATATTATACTTTATTTAGACTAGATGGAAGTCTCTATTTCAAAGTTATTTAGAATAAACTTTAGATTCTTCAGATGGAGAAAATCTTTCTGAAGAAGAGCAAAGATCATCTAACTCTCCTCTGCAGTTGGTAAAATAAAATGTGTTTCTCCATAAACAGATACATAAAGTAGTCCTGAAAATCAAAACATATTCATACATTTCCTACCTGCAATTCATATAAGTCATTGCTGTATCTTCCATATTCAACCATTCCTCCAAAAACTAGTATTCTGGTACCATCACAAACAAATCCATGTGCTGCACAGCCTGGAGGAATATCTCCCCTTACAGCAGGAAGGAACCATTGATTCGTAACTATAGTAGGAAAAACCAAAAATTAGAAAAAAATATTAGAAAAATATTTCAAACACTAAAGCATGTATTTTTAAACACTTCTGCTTTCTAAAGAAATTTGCACCTTTTATCTGCAAATAACTGTGAATGGGCTATTTGCTTCACAGTAAGTTTCAAATGAATGATTTTTTTTTTAATAAAAAGAAAAGCAAACACTTCCGTCAAACCAATGCTACTCAATATATGAATGAGCCCATGAGGTCACTGTAACTAAGTCAGTCATGAAGGGTCATCCAGCAATTTAACAGACTTGCCAAGAATAGAGGCTAATGAGGAACACAAGTGCAGTTCCACACAAAAAAGATAACCATGCTAACTCAGAGGGAGCTAGCCCTAGAAACAGAATTATTAGAGCTACAGCAACATGGCACTGTGCCTGGACTTAATAGCCCTATTCAAAAACTAATTACACTGTTCTGTGGGACCCATTTTAATATCCACAGAGTACTGCACTGATATGTGGGAGAGGAGAGGCACAGAGTCAAGAAAAAGCAACTGAGACTGCCTGATCCAGTAGCAGCATATTGGTGCCTAAACTGTTTTGGAATCTAAGAATTACAACGGACAATGTCTTTTTTTTTTTTTTCCCTACACTTTTTAATGAGCATGAAGAGGAGAAGTAGGAAATTAGAAGCTTCCAGTGAGCGTTGCTGCAGGGGATTAAGATGCTCTCACTGTGTGCCAGCTCCTCGAAAACCATCACATGCATAGCAAGGGCCATGGATGACATCCCACACTCGGGCAGCTCAAGTCATAACCCTGCATCTTAAACCCCAGAATAAAAAAGGTCAGTTTGGGCCAAGCACTCATCCAGAAACTGCAACAACTGAGTCATGATCCTTTCTGCCACTGTTGCAAAGGGGAGACACTTTAAGCAGAAAGTCTGGGAGGAAAAAAAACAAGTCATGATAAGTTACTCAAAAGGCATCCGTCAGAACCTCTGTTCTGATGGCATAACTATGTTAAGGGCTTTCTTTGGATTGCTTGTCAGAACAGAAAGGTTAAGTTTTTTTTTCCCTTCTCCCCTCAGAAATGTAATTTAAGCCTAGTAGATCTTTAAGCTATCAGAGAAAAATCTGCCTGGAAAATCCTCAAGCAGCCAACATTGGTTGACTGAAAAGCACAGATCAGTCTCTGAACTCTCCCGTCTGGGCCCAAGCCCTGAAATTACACGCAAGTTTTCCAGTCTCATCCAGCATATCGTACAGTAACTATTAGGCGTCTAATCTTTCACAAACAAAATCGGTCTTGGGCAGCTTCCTGTTTGGAAACGCTCCCGATGCCAACATGTTCGCTTTTCCAAACAAGATTCCCATTCCAGCGCGCTCGGCTCTCGTGAGCTGCCGCCAGCAGAGGGAAGGAGGGGGATCCGGACACTGGTAGAGACTAATCCCGCCTGCCGCCATTCAGCCGCGACCTGCCAGGGGAGAGAGGCTCCGCACCCCTGCGCGACAGCCGGGGAAAGCAGAACAGCCGCGAGACGCATCGGGAGATTCTCCCGGTCGCTTTTCCCCGGGAAGGACCGCTCACCCCGCAGCACCGGCCAGAGCGCAGCACTACCCCACGGAAGACCCCTGGCCCGAGCATATTTCCCGCCCCGCCATTTCGGCTCCGGGCAGCTCCTCAGCCCGCCCGCCGCCCCCTCGGCCGAGCCCCCCGCGGGCAGTGCCGGGGGAGGGCGGGAGGGCCGGGGGGATTCCCGGCGCCGTGCGGAGCCCGGTGCCACCGGCGGTCGCAGACGGGACAGCCCCGCCGCTGTCCCCCCCGCTCCGCCCGCCCCGCGGCGCGGCCCCGCCCCGCGCACCCGTGTTGTAGACGTGCAGCTCGTCGGCGATGCCCTCGTTGCCGCCGCCGAAGATGATGAGCAGCTCTCGGATGGCGACCGCGCGGTGCCCGTGGCGGGAGCGCGGCACCGGCCCCGTGAAGGAGGACACCCGCCTCCAGCTCAGCCCGGCGGCGGCAGCCGCCATCTCAGCGCCGCTCCCACAACGCACCGCGCGGCCGGGGCAGCCCGCCGGGGAAGGGGGAGCACTGACGTGAGGGCGGCGGGTCCCTGTCCCGCCCGTGTCCCGCCCCGCGGCCGCCTCTGCCGCAGCCCCGGCTCGGCACGGCCCCCTCCGCTCCTGCGGCACCCCCGGGCCCGGCCGTGCTCCGGCGGGAGCCCTGTGGAGGAGGCTCCCCGCCTGCAGCGCACGCCGCCCGAGGGGTGCTCGGGCACCGCAGAGATGGCGTGAGCGCCTCTGCTTGGGCACCTGCTCTGCTGCCGACCCCTCAGAAACGTGTAGCACATTCTCTCCATTCTCTCTCTCTCTCTCTCTTTTTTTTTTTTTTTTTTTTTTAAATTTGGCTAGTGGTAGGCGAGGCAATGCTGTTGCCCACGAGGTGTGCGGCGAGAAAGAAATGAGTTGCTGTTTAAACACAAGGTTGAGATTAGCAACAGAGGTTTCGGTTCTACAGCTGGCGGGGGGTGCTCTGAGTGAATTCGAAGGTCTCGTTCTGCAGGAGAGGAGCTGCTCTTTCCTGTGTGAGGGGGACGTTTTGTGAGAATATATAAACGTGTGAGGCTGAGAGGAATCCAAAGAAGGTGTATGTGGTGTGTGAGAAACGACCGCTCAGTTTAAAATTTTAGAAGGTTTACTAAACCCTAAAAAATACAACAAAAGAATGAATAAGATAAAAGGACAGCGCACTGAGAGTTGGTGACCCGGCAGCCACGAGCTTGTCTACAAAATGGCTTCTCTGCCTTTTATACCCCTGGGGTTGCATCAGGCAACCCTGGCCCCTTCTAAAGTCTGGCAGCCAGCTCTTCTTTGCTGTCCATTGGTGGAGATTGCTTTCTTGCAACTTGACTGGAGGTCAGGTGGTGTCATGCCGTGCCTCCTAGTAACAAGCTTTTCTCCCTCTCAACTGCCCCATGCAAGGGGCATATGTACACGCCTTCTCTCCACATGTCTGGGACAACCCAGGCTGCAACAACACAGAGTGGGTGAAAGGGGGCTATGGGGAGAACTGAGGACATCTAAACAACAAACCATAATAAGCATAACCGAACATCAATAAAATTTCTTTTAACACACACACACACACACACACACACACACACACAGTTCATCCCCTAATTGCGAGAGCCAATCATACTGCCTATCTATAATAGGTGCTAAAATTCTCTTCTCCTTGTTGAGTTCTACACAGTAAATGATGATACTGATATGCGTAATTGAGGTTGGACATTAGGAAGAATTTCTTCATAGAAAGGGTGATTAGGCATTGGAATGGACTGCCCAGGGATGGTGAAGGTGTTTAAGGAAAGCCTGGCTGTGGCACTTACTGCCATGGTCTAGTTGACAAGGTAGTGTTTGGTGTTAGGTTGGACTCAATGGTTTCAGAGTGCTTCTCCAACGTGATTCTGTGATTCTGTGAAGGTGTTACTACATTGCCAGTATTCCCGAGGGTTCTGCCAGGTGAAGGAGCCGGTCCTAGTTCTTCAGGCTCATATGGCTGTATGCTGCTTAGATCTGGTCAGATTCACATAGAAATGGAAGGGAAGGTGTAAAAGACATGGGTGGATTTTGATGAACATGCGCTTAATACAACTTAAATATCATAGCACAGAAAAATACTAATAGTTGTGGTCATCTGCACAAAGCACATAACTAACTGTATGTATAACTCTTCGTTTAATTTTTGTTCAAGCAGAAAATGGATTCCTGTACAAAATCAGACACAAATAATACAGTTTGGCCATGTTTGAGACATACAGTTAAAAAATCACTTTTTTTTGTGTCTGCCAATGGAACAGAGGTATTAATTTAAAACACTAAAGATTTTTAAGACCTTTACTGTTTACTGCTCATAAATTTTGCACTGTCTCATGATAAAGGTATGAAAAATAGTTTAGAGTTGAAGGTGTTTATTATTATTCCTTTCAGTACTCATGGAAGTCTTGTGACAAAACAGTGGTTTATAATTTAAAAGGTTCATTCCTAGAAGGGAGGGACTGAATTCAAATAAAAGAAGTGCTGTAGAAAGAAAACTGCAAAAGCAATCCAGGAGAGCTTAGGAGGCAGGGTATCACCATGTGCTGTTTACCTTGATCCAAGATCCTTTTGAATCTAAACCAAACCTGTGGATTAAATGCTCAAAGATTAGAAAATGAGATGATTCAAGTCAAAATGCATGTTCAGAGTTGACTCTTGCAAGTTTCCCTTAGCTTTTGACTCTCAAGAACTCTGCCAACAGACACTGGAAAAACTTTGGCCTTCTGTTAGACTTTGGCATGTTTTAGTCTGGCTCCTGCACACTAGTTACCTGTTCACATTTACCATAAATAATAACTAAAAACATAACTTGCAGCTAGATTTTGGAAGTAACTTCTGGAAAGGTTTGTTTCCTTCTCTTTCTCCCACCCCTTTAAGACTTTTTGTCTTATGGGATTTGTTTGCAATCTGCTAGCTGAAGCTCTGAGGCAAGTTTGCCAGATCTGGGGCTGCATCATCTCTCTGCACATCTGGAAGTGGTTTATGTGCTCTCATTCCTCCAGTACAGCGTCTGGACTCTGCTCTATTCCTCAGCAGCAGAAAAAGGAAAGAAAACCAGCACAACTCCAAAGTAAACTTTGAAGAGTTCGAAAAAGGAATTGAATCATAAAACTGTTTCTGTGCCCTGTAAAGCCCTTCTGTGAGTGACTTCAAAGGAAGATGGTGGTCAAGGACGCTTTGGCAAGAGTGCTTACAGCTGTGGGCTATCTAGGATCCAAGTAAATAGCTCCACAGCACTTCACGAGAGAGGAGTCCCGAATACTGTGCTGCTTTGAAGAGGTAACGAGACTAATTAAGCAGGAAATATTTGAGAAATAATGTCACTGTTTTTGAGCTTTCCCTTCTGCAGCCCCTCCTTTTGTTACAGGATTTGGCAGGCGAGTTAGGGACTGCCAGGTTCCAGGAAATAATGTCTACAGTCAGAAAAAACTGAGTAAATATTTGCAGGGGAACAAACATACCTCTCTTTCCTTAAAAATCAGTAGATAATCAATTGGTGTTTCAGAGGCTTAGGAACGCTGTAGTTGTAGAACTCAGACTTGTGTGAGAGTCTGTCTTTGGATTTTAAAGTTTAAAACGTGCTTCAGTTTGTGTGGACTTAATAGTTTCTGGAGATAACATGAGCCTGTGGCTGTGCAGCTTTCATCTTGCAGTGATCATCAGGGCTGTTTGTGGCTGTTCTTACAAATGCTAATTCAAAGATAGTAGGCAGCTCTGTAGAAATCAGGGGAAGATTGTGATCAGCTAAAGTGGGGTTAGAAATTTACTCCAAGAGTGTAGCAGCTTCTATTGTCTCTCTGCTTACCAAAATGAGTAAAGTTTTTAAATGTGAAAGAAAGCAATACTTCTGTGTAATGCATGAGAGAAAGGCTTTCTCAGCTATGTTTTTTTCTGACAGATAAGCTTGATTTCCTCTGTGTAAATTAATGCCACATGAAGAGAATGATCTGCTGGAATGTAGATAAGTAGTGCAGATGTGGAAGAACTTCCAGAATATTCCTTTCTCACTGCAATTTAGTCATTAGCTGGGACTTAAATACATGTGAATATAAGTGAGTTGTAAACAAAGCCACATCTTAGATTTTTATATATATATTTATATTTGTTGTCATTTAACTTGTTGGTCAAAGTAGAGATTAGTTTAGAATGCTGCCCGAACTTGAGCACTAACCAATGAGAGGTGGTCAGTTTTGTGACTCAGATTTCAAGAATTCTTGCTATTCTGTCTGATTTGTCAAGGAGCTGGAACAAACTTCAGTTTTATATGTGCACAGAACCCATCGTATATCTTTATCTGTGCTTTAATGTGTCCATATCTGTATGTGTGGAAGCAGGAAAATTTGTTTTCTGCTCTATCCCTATGTAGAATAAAGGTTAGATCACACAGTTGGATTTTTCTCTCCCCACAACTTCTGGTGCTCCTTTTAACTGTTGGTTGTTGTTGTTTTGGTTATGTGGTTTGTGTTTTCCTTTGTAAAGATTCTGGTCCAGAATTCTAATGCATGTTGTATTTCTCATAATCCTGTACTTCAAGGATTATGTTCTGTCTTCTCAGACATGGCTGCTCTCAGGCCTGGACTAGAAGCACAGTTTTAGGGAAGGCTACCATCTTTTCTTCAGTATCACAAAAAATGTGCATAAATACAAGCCACACTACACACACTGGAAGAATATGGCTGTTAAGAAAATATTCTCACTATTGCTTTGAAATCTTTTGAGTGTCTAGAAGACACTGCCCTGGTATAATATTCTCATATGTTAGGGAATGCATACTCCAGCAAGAAATTAGTATTTGTGATAGTTACTGTGTTTGAGGTGAAACCAGAGATAAATATATTTATAAATTGCATTCGTGTGTGTTTTAATACTTCTTTGCACAGTATCTAAAAATGTTATAAAAATCGCCTGCTGGCGTAGATGGTCGGATGGGATTTATTAAAATGTTTTTAATAACCTATTAGTTGCTTCAATTATTAATAAAAATATTTCTAACCCATAATATTAGTTATTTGTAAAAAGAAGGAAAAAAAAAGGTATTTACAGAGATTAAGTGCAGTTTTACTTTTACCAGTTCAGCAGTAAAACTTGATAATCCAAAATGTAGTGCTTTATATAACTGACTAGAATTCGCTTCTGGCATTAATGATATTTATCTCTTTTTTTTTTTCTTTTAATTTTTTTTTGTTTTAGTTTACCACAGATCACAGTTCTCATCCAACAGGACACATGGCTCTTTTAAAGAAAAGTAAGAGAGATTAAAAACATTTGAAAGACACATTTCTAAAAGAGGACAGAAACGTCAAATCCAATTTCTCATGCAACTGTTGTCATAGTTGTGTACAAAATTATAGTTCTAGTATTGCTAAATTGTGCTTAACTTTAAGTATGCAAGTAAGATTTTTCCTGTAAACTGTGTCAGATAAGTACAACCATAATTCACATTAATTTAAAATTACTCACTGCTTTACTGCATCAGATTGGAGATTATGAAATTTCCCACCAATGCTGCAAGTAGCTGCTGTTTTCATGTGAATTGTGCCCAGAGCACTGAAGCTGAATTTTACAGAGCTCTGCACATTAATGCTGTTCATACTCAAAAGTTGAGGTGTGGCCCCAAGAATTTTGGGGTTCTTATCCCCTGTAAGGGTCAGCAACTGAAAATGGAGCCTTTAGTTATGTGCTCAAAATTTCTCAGAAGTCAATGGGCTTTTTCCTCAGCTGGTTTAAATTAGAGCAGGTTTGGTTTACCAATTTCAATCTAGTCTCATGCTCAGTTGTGGCCAGTTGGCCATTTTTGATTAAAATAGATCAAAACTCTGTTCTCTTTGCTCTTTTAAACACCTTAAATACGTTTTATGGTGGTGCAAAAGTAACAAAGTAGTCTGAAACAAAGAACAACCATCATCAAAGTAACTATGGATGAGGGCAATGTATTCCTTCCCTGTTGTGCTTGGTGAACTCTCCCGACATCTGCACATGCTTGGTTTGTGTTGAATGACTTAAACTTGCACAAGACAGTCTTCTAGGAACTATAAATCAGAATATATAGTCAGGTCTTTGCCTTCTTTTGATTTTACTGATTTAAATTTCCCTGTCAAAATAAGTATTTTCAAATATTTTGAAACATTCCTGGTTTCAGTAGCACGGTGGGTTTGTTTTTCTAAAATTGATAGGGTTTTGCTCAAATACACCTTCAGGATCTGAACATTGAAATAAATAAAAAAATTCTCTTGTGTCTGAAGTTTTATCAGGAAAGCATGGCAGAATGGAAGGACTACATAAAAATAATTAACTCATTAAAGGAATGTAAACAGATGACAGGCTAGCCAGGGGAAAATGTTCCAAGCTCCTGGTAAAATTCAGAAACATGTAAATTTTTTAGTATGGGTAACCCATATATATTGGGAGTCTTATGATTTAGTGAGCAAATTACCCATGAAAATCCGATAGTTGGGGATTACTTTAATAAGGGAGTGTTAGAAACACTGATGTTTTTCTAACATAAAATTTTTAGCTTGATCAAATTATGTGAGAAAAACACAACTGATAGAGATTATCAAATTCTTCTTCTATCATCCTTAGTGGTTGCAATTTTTTTTAATCAGGTACTTGGAAATTAGCTGTTATACTGATTGTTAACACATTCTTCTTCTTGTTTCAGTTAACCAGATCTTACTGTTACTTCTTGTCTTAACTGTGTGTGCTATTCTGTATAACAAAGTTCACCAAGTGCCATTGGCATTAAGCAATGAAACAGGTAAGTGACTCTCACTTCAGTTTCATTTATGGTCCTGTTTTGTATTCCTCATGTCTTAACTTGAACAGCACTTTTCACCTTACTGAATCCTGTTTGTCCTGCAGTGGATGAGCTACTCACACTGTTGCATATAGTCTGGGATGAAAAACATTTGGCTTCTGAATTACTTGAATAAAATTATAATAGAGTGAAGTGATGACTAAGAGTTGTAATTCTGATTAAGTTTTTATCTAGATGTCACTGATGTAGATGGATGCTGGAGTATATCTTTACTTGAGCTGAACAGATTGGAGTTGTCAAGTGGTAACAAACTTTGATCATAACCTGCCTCCTTGGGAATGTTCCTTGGCCTGATTATTCATTTCAGATAGACCATCAAATCTTCATAGTTGCAGCAGAATTTTTAGCTGGAATTTTTATAGTGACAGAAACCTGCTAGGGTTAATAAGGTTGGACTAGTATTAAATGTGTATATAAATAGCTAACTCACTGTTCCCAAGGTAAACAAACTCTGTCTTGATACAAATTCTTTTTCTTTTCAGTATATTTTTGTTGGGGTTGTTATGACAGTAATTGTTATGTTTTAACCAGTATAATTATATCTGTTAAAGTCCTGTAAGTTAATCAGGACTAATCAGGGATAAAAATCTGTAGCAGAAATGTGACCTGAATCATTGTAGTTTAGGTGTTTTTTTCTCTTATATCATTAGCATCTTCCTGCTGGTACGAATTTTTGCACTCTTCCTTTCAAGCCAGCTTGCCAAAAAAGTGGAGCTTGTGCAATTGCACTGTGTCTTTGACTTACCTCCTTCCTTTGGTAATTTTGGAACCTATTGTTCGATTTGTACTAAATATAACTGAGAAGTCCCAAAGGTATTCAAACCTCTCCCGATTTCATATGAATAAGCAGCTGCATGAAGGACAGGCTGAATTGAGTAGAAGAGGCTGAGAACTCTCTCATTTAATCTATTTGGAGGCATCCAACAGTCCAGTCAACCTGCAAGTGGTTCTGGATTAGCAACAGCTCTAGCTGTGTGCCTTGCCAGATGGGGATGTGTGTAGGATGTGGTAAGGGAAAATGGAGTGTTGGTAAAATGATTCCACTGCTTACTTAATAATTTTTGTGACCCAGATCTGATGTAAAATGTGTTTGTTTCTCGTAGTGGATTTGGAGAGCCCTGAGGAAATGGAAGAAGAAATCCCAGTGGTGATCTGCGCTGCTGCGGGCAGGATGGGTGCAGCTGTAGCAGCGATCAGCAGCATCTACAGCAACACAGAGGCCAATGTTTTGTTCTACATCGTTGGGCTGAAGACAACCATCCCACACATTCGGTACACACCAGCCTTGCTTTGCTTTGGGCTGTAGTTACAGCCACATGGTTGCTCCCCCTAGCTCAGGCATAAGGTTTTGGAGGACTTTTCAGGGAAATGTATTGCATTGGTAGCAACCTCAGGATTGTGTACATGATGGGAAAAGGACCACTTTGTCCTCCACAAGGCACTGACTTGTGCAAAGGGGTGTGAAATAGCCAGGCCATACCTGTGCTTCTCAGCTTTTTGTAGATAGGCTGCAGAAGACTCTGAAGTGAAGTAAGGATATACTGCCTACCTGTGTCCCACTTTGTGGCACTGAACTTACCCCAACTCTGGTGCTGTGTCTTCAGCTTCAGAGTATAAAAACTTGCTGTTTAAACTTAATTTCAGTTAAGACAATGTATTACAGTTATAAAAAGAGGCCCAAAAATCATTGCAATGACTTTCATTTCTTTTCAGTTCATGCCTTGATTTCTCCCTTCATGAAATGAGAAGTTTTCATTTCATGAAAGGAAATGAAATCTCAGGATTTCAATGAATATTCATCTCATTAAGTTTCACTTCATTTCACAGCACTTCATTTCATTCCATTCAATTTCATTGCTTTAATTTCTGAATTTTATTTTTCTCAATTTCACTTCATTATATTTTCCTTTCTTTTCTTTCCATTTTGCTTTAATCCTTCATTTCTCATTTTATTTCCTGTCATGAAATGAAAATTCCTCATTTCATGACAGGAAATGAAATCTCAAGATTGCAATTCATATAATTTCTTGGAGTTTCATCTCACTTCAATGCACTTCATTCCATTCCCTTTCCTTTATTTCACTTCAGTACATAGTTTTCTTCTTTTTAAAAATTTCATTATATTTCATATCCCTTCTTTTCATTTCACTTCATTCCTTGATTTCTCATTTAATTTCCTTTGATGAAATGAGAATCCTTTATTTAATGAAAGGAAATTATATCCTGATATTTCAATGAACGTAATTTCATGAAATTTCAGTTCATTATGTTTCAGTGTTAAAATTGGCAAACATTGTCTTAAAGAAGACCAAGTTGTGAATGAAAATGAAAACATTTCCTAGCAGCTCTCACCTCTGGCTACTTCACTTCTGCAGCCTTTGTACACACAATTTGTGTCAGGAGAGAAAATAAATAGTGGTGATAAGAAACCTCAGAAAAATATGAAAAGAAAATTAGTTTAGTCTGAAGAAGACGTAAGTTGGAGGTTATGTAAAAGTCATCTGGAAAAACATAACACTGTGAAAGGGAAAAAACCTAACCTCATATTTTAAAACACTGTAGATAGGATAGGAAATAATTATCTTTAATTATAGCAAGAAAACTCAGAAGAATATAATTCATTGCAAGTAATGGTGAAAGATGAGTTGTTTGGGCTACATATGGAGTCTCTGGTTTTGGGAATGATGTGGGGTGTTTGTTTTGTTGGGGTTTTTGTGGGGAATTTTTTTCTATTTTATTTTAAGAACAGGTTTAACAAAGGTCTGTGTGCAATAGCTGTAGACAGAAGACATAAGTTATTAGACATAAGTGATTCTGTCTTGGGATAGAATAGATCAAGTGAGCTCTCAAGGTCTCTTATCATTCTCCTAAGTGTCTGTGAATTTTGTACTAGAAGTACTTGCCATGTACTTGATATTTCTTTTCTCACTTCTTTTCTTTCCCTCACAGAAAATGGATTGAAAATTCTAAACTGAAAGAAATAAAATTTAAGGTTGTGGAATTCAATCCCATGGTACTAAAAGGAAAAATCAGACAAGATGCATCACGTCCTGAGCTACTGCAGCCTGTGAGTCAATGAATGCCACATAACAAATTATTGAGGTTTTTAATACTTATTATGGGCTTTAAAGTGTCCTAGATCTGTTCCATTTCATTCATGCATGTGTGTGTTTGTCTCTTCCAATGCAAGAGCCAATAACCATGAGAAGAAATTAGTCAGAGTGACAGCATAAACAAGATATTGCACGCTTTTCATGCCATGAGTACTGCATCTCTAGAATTCCTTGCTGAAAAGTCTTGTGGATGTAAAAATGTACAGGGGTTCAGTTAGAATCAAAGTTCATGTTTAGATCACATCTAGATCAGAAAATCCCTTGAGCTGAAAATAGCTGAAAGCTAGGAGAATACATGGAGCAACTGTTCTGGGTGCTTGCTCTATTTTTATTTTTCACTGAGTGTCTGGTTAGGACCACTCTGAAGGCAGGGCTGAGTAAAATGGTCTGAATTCTTACAGTTGTTCTTATATTCTCAGTCTCCTTTCCCTCTGCTACGTTCTTCATTGCTGTAGTAGAAGTTGTCCTATGTCTGTGCCACCAGTCAAATCATTCCTTTAGAGTGATGATACTATTACATTTTGTAGTCTTTGCTGATACAATCTTGCACGTGGCCAGAATGGAATAAGCTGCTTGAAGATTTATCGAGTCTCTGAGGGTGTCCTGTACTTCTCAGAATGGCTTAATAATAGCAAGACAACTTCTCTGGACATGCTTTGCAAAAGCAAAGGGTTTAATACTGACAAAAATAATAAACATCATAGAACAAAGAAATATAACTCGAACACAGTGTAGAGAACACTCTTACACTAGTATGACACTCCAAAAAGGCAATTGAGCTCCTTTGTGCAGTCTTTTTAATACCTCATGGTCTAGGTGGGCTATTTGGCACCTTGTCCAATGAAATTGGCAATAGGCTTTGAGGTACACTTCCAAAACCCAATCTGTGCTCCTGAGCTGGTACTGAGCCAATTACACTGAGAAGGCTATGGAAAGTTGTAGTTTAACTTCCTTATATGTTTAGAGGTAAACTGAAACTCCTTTCCTCATATAGAATAACTTGCTTGGGTGTGGAAATGCATTGCAACAGTTTGGTGCGATGTATGCTGTAAAAATGCATTAGGAAGAGCATTGGCAGCAGGTCCAGAAAGGTTCCTCTTCCTCTCTGCTTTGCACTGATGAGGCTGCATCTGAAGTGCCATGTCCAGTTCTGAGCCCACCAGTACAAGAAATATATGGATTACTGGGGGAAGTTCAATATGGCCTGCAAAAGATGGTTAAGAGGCTGAAGCGTCTTTCCTATGAGAGGCTGAAAGAGTTGAGGCTGTTTCAATCTGGAGAAGACAAGATTTGGGAGGATCTTCACAATGTGTATAAATACTTGAGGGGAGTAACAAGAGGAAATGGGCACAAGTAACATGAAATTGCCCTTGGGCAAAAGAAAGACTTTTAAAACAATGAGTTTAAAAGTCACAGGTTGCCCAGAGGGTCTGTTGGGTCTCCATCTGTGGACATATTTAGACTCCAGCTTGGCATGGTCCCTTTCAGCCTGCTCGAGTGGACTCTGCTGCAGATGAGGGCTTGAACAAGATGATTTCAAAAGGCCCAAGGGATCCAGCCTAAAGGATTCTGTGAGGAAGCAACAGATTTGGGTGGCATGGCCATAGTGGGTAAATGATAACAGCAATAATTGTAATAATACTGGACTTGAGATAGTAGTAGAGCTGTGGGAGAGAAAGCAAATGGTTACTGATTAGTGATCAATAAAGACAGAAATTCCAAATGGCTTAATAGAGACAGAAGCCTGAGACTACTGCATTAAACAGCTTTATTTTCTCTTTCTGTTTAATAGCTGAACTTCGTTAGATTTTATCTTCCTTTGCTTATCCAGAAACATGAGAAAGTAATATATTTGGATGATGATGTCATTGTTCAAGGTAAGCTGTTGCCTAAAAAGCAGATTCTAACAGAATTAAAATCAGAGTTATTGCAGCTTTTATGGCCATTTGGAAATATGAGATATAATAGAAAACTGAGGCAGCTGCTAGCAGTGTTGAACTTATGGAAACTACAAATAATCTGTTTGTTTAAATAAAAATTTGAAGAAGAATTTACCTGCATATATTTTGAATAATTGTGATCTAAATTGTATGTGGGTTTCATTTTAATTGATTCTGGTCAATTGCTGAAAGATACCGTGGATTTCACTCCGATGCTGCAATGTTTATTATGTGTGTGACATGCATTTCCTGCTAGTGTTTAAATCCCACAAATGCTTATTTTGGGGAATTACCAAATCCTTATCTAGAACTGCTGTTCTTGAGAGCAAGAGGAATTTACTTAAGTAAGAGAATGGAAGCTCCAAACACTCAAAATATGGTTTCGAACATCTTCAGCTCAGAATATAAAGTGATTTGCAGAATCACAAGGATTTCAGAGTTCCTAGTCAAGTGGAAGCAATTAGAAGACATTCAAATCCTGAAAAAGTATTTTCTTTTTTTTTTCCTTCTCATCAAAGTAATCTCTTTTGAAAACCAATTATTTTTTTAAAGGTTTATTTCTTGTGAGTTTTTTCTGTTCAGTTTCCCACTTGTTGGGGTTTTTTTCTCTGTAGAGCTGTTGTCTTCATATTTGTTTTATCATATTTTCTTGTTATTTTAACCAGTGTTATGCTTTAACCCTGGTGGGCAACTAAGCAAAATTTCCTTTGAGAAGGACTGAGTATAACTACAATAAACTTTTTGGCTTAAATTAGTCTTTGCTGTAAGAACATTAAGACCAGTGAATTTACACATGACAAAAGCATAATTCTCCATTGCTTTTCTGCACCTTTTTATAGTTTTGTCTCTCTAGAGGCAGATTTCAGACCACCTGCACTTAAAGAGGTCACTATTTGCTGCTTTTAAAAAGAACTAATCGGTTCTGCCTGTCTCATTTTAATTTGCCAGACTTCCTATCACATTTCTCCATCACAGTTCTCCAACATGGGTGTTTCCAGTGGCAGACACTGCTTTTTGGTTTTGTTGTTCAGTCATCAATGGGCAGCAGCAATATTTAACCCTTTGAAAGGTTCCAGGTCGTCATTTAGACTCCAGTTTCACGAGCTGTTCAAGCTGAGCCCAAGAGTTCCCTGCACCTGTGTTCACCAGCACTGGGCTCTCTGTTTCCCTGAGGGTGTTCAGAAGATGGTGATTGTGGAGCTGCAGGACAAAGGTGCAGTCTCACATTACACCCCTTGCTAGGCTGCTGCTGACCAAGTGGCCTCTCCTGTCCCCAGGCAGCTCCTCTTACGTGCGTAACCCGCAGTTGTGCAGCTGCCGAAGCAGCTGATTCAGCTGTTTGACCTGGCAGAAGACCAGCAGCACAAAAAGTAAAAGAGGTGAAAGCAAAAGTAAAACTGGAAGCTGTAAGGGGTTGGGATGCAGGCTCGCTCGATTGCTGTGGCAATGCTGTGCTTCCCATCTACCCTGAAACTATTCTGGCACATTTTGGGTACCTGACAGTCAGGTGATGAATGAGGTGCCTGGCATTACAATGTTTCCGTCTGCCAAGAAGGAGCTAGGTGGGCCGTGAAGCCATCAAGTGACAGGCACATTTCAATCAGCTATTGCTGGGAATCCAGGGATCTTCCTAGGAGGTGTATATGCCATAACACCAGGAAAAACCTCATCTGTGCAAGACAAATGGGACTTCTGTGGGACTTGAAAAGGCTCAGAAAAATTGCTTGTGCACTTCTCTCTCCAAAGACAAGCTCTAAGAATGCACAAGTTTGTAACCAGGCTTTTAAACAGTCCTATTGGCTTCTGCTGTAGCTGATTTTGGACAACCAGAATATGAATGTATTGAATACCAATGATAATGTCTAAAGGTGGACCTTAGGCATCCAGGTGAAAATTTGAAAATGGTCCTGTATTACAAAATTCAGTAGGGGCTATCCTTAAAATCTGGTGTGTTTATAAGCAAGATATGAGAGCTGACATTATCCTATCAGCTCTGTAGCAGACCAGTAGGTGTTGTCTAATGCTTGTGACCTTTCTGTAATCAGGTGACATCCAGGAGCTCTATGATACTAAGTTAGCTCCTGGGCATGCAGCAGCTTTTTCAGATGATTGTGATCTGCCTTCTACACATGAAATGGTCAGGAGTGTAGGGATGCAGGTAAGATGCCATTCTGGAATTCTAATAATGAATGTGTTTGCCCATAAGTGTAAGATAATTGTGTTTTCCCCAAAGTGAAAGTTTTATGTATATAGCTATAGATAGCTTTGTAATAGTTGTACAGGTAATTACGGACTTCTTGGGATGGTACAATTGTGATGCTGCATGATTTAGTGTGGGCTACCAAAAGACAAACATAGCGATAGAAAAGCCTTATCAAACTTCCATGGTACAATACTGTGGAAAAAGTGATTTAGTATCTGGAAATATCTGCCTTACAGCCTCCTCATATGGAACTCACCACAGGTAACCACCATCTAGAAACTCATCTTTGGGAGAGCATATTTGGTCTCCCTCTCAGTGAGAGTGAGGTGCATTTACGTGTGTCTTTATAGATATTCATAGGGGATGAACAGACTTTTTTTATTTCTTAGAACACATACATGGGATTCCTGGACTACAGAAAGCAAGCCATTAGAGATCTTGGCATCAGCCCCAGCACCTGCTCCTTTAATCCTGGAGTAATTGTTGCTAACATGACTGAATGGAAACACCAGCGGATTACAAAGCAGTTGGAAAAGTGGATGCAAAGAAATGTAGAGTATGTGTAGAAATCCAGCTTCTCACTTTACTTTTAATGCTTGGTTTACAGTTTTACTTTCCATTTAAAAGCTCTTGCAGGGCTTTTTTTAACTCCAAGCAGTCGTTCTTTTGAGATCTTGTTGAGTGAAGTAACTCATGTTCCAGCATTTCCATCTGTTTAAATCTGACCAATTCTGTACCAGGAAATGGCCACTTGGAATTTTAGTCTTGTGTTTAATCACAAACCGCACTTGATCCTGAAGGACATTGAGAACATGTGGTTCTCATTTTGGGTGACCAACTTAGCCTGGGATGAAGCTGCTGAATGATCTTCCCTCCCTAAGGCTAGCTTAAAGGAGGAATGTTTCCTTCTTTGCATGGGGACTCTCCTGTTGTAGCATCAGCCAAGCTGTAATAGAACACCATATTTTTTTAAATACCAATAGAAAACACTTACTTTTCTCTAGTAGATGAAATTTTACATTGTATCTTTTTGTTATTGACCATGAATAAATTGTGACACACTGAAACAAATACCATTTAAAAAATTAGCTCCCTGTTAACCTGTATTTGAAAACTTGGTGTTTATTTTCTTTCTCTGCAAACGATTAAGTTTAAATTTACTAAGATAAAATTGCCATGGAAGTTTGTGCTTTTTGTGCTGTGTCCATTACTTGCTAGTTTCCACCTCCCAATGCCTTCCTCTTAGGTTTGATCTAGCCCTGGATTTATCACAAAATTCATAGGAAACTGATACTCTTTAGATACTAATTTATACTAACTAGGCTTTGACAAAATCCAGCTGGAGGTTGATTTAAAGGTCTAAAAGCTAGGGGAGGGAGAAAGGGGAAGAAAGATGGAATTAAAAATGTGGGAAAATGTACATTTTCTTAAGAAACCTGGCTATATCATGTTTGATTGCTTTATGTTAACAGCTTTTTCCTACACTTAACTTTGTCAGTTGACAAAGAACTGTAGTCTGTGTGTAGAAAAAACAGGTTTCATGTTGGGTCTGACTCCCATTTTACTTGGTAGTGACAAATCACAGGAATTGGAGTTGCAAATATAATCAATTAACAGCACAAGGAAGGAGTATGCTGAAAACTGATCTGTTCAAAATGATTGTGAATTTTGCCAGATTTTTTTTTTTTAATCTTCTACCTTCTGTACTGAAGATTCCTTGAGGTTTTGAACATATTCTTTTCCCTTTTGCAGGGAAAACCTCTATAGCAGCACCCTTGGGGGAGGCGTGGCAACCTCTCCAATGCTGATTGTATTTCATGGAAAATATTCCTCTATTAATCCTATGTGGCACATAAGGCATCTTGGTAAGTTTAACAAGTTGGAACTAGGGTGAGTTTGTGAGATTCCACTGCAAGATCTTACATGGCTTTACCTCATACGCAACTTACATGGAAAGAATATATGAAATATCTGAATATAGGGAGAGACTGAAAAAAAATCAGTCTTTTCCTAGGTGCAGTGGAAGAAAAGGGGAGGCCTGGCAGTGTTTATTGTCAGCATTCTGGAGGATACAGTTACCTTTCATCTGGGAGTGGTGAATTATCCTAGGAAAAACATAACAGCTTAGCTGGTATGGTAAAATGAATAGATTTTACTTTGTTTTTAATCCTTGCTATGCCAAGATGTTAAAAGTGTTGAAAGAGGAATCTTTGAGAGAAGAAACGTGATGAAATTTTTTGGCGATGTAACATAAGAGGCATCAAGCTGAAAAAAGCGTCTATCATATAAGTTGTTGTGAATTAACATGAAAGCATACTAATCAGATTTCTGGAAAAAAAAAGTCACCTGAATTTAACTCACTCTGCAGTGTCATTATCAAAAACTGCCTTTTTCAATTTTTTTTTTTTATGTACTCATTTAGGTTGGAGTCCTGATGCCCGCTACTCAGAGCAATTTCTTCAAGAAGCTAAATTACTTCACTGGAATGGGAGATACAAACCTTGGGACTATCCCAGTGTCCACACTGATCTCTGGGAAAACTGGTTTATTCCTGATCCTTCAGGGAAGTTTAAATTAACTCGTCCTGATAGCTGATACTAAAATAAGTCAAAACGTAGTGTATGGGATGCATTTAATAGTTCGAGATGCAACATGTTGTATGACTAATTGATTTTAGAAAATGAAGTATTTGTTAAAAATATGAATAACTGACCATCAGCTTTGTGTGCTTATGGCAGGACAGGGAGGCTGGAGTGACCACAGTACACAGTTCAGATTAGCGTGACCTTCATGTAAGGTGAGGAAACAAGTTTGCTTGACAATGAAGTATTTTCACTAAACACTTACAGAGGTGAAATTCAATGCCAGACAGGGTGCTTTAATTTAAGGTCTTTCTAAGTAAGATTCCAATGTCTTCTGGCAGAAAAATGTACACAGGAGATAGCTGCAGTGTTATGTACAAGTGTTTAGTTATCTAGGCCACATTAACCAGCCTGAATCGAAAACCTGGGCACGTTACTGAGTTCTGTTGTGTGGTGACTCTGTTTGGTGGCATTTCTGTGTATGACAGAACCTGTAGTGCACTTAGCAAGATGCAAAAGTACATTCCAATACACTGCAGTACAATTCCTGATTTTATTGTGAAACATTGATAGATTTAAGACAGATTAAGATCTTTTGTATCACTGTAACAAAAAGAGCACCAGTTTTGAGGGAGGACACAGAATTGCAGTATTTAGTGGAATGGTCATTGTACACTCAACTGTATTTTATACCCAGATAACCCAGTGGGTAATTCTATTAAGTAAGAGACCTTTCCCTTCCAATCAAACAGGATAGCCTTTCAGGAGTTACATCCTACTGTGCTACATAATCAGCAATGCTAATTTCATGCTTCTAATTTTGTTGAAAATAAAACTGAATTGTAACAAATCCCTGATGCAAGATACTTTGAGCACCTGCAGGAAAACATCCATGTAAACAGCAATATATGATACAGTACACTTTAAATAACAGACAAGACATGTCCTATATCTTTCTGACAATATGTGGAACAGCTTTATGCTGCAGCTAATAAACACAATCAGAATCATAATGCACACTCACTTGATTTAGGATTCTCAGAATTAAGCCACATAATTGGGGAAGAAACTGTAAACATCATGCCTGCCTCACAACAGGCTGACAGTGTGTGATGTCTGTAAGAGGTGTTGCAGCAGGATTAGAACCTACACTAACCAGTTAAAATTGACAACTGTCACTAGCTGTGAAGAGAGGATAAATCACACTGGCCAGCATGGAGTGTGGAGATACTGTTTGTGTCTCTTTTCAAGTATGTGAAGCACCATCATAAGATCATGAAAACTTCAGTGTTTTGATCAGCTTATTGCTTTTACTTCATCTTTTCCTCACATGATAAAAGAGAGAAAGAAGATGAGAGTTAGGCACCAGGATGGAATCTCATTTTTTTTCTCAGTCACTAATACTAGCCAAAAATGCGTATCATTTAGGCAAGTTCCTCAGAAGAGAGTTAGAGTTTCTACGGACAACTTATTATTCATGAAACAGCTGTCCCTGTATTCAACTCAGTGTTTTTAACTTTTAAGTGGAATATAGGGAACACTCTCTAGGGTCCTACAGATTGAAGAGAATTTAATGTTAAAAACAGCTAAATTGCAAATCTCTTTCACCCTGTGCTAATTGTATGTGACATAAATAACATAGCTGTACATGACTTTTAAAGAGAATGCATTCTTTAAATTCTCTGTCATGTTCAAAGGGGTTATCTCCTGTTAAAGGTCAGGTGAAGGGACTAACTTAATGGAAATGATGGAGTTTAAGTGCCACAGAATTCAAGAACTACCACTGCTATTTGTTTTTGCCTTTCTAAAAAGGATTTCCAGTTCCTTACATTTAAGGAGGAATTTAAGGAGGGGAAAGATGGAGTGGTAGGGAAACCTTATCCTAAGACAGCTCAGCTCGACTATTTAGGCCCTGTTCTCTGGGACACAGATTTTCCTCCCATGTTGTGACTTGAGATGATGTCTTCACTCGCTTCATCCTGAATATGGTCCACCCACTGAACAGAGAGAGCTCTCTCATCCCACTCAGAAGACAGCATTCTCAGCTGCAGAACACAACTTTCTACACTTTTTAAGACGGTAAAAGGCAGGCTTAAAAAGCACAATTTCCTTAACTGTGCATGATTAAAAACACCACTTCACACAAGGTAAGGGGATGCTGTCCATTTTCCCCTCTGGATATAAAAGTATTATGAGATATCCAAATATTGAGGCATCAGTAAGAAATATACTGCTGCTGTTCCTACGACATTACCATTTATGGAATAAAATTAATGGCCCAAAGAAACCTTCACAAATGAGAAAGCAATTTGTCAAAAACTGCAAGAAATGGTATACATTAAATATAAAACTCATATACAAAAGAGGGCTAACTTTTTTTTTTAAAGTTTGGACAGTTCCTTAAAATTATCTAGTTCATTGACTTAGCCTACCACACACTTACTTTGGACTATAATAAAATAACTAGGGGAGATAAAATACTATTCAGATGCTTCAGTTGGAGAACCGAGGTACCAATCTTGATCACTGCATTAAAACTGCAGCATGTGTGCATAGCCAAGAAGGAACAGCTCCTACACGCTGCTTCCCTCCTCTTCCCGTGTCATGCTGGCATTGAACTCTGGAATCTGGTCTGCAAAGGACTGTGTCATCCACTGCCCGTTAGGAACTTCACCAAAGGATGGCCCTTGGCAGTACTGTGCATTGCTTCCTGCTGAACAAACAAAAATCACACCGTTTTTAAAGGCAGCTGACACCAGGGGCTCTTTGTTCCCCAGCAATGGCTGCAGAGTGAATGCCCCAAGCACTTTACCAGTTCCATTTGAAGACAAGCTGCACTGGTCAGTGTCATACAGTGCACGGTCACAGTAAGCTCCTCCATATGCTGCTTCATAGCCTGGGTCATACTTTTCTTCTTTGACAGCCATCTTTTTAGCATCCTCTGCAGAAACAGAACAGCTCAAGCATTAATATTTAGAATAAAAATTATCAAAGAGCATATTTATCAGAAAACATTTGAAAAATGGCCAAAAATTCTACAAGATAATCCCCGCCCCCCCTTAGATAATTTAGGCTGTACAAAAGAGAATGGAATTTGTAATTCTATACCACACAGTTTAGAGAATTACATCTCCCCCCCGCCACTCCAATTAATTCTTTATTTCTTTCTGCTGGGGAAACTGCTAGTATTGTACACTACAAAACATTTTAATGAAGCGTTAAGTAAATAACAACAATACCTTGTGCAAGTTGCAAGTCAAATGTGTACTGCACCTCCTGGACCTCAGTGTTGGGTGCAATGCCTTTCAGTTGATCCCTTAAGTCTTTCAGCTTAATGTAGTAATGAACTTTATCTTGTGCCCGAGGAAACTGAGCACATCTTGCACTGGACGATGGCATAACGTAGCAGAGCTTGAGACAAAGAGCAAGAAAAACAGCAATCACTGATCCCCGAGCTATGAGTCAATACTTTGTGCATTCAGAACAACTAAACAGTTAAGCTCACTCTTTTAACCATTTATACAAACCTGAATTAATGCCACAGGTGATTGTTTTCATTTTTTGGCCAGCCATCTGTCTTGCCCTGAATTCAGGGGCTGATTACCAGCTGCTAAGTGAGCACAATTTTCACCAGTTATTTATGTGCTGCAGGAGAAGCAGTACCCTTGTGTGTTACAAGAGAGCAGAGCACACTCCAGAACTCCCTGAACAAGCAGAGCTGTGAGCCAGGGCATAGAGGAGTACGTGACAGCATGCAAAGAGCCCAAACCAGTGAGGGAGGCAGCACAGGTTAATTAGCTGACTTCTTGGCCAAGTGCATCTGCATGACATATGCCAGGCTGTGAAATTGTTGTTTGTGTGGTTGGAGCCAGCTTCAGTGTTTCTATCTCTGCCAACAGCCCTAACTAAAGATACCAAGTTAGCTCAGGAAAAACAAACTGTATCCAATACTTCTATTACCATGTGATCTTTATGAACAAGTACCAGTAAAGGGGATTATTTATCCTTTGTACAGATACATCTATTGCAGAAGTCCTTAAGAGCTACATAAGGAGCAAGCACTTTATCCAATGATTCTTTAGGCTCTAATATCAACACTTCCACCTTTTGAGAAAGGCAGCTGAAACTTGCAGCATTAGTAGTTCGGGATAGAAATAAGAAGAAAAACAATCCAAACTTTTGAACTGACAAGGTAATGAAGCTTTAGAAGAAGCTACCTTGGCAAGTAGCGCAATTGCCTTTGCTTTAACTTGTTTATAAGAACACATTAAACAAACCAATTTCTAATGATACATAGCTGCTCTCTTGAGATATTTTCCAGCACTAGAAGTCTATGACTAATGCACTCTTCATCAAATTGCTTGTTTTATCTTAAGCATCCAATTTAACTTCAAACTGCCGATCAGCTTCAGGAGACACAGTCTGAGAGAAGCACTTGGGCATGCCCAGATCCTGCAATGCAGAAGGGCTGCATGCAGTGGCATAAGGATGGACTTGCTATTCTTTCTCCCCCACTGTGGCATTGCATGGTCATGGTCAATATCAAAATCCAGTAATACAAATCCCTGGGGGATTGGACTCAGGGGATCAGATGAAAATCATTACAAAACAGGCATATGTTACTTGTATTTTAGGTAGTCCTCAGAGAATGCACCAACCTACTAATTATAACATACCATTTCTCAAATGAAGTCTGCAAGTCTGAAAAAGCTGCATTAAGGATGTGTTCCAAAACTGCATTACCCCCCTTTCTCTATCTAGGTAAAAACCTTTCACATCTCTTGCACTTCAATCAAACCGGTGTTATCCTAAGTGTGTGCAAGGTCTAAGATTTCATTAGTTGTTTAATAATCAAAATAGAGTGCCCTAGTTTTGTTTCTCAGTCTCAATACTTACTGTTTCTGTATCTGGCACTTTGTGTGGTTGCAGCCCAAATTCCAAGTTCTTAACTTTAATTCCAAAAACTTCTTTACTAAAAATTTCATAAATACCTAAAATGAAAATATATGGTAAGTGGGAAAAAAAAAGCTACTGACAGAAAAAAACTCATTTAAAAGTGAAAGTTCTCACATTTTCCATTAAAAGCTGCTATACGAGGTTTATACTTTTGTAGCTTCTGCATCAGAATTCGCCCTCCTTCCCGAAACTCTTTGCTAAAAGACAAAGTACTCAAAATTATAATCACAACTATTAATTCACTAACAAGCCTTATATTTCCCTTTGTTGTCTTACCTGGAGAGGTCTTTGCTTCCAGGTGTTGTCCTTTCAACCATGTTTGTAAATCCAATCCCATATTTATGTGGCAAGGTGTGGTCATCCATGTGGTTCAGCTGTTCATTACTTAGACCAGACATGAACAGACACTTCCCTGTCAAGTAGGAAGACAGATATGCATTTGCCTTTTTCCAAGGAAAAGAAAACAGAACCAAAAAATTCCACTCCACCGTTGGAGTACTGGAATGCTAAAGGCTATTTTAACAAAGTATCAGTGGATTTGGGAAGACTACTGCCCTATCCAGAAAAGTTTAAAACAGCCAATATTGCTTTATCTCCTCCAAGAGAGAAGAAAGGCCTTAGTGAACAGGAATTCCTCATCATGATCCTGCAAACCAGTCTTTTATTCTGAAAGCTCAGCACAGAGCTTTAGATTTTGGGATTCCCTTAAGCAGTGATCAATAAGGATTTGGGGGGAAAGAATGTGGCAAATACAAGTGTCAACTTTCTTTGTCAATTTTGCCATTGCTTCTCCTTGCACTGGGCCTCTCCGACAGAACCCACTGTCTTGAGCTCCTATTTAGCATATAAAAACCCCTCTCTGAAGAAAAAAACCCAACCCAACAAACCAAAACCTAGGAGAAAAACAAACCCCAAACTAGTTTAATTAAAATGCCACAAGTTCTAACAAAGTTCTGCAAAAGCTAAAAGAAGAAAGGAAAACAAAAACGTACAAAAATGGTTTCCAGGTCCTGGGTAATGATGTCCTTTGTAAGCTGCCATCAGGCCAGGGTTTATGCCAATCTACAAAGATACCAGTCCATTTTAACAATGACAACATGGCTTGCTAGTTGAGAATTTAATCAAGTTACAGTAAGGATGCTTATTCAATTCTAAGTTAGTGTTAATAAACAAAAATATATTAACGGCACCTTCCATCATTATTTTAAAAAACCTGACAATTTTGCAGCAGTGCCTTGTTAAGATGTGCAAGGTCAAAAGAGCAGATCAGAGGGTGCAGAGCCTACAGGAAATAAAGCACTGAGTTATGGGCTCTCATGAATCTGCACTAAACATGAGGCTTAGGTTTCTCAGAAATTAGGACTAAGTTACTATGGCTTTAACAGAAAATACAAAGCAGCTCTACACACAGGAAATAGTTAATGTACTTTATCTTGCAAGATCTTGCCACATAAGCAATAGAGATGTGTAAGCAGAAAATGTAAATCATAACAAGTAAATACAAAACTTTTCTACCTAATCTTGTAACTCTAAGTTACTCACTATCACAATGTCCAGATCAAAGGTCAAAATATCAGGCAAAGTCTTGGTCAGAAGCTCAGCTTCAGATACACCATTAAAACGGTCCACTTTTCTTTTGACTTTAAAAGTATCTGTGATCTTTTCTTGTTTGCCTTTTGACTTGGCTGTTTTTTCTTTTTTAGCAGCAGGCTTTTTGGGTTGCTTTGGCTCAGTTGCTTTGGCTTTTCTTTTCCTTCCGCCTTTTTTAACTTCTGAAACATATAACAAATATTCTTTTTGTACATTTCCAATGTTGCAGCGTGGATATCCAAACAGATTCAGTTAAATGTATGGACACAGAGAGAAATCAAAGAGGTAAATTTACCTTCAAAATTCATTAATTTAAACAATACACCTGAAGCTTCCTCATCTTCTGGCTCTTAAATTTTAGAGATTCAGGCAGCACAGGTGGCCATGACATGACCAGCCAGAGATTGCTCTCTCTGTTTATGTTCATTAATAATGTTGAGCTGTAGAACAGTGTCATTTCCCAACAGTTCCTATTTGTTTAAATAAGCCACGTTAAACTAAACAATTCTTAGTAAGCAATTCCCTACCTGTGATTACTACAACAAACTAAGCAACCATTCAAACAAAAATATTTCAAATAAACAGTATCATATCGTACTTCTCATGAAGAAAGTAAAAAAACCCAGTATTTTGAATCCAGAATCTTAAAAACCTTTTCTAACACAATATTAAAGCCCATGACTTCAGCTACAATAATGCATTTACCTATTGAAAAAAAAATCTGCTTTTCTTGGAACGAAATAATTGTGTAAGACTGAATAATGTGCATACATTCACATGAGTTTATTTCCTCTCTTTTTAATTGTCTGTTAGAACACATTTCTTAAAGAATACAACTAATCAATATTTCAGCAGTGAGCATCAAGTAAAGGAAATCCAATACGTCCAAGGAAGCAGTTAAGAGCAATATTTTTTCCCAATCAACCGCTCTCACTTCAGCTCACTAGCACAGCCCAGTCAAGCTACCTTTTGGAGGCTCCTGAGCAACGTTTGGCTCTGGAATGCCCTCTAGAGCCGGCGGCTCAGTCATCATTTCCATGTTGGGCACTGCAGTCATCATCTGATGGAATGGAAATGAGTAAAACGCTTGAGCTTGCTGAAGATACGCGTAGTATCTTAGAGAGGGAGAAAGAGAGAAATAACTTATCAACAATTTAGAAATTTATTGATGTACCAAACAGAACGTAAACATCAAACTTCATCAAGGCTGGCATGTACTGCACTTACATTCTCTGATGGCTGTTAATAAGGCACTAAATTATCCACACCATGGGAGCAGTCTGGCTGCTTAGCTGTTATCAGTTAACCCCAACATTAACAGCACAGTTCTCTTGTGATTGCTGTGATGTGGAATTAACACAGCATTTGTAAGGGAAGAGTAGAGCTTTTCTCTTTTGTTTTTTCTAAAAACACTGTAGCACACATTTCCTAAGCAAACTGTCTATTAAACAGACCAACAGTTTACAACGCATGTTGAGCTAAAGCTCTCTGGACTTCCACAAGTTTCCCAAATTTTAGATCATTTTTATGTGCTGTCAGTTGCTTGATCTTGTAATACAGAATGGATGAATCATTCAAGGCTATAAAGCATTGAGAATACACACAGCATTTGTTACTATGCAGATTATTAAACAATTTTAACAAATTGTGCTGCAGATGTCCTGCTATCACACATTGGATCCCAACACAAGTATTGCACTTATTCTACATGGAAGTGTTCACACACACAGAGATCCTTCCAGTCTCCTTCTATGCATAAAGACATTTTTCCATAGACAGCTCTCTCCCTCCACACAATTATTAGTCATATACAGCCCTCACACACATTTCTTTATTCTGTCACTCCCTTCTGCCTACACAGTTACCTTCTCATCCATAGCTTCTACTGCCTTACAAATACACAGAAAGGACTTGGTGAACAGTAGATTTTCAGGAAATAATTTTATCATCTCAGAGCTATAATTAAAAATACCAAATAATTTTAGATGTAGAGGTATTTGTCCAAAAAGGCCAATGGCATTCTGTATTAGCAACAGTGTGGCCAGAAGAACCAGGACAGGGATGGTCCCTGTATTAGCAACAATGTGGCCAGCAGAACCAGGACAGGGATGGTCCCCAAAGACTTGGCACTGCTGAGGCCACATCTTGAGTGCTGTGTTCAGTTTTGGGCCTCTCACTACAGGAAGGTGTTGGAGCTTGTCCAGAGAAGCGCAACAAATCTGGGGAAAGGTCTGGAGCAGCTGAGGGAGCTGAGGGTGTTTACCCCAGAGAAAAGGAAGCTCAGGGGTGACCTTATCACTCTCCACAACCACCTGAAAAGAGGTTGAAGCTGGGTTGGTCTCAAGCAACAAGTGACAAGACAAGGGGAAATGACTTAATGTTGTGCCAGGGGAGGTTTAGATTGGATGTTAGGACAAATTTCTTCATGGAAAAGGTTTACTATTGGAGTAGGCTGCCCAGGGAACTGTCCGAGTCACCATCCTGGAGGTACTTAAAAGATGTTGAAGATGTGTAAATTTATGGACAGGGTTTAGTGGTGGGCTTGGCAGTGCTGGGTTAATGGCTGGATTCAATGATCTTAGGGGTCTCATCCAACTTAAATGATTCTGATTTTAAATTTCCCAAAAGAAGGGATCATTCCCTACTACACACTGGGTTTTTAAGAAACCCACTGTAAATCAGTCTTGTGCAAGAAGAACCCACAGTCTTGTGATCAAGCCACTAATTTTAACCCAAATATCTATCCTGAAACAAGGAGAGTAAATATGAACATAGGTCTGTCAGATTCCCAGGGAAGTTACCTAACAAAGCTATAAGAGATTTTCTGAGTACAGGGAATACCTGAAACCCTCTGCTGGAAGAGTTCACTTTTATATAAAACACCAGTGCAATTAATGAACTAAACAAAACTGATTTTCAGATTTGTATTGAGAAACACATGAGAAACTGAGACACGCAGAATCCAGTTCACATATAAGAAAAGCTTAATCATACAGACCAGAAGAGAGTGAGTAAGAAAAAAGCATCTAACCTAACACCAGATATCTTTTTGCAATACAGATCTTATTTTACACATATATAAAGTCTCCCTCTAGTAAAGGGAATAAAATTCCCTTTGACCAGAGAAAAATTTGCACCACAAACAAGTCCTCTAACCACTTGCTAATTAGAGTGAAGTCTTACCCCTACCTCTAAGTTTCCCATATATTTTAGGCCAGATTTCTTGGGTGGGTTCAGAAATACTTTTTTTTCTATTTTTTTTTGTTGTTGTTGTTATTGATATATGTACACTACATGACATTTATATAAGTACTTTCAGTATCATGAGGAAAAGGTAGTGATTTGTCCCTCTCCCCTCCCTTCAGTTCATGGGTTTTCCTTCCCCCCACCCCCTTCCGTTCGTGGTAAAAACAAAGGGAAAAAACCCAAAAGGTAAAGAAAACAAACTGAAACAAACCCAAGTATTAAGTAATTTTCAAATCCCCCTCGGGACAGAGACACGATCGCGCCCCACGCTGCCCGAGGCCGCCGCGCTCCCCCAGCCCGGGAGCCTCAGAGGCCAGGGAGCGCCTTCGCTCCCTCTTTGTGCCCAGGGGAAGGGAGAGGAGGCGGCCACCACAGCCCGGCCCCGGCTCCGCCGGCCGTGGGATGCGGGGAAGGAGAAGGATAACGGGGGATCCCCACCGCGAGGCCCGAGCGCGGCTGCGGGCGCCCGCCGGTACCTGCCCAGCTCCGGGCCCTCCATGCCGGGCTCGCCCCCGGCCCCTCCGCCGCTGTCGCTGTCGCCGCCGGCCGCACCACTCCCCCCACGCCCCCCCCGACCCTCCGGGCGGCCCCGCTCACGTGACCGCGCCGGCCAATGGGGGCGCAGGGCGGGGCCGCGGCCGCCGGGGGAGGGGGCGTGAGGGGGCGTGAGGGGGTGGCCGGGCCGAGGTGCGGGTGCCGTGTCGCGACTCACCCCGCCTGGCGCGATGGTCCCTGCTGAGGGCCGGCCTCCGCACCCTCTTCTCTGTTCCCTTCCCTCTCCCGGCGGCGGAGGGGATGACGCACGTCCGGCGCGGTCCGTGCACAGGGCCCGCCCCCGCAGCCATGCCCGCCGGCGTGCCCTGGGCCACTTACCTGCGGGCGCTGGCGGCCAGCATGCTGGCCATGTTCGCGGGGGCCGAGGTCGTGCACAGGTACTACAGGCCTGACCTTGTAAGTGCTCGGAGGGTCCCGGTCGCTGTTAGCGTGTGTGCGGGGTGGAGGGTGTGCTGGAGAGGCTGTGCCTCGGAAGAGTCTCTGGCCTGGCGCTGAACAGAGATCAGCCTCTACAGAGGCGTTGGCCAGGCCGTCAGGACTTCACTGTGTCCCATGCTGGGCTCCTCAGTACAAGAAAGACAAGGAGCTACTGGAGGGGTCCGGTGGAGGGTCACGAAGACGAGGCAGGGTCTGCAGCGTCTCTTGGGAGAGACGACTGAGAGGGGATCTCATGAATACTTATGAATACCTCAGAGGTGAATGCCAAGACGATGGTGCCAGACTCTTTTCAGTGGTGCCCAGCGACAGGATGAGGAGCAAAGGCCATAAACTGAAACACAAGAAGTTTCACCTTAATATGAAGACCTTTCCCTTGAGGGTGGCAGAGCACTGGAACAATCTGCCCAGGAAGGTCATGGAGTCTCCCTCTCTGGACACATTTCAAGCCCACTGAGCGCTTTCCTGTGTGATCTGCTCTAGGTGATGCTGCTTGGTAGGGGGCTTGGAATGGATGATCATCAGAGGTCCCTTCCAACTCTAACAGTTCTGTGATTCTGTGACTCCTGGGGAGTTGCCTCACTCTGGACGTAGTACCATGTGTGAGAAGGGGTCTGCTGTGGGAAGCTGGGTTTTGAAAAGAGCGTGCAGAAGTGGTGAGAAGCGGCTGTCCTAGATTTAAATAGATTTTGTTTCCTCCAGTAACCGAAATGAAGGCGACCAAAAACTGACATTAGAAATTAAGACAGACAAGGCTGTCAAAATTAGTCACAGAACTAAACACTAAATGAGACCATCCACTAGGGATAATAATGGTTTGGTTTAGCCTCTTGGAGGCCTGACTTGGAAACTTTCTCTCATCCTCCTGCTCATGTACACTTCTTGGTTTTTTAATTTTCTGGGCTACTTTTGAATGGGAAATAAGTTTTAAAAAATTACCATGCTTGAGCTGTCAGCTCAAAATTTAAGCAATGAGGGTTCAGTCATTGATAGATGCATTAGAATTTATGTGTTTTAGTAGTCTCTGCTGTAGCCTTCACTACAATAGACGTATTTATTCAGAGTGATCAAATGATCTATATCGCTCAAGTAGCACAAATTTTGTGGAGGTGCAGTTCTTGAAATGTCATGTTATCTGGTACTTTTAAAAAATTTTATCTCCGGTTTCAGTGCTTAATTTCTGAATCAGGGCAGTAGAAGCAATGAAACATTTTCCTCTATCACCAAGAGTATGTGTGGAAAATTCCACTGTGCTAACCCACTTTAATGGCAAAAGAAATGTTACTCCTTTAAAACAAACTGTCTGTTCTTCCTTTCATCTCGTCTTTTAAAATCATATTTTGCTACTTTAAGATAAGTCAAAATTACAAAAAAGGTAATAATTCTTAAGATGTTTTGCATGTAGGAATTATATTCTGCTCAGAAAAGAGGGTGGTAAAATCAGTTGAGCTGTCATGCCCTTCCAAAGTAAGCTCGTTTACTGTTTGGGGAGTTTAGTTTTTCCTCTGTCACAACACTGATATCTTTCTCTGTTTTCAATAGAGCATACCTGAAATACCTCCTAAGCCTGGAGAACTGAGAACAGAGCTGTTGGGTCTAAAAGAAAGATCAAGCGAAGTTCAGACTTCACAACAGTGACACGAGTTTATTTTCATTGGGAAAACTAGAACTGATGAAATATTTATCCAACTGTTAAAGTTGCAGAAATACATATGTGAAATACTGTGCTCCTGTAATGTGTTTTTGCTTTCATTTAAACAGAGTTGCAGGCAGCATTAAAAATAAACACACAGTGAATGCTGTTGGTAAAAGTCCCATCAGTTGTGTGCCAAAATGCTTGTGAGTTCTTAAATCTGGATTACATTTTAAGTATCCTTCAGAATAAGGCATCAAACGTGACACAGATGTATCACTGACAGGAAATCTGCTTTGGTCCACTGTAAGGTTGGAATCTTACAGCTTGATCATCTCAGTTAAAATGGGGCAAATCTGTACAGATTACACTGAAATCAGGTTTGTCCTCCATTTGGGTATCTTCATCTGTCTATGGCTGCTTGTGATAGCTGCAAATATTCAAAGCTCTGAAATAACAAGTGTAGGTTTACCCTTCAGTCTGGAAATAGAATCACCACAACACACTCGCAATAGGAACTTGAAGATGCAAAGTCACCATCCTGTGAAGGCTCAACAGCCCAGTTTAGAATGGTATAATAGAGAGCTTGGGAAGGTTGGGATTACTTTTCCGAGAAAAATCCAAGGACAAAACACAGGTTTCACCCTCAGTTGTCACTTAAGTTTAACTCGTAAAAACCACAGTCTGACACATTACCCAGTCAGGAAACAAAAAGCTCCCTAATTCCTACTGCCAGAGTACTTGGAAGTCTTATAAGAGCAGAGGGATCCAGAAATGATCACTAAAAGTGTTACATTTAAACCAGTTCTGGCTATGAAGTGATTATTTTATTTATACCTGCATAAGCTGCAGTGGTTTATAGTTCTCATGCATGTGTATGTGGTGTCTGGTCGCACTTAAGTTTTACAGCTGTTGATGGGATGAGCTCCTCTTCTGCTCCTGTGTGCACTTTTTATATAACTAGATCACATCCTCTCAGGCACCTTTACCAATGACAGCAGGCATTGAGACACTCTGGTAAAACACAGATGTTAAGCCCAAACAAAATCTATCAATGGAAACATCTTAATAGATCCACTATTGGTGAAAAGACTTTGCCTTTACTGCACCTAAACACAGCTGAGATTGGCAACCTTCTACTTCAGCAGAAGATAAAGTTTATTGAAGAGAAAATGGGACAGTTCAGCAGTATTTTGTTTCTGTTCTAACTGGGGCAGGAAGAGTTTTTTGATGATCCCTTTAAAAAGCCAGCAGTCACCAGCCTTTGTACTGTTACTCATACTTTTGTCAGATTATCACCTCTTGATTTCTGACATGAAAGATGCATTTCTCTATTTTCTAGAGGTTTTTCAGAAGTAAAGGCTGCAGAGGGAAGTTTCTACTACTTAGGCTTCAATTTCTAAGTGTATCCTGCTGCTACTGGAAACTTAGCAACAGGGAGCTCAGCCTTTTCTAACACTGAGGGAAATGTCCTCATTAGTGCCCATTTAGGAATAGCAAAGCTGACAATGCACCAAGTTTTAACAGCAGAGGTGACAGCCCCAGAATCAGCTAACTGCAGCACTGAAAGAAACAGTGCTGACTGGGAGACACTTCCGCTATGACACCATTTTGCTTCAGACCTGACCAAAAAAAAAAAAAAAAAAAACCAAACCAAAACAAAGAACCCCACAGTAAACTGCAGGGCGTAGAGAAAGCAGCTGGACCTCAGCAATGTTACACATGATAGTTGCAGCTGAAGTATATGAAGAAGCACAAAGCATAACTCTCAAATATGCTCTTTATTATCTCTGAAATTTAATCAGTTTTGTCACCCTCAAACCAATCAAAGCAATGAGAACTTCAGCTGTACAACAGAATGAAGTTTGCTTAAATCTACAGGTAATTTATGGATTAAGAATACTGGAGGAGGCCACCCTACACTTCCAATATTACCCTTCAGTTTGTTAGACAAAATTCTCCCCAACCATACAGGAGGTGGGAGTGACCTTTGCTAGTCAGAGATCGAAGAGAGGTGTGGGTAGTAATGATACGTTTCTGAGTGTATCACTGAAAATAAGCACTACTTTAGGAGGTTTATTGCTACAGCACAAAGTTTCACTGCTATAGTAAGGGGAAGGTGCCCCAAGAGATGGTGCCCCTGCCCTGTTTAGTAACAACTGCCAAAGGCTATTCCTAAAGCTGACAGTGCCAGCTGCCGAGACTCGTGTTAGACCACTCAGCCTGGGCCGGTAACAAAAGGCTCTGCTCTAGGATCCGACTGCAGTGAGCAGAAACCAGAGCTCTCCCAAACTCCTTTGAAAACCCTCCAAATATGCTTCCTTTCCTGAACATCTCAAACTCCAACTCTCTAAACTCCAACACAGCAACCACACTGGTACATGGCATAGTTTGGGCAATATAGAAGCTCAGTAAACGGAAAGCAAGTTCTTCAGGTCAGTGTTTAATGCCCTCACCAAATAAGAAAACTTACTTTGCTTCAGACTTGCAGAAACTTGTAACTTCACAGAAGTTCTGTTAACAAAACAGGATTGGTTCTTAAGTAGAATCACTGTGCAGAAGCACCACTCCTACATCCTTCTTCCACAAGGGAAGGCAAAAAAACCCCAAACAACCCAAACTCTCACTGTAAATGCTTTCTACCAAGTCTGTGAAGATGTTTTAAAGTAGAAACACTAGTAAGGAAACAGTGATTCATCCAACCACTGCATAAAGCTAACAAAGAATGGAAGTTCAACACATCTACAACTAACCAGGCTTAGCTTCAGTCACATTAAGTATCTACAGTGCCTTACCACAAGAGACCTAGAGCAAGAGTGAAAACACTTAGGAGTAACAGCATTAAGACTATGTGAAAAGAACCTCCACCGTTAAAAAAAACTGTAGAAAACAACTGCTCTATCTACAGAAATCAAAGGGAGGGTTTCCAAGTGCCATGGAGGATGATACCAGATCACAGTCAGGCAGTTCTGGTGGTAGTTGTCCACATATTTAGTGAAAGGAAACAAAGGTTTCTTCCCCCCTCATCTGTAAAGCTTCTGCTGCCTATTCTATGGAGGCAAGTCACAGAATTCAACATAAGCTGTCAGTGCTTCACTTCCAATGCCATTTTTAAACACTCCATCTCCTCTTTCTCAGGCCTGCAGGAGATACTTAACTCAAACACTCAATTCAATTATCAAGTTCAGTACAGCTCTCAGCCACCAGGTGTATTTGGCTAAGCAGCACAGCAGGTTTGTAAACATGAATCTCAGCCACAGGCAGATGCTACTCAAGTAGGTATGGCTGTGCCAGCATGGGAAGGCCGAGGGATTGCCAACCAACAGCTTGTTTGCACAAAGGACCTGAACACTCAGGACCATACCTTCACTTTTTCTGCCAGCCCACAAGGTGAGCTTGCTATGTAAAAATTTAGAGTAGGTGGTGTTTGGGAACATTTTATTTTGTACATGACAAGATTTTACACCAAGTCAGTTAAATAATACAAATTTACATTCATGAGGAATGTTTTTAGAAAAGTGAACTTAAAAAAAAAAGCCTCCTTTACCCTTAAAACCCCATACCATCCCTCAACATTTTACAGTGGAAAAAAACAAAATCTAATTCACATTCCCTCTTAACCCTCCAATGCAGGACAGTAGTTGAGTGCAGTTTACAGTTCATCTTTCACATCTGTGGATTCCTGTGAAAACAAGTAGAGAATCAGAATATTACTTTTTGAAAGTAGAAGAAGGTTACAAGAATTGTCCCAGAAGAACAAAAATTTGTATAACTGTAATTGCAGGTTATACTGCTGTACAAACACAACAGTAGCGGCATCAAAATTAAGTAGGTATAGTTCAATAAATACTGTTTCTTGAATTTATTCTTACCTAATCTGACATTTAGCAATAGGAAGTTACATTGCTATAAGCTATATATTTGCACTAGTCACAGGACATCATCTTGCACATCTCTTCCAAAAGCAACCCAAGAAAGCAGGCCCAGTTGGGACCTCACAACAGCTTTACATGTTAGTATTATCAAGAAGCTGTGGTATTAGAAGAGTTCCGCATATCCATCAAGACATAATAAAAACTGCAGACATGAGCTAAGTGAAGGCTGACTTCACATGACAGTTCTGAACTGTTCAGAAGCAATGGTGTTTGTCTGGAGTATTGGTCCAAGCCTGTATTGTAAGCATTTAAAATTACACTCTTGCTGATTTGTTCATGTTTTTGCCCACAAGCTGTGGAAATACCACAGACAATCTTCACTAGAGGATTTACTGCCATTTTCTTGCCACAGGGCTCTGTTACAATCTCTAAAGCTCAATTTAGCTCCAGCTTTGAACATACATCAGTGTCATCTTTTCACAATACAGTTTAACAATATTTTTTCCCCTCCAAGAAAAGCCTGGAACACCTGACACTAAAATGTAGTGTCATGAAAGGCAAAGTGAACAACTTTATTGCCAGGCAGCACCCACAGACAAAGTTGCACATAAATATTGTCAAGAAAGCATCAAACTTGAGGCCCTACCTTCTGTGTTTCACTGTCCTCAGCATCAGCATCCACTTCCTCTTCATCCTGCTCTGCCTCCTCAGCTGTATCTTCAGGCTCTTCAGGTTCCTCATCAACCTGTATACAAAGGTGACATGCAATTTGCTTTACTTGCTTAGGTTTTTTAATTAGTTGTGCACTAGGTAGATACAGGCTATGGAAGCATTCACTATCATTTCCTAACATTTGCCACAAGCTACCTGAAGGAAAAAGTAAGATGTGTTTAATACCGATCACTCCAGCAATGCAGCCAGCACAAGTTCTTGCACAGTGTTACGAGAACCTGTATTCCTTGTACCCACTTAGGAATCTCTCCATTAGAGACAGGGGCCAAAGGCCTGTGTGCCCACTGCACTCCTGTAGAGCCAGCACTTAATTAAGGACAAGAATATACTTGAGAAGGGTAATGAAATAATCCCAAACAACTACAAAAAAGAGCAAGGAAGGGAGAACATGAATATTAAGTACAGACTCATGGCTGGACTTTTGGTAGCCCATTTAAGTGCAGAAATCTGGGTACATTTTCTTTTATGCAAGTGAATCAAGCAGCTGCACTTTTTAAGCTGGAGCAACACTAAGTCAATTACCAGCCCAAGTGGAAGACAAACTAACCTTTGCATCCAGGTCAATGTTTAAACTCAAACGAAGCATCCTTTCTATTCTGTCTCCATATTCCTTAGTGTCTGGCAACATATATCCAGATCTCAGAGTTGCAGTTTCAAACAATACCACTGCTAGATCTGAAACAGTTTTGTCATCTTCATTTTCCTAATATGGAAGAACACAAGAAAATCAAGAGACCTGTTAAAGCAGGTTGTATGCAGCCAAGTCAGTCAATGTTTCACTACTGTTATTTATTTACCTTGACTCGCCTCAGCATGTCCTTGATCAGTGGATGCCTGGGGTTAATTTCAAATGTTTTCTTTTGGCTGGCATAGTAACTGAAAAGAGAAATGCACTAAGTACAGGACCCAATTGTATCTTTAAATCTCCATACACTGGTTACAGTCACAGTAACAAGTGTAATTTCCTCCTCCCCTTTAATACTGGTGCAACTGTAAAATGCATTCAAGTTCATCTTCTCTTGACAAGTGGCAGATCCCAGATGCCACTGATGAGTCTTGCCCACCAGGCAGTTTTACACATTGGGCTTGAAAATAACAATTTAAGGCTACAATGGAGACTAACTTGGTTGTAAACGACCTTAAAAACACCCAGGATCATCTGAATGGGGTAGAAGCTTGTTATGGGCACACCAAGCAAGGGAGGCCCTCAACTGCATTTCGAGCCTGCTGCTACAGAACTGTAAGCTTACTTTGTAGAGATATCCTTCCCAGTCTGGTAAGCTTGAGCCTTCATGATTCTTTCCATGTTACCAGACCATCCATACTGACTAGCCACAAGAGCACATGGAGATTGGGTTAAACGTTGAGATAGCACAGCTTTTTCAATCTGTAGAAAAAAGAAGCCCAAAACACCTTAACATTAGTTCAGAGAGCTAATAGCTTATACAGTGAATAAAGTAATTAACTTTGCACTTCCCTGTCAATTGAACAATTTCTGAAAAATGTCTAAGATGACATTCTAACTCATTATCTTCCTGAATAAAGATGTTATCCATAAAGGTTTACCCATGAAGACAGGGAAGCTACTGTTAATTCTGTGCTCAAATAATTTGCAAGGTTGTAGCAAGTATGCTGAGTAAAAATAATCACTACATATAACACAATATTTTACCTTGTCTTTGAGAGCTTTGTCTTTCATCCAGTTTAAGAGGGGTTCAAATTCCTTTTCCAAGGCTTCCCGACTCTCTTTAGACTTTTCACTTTCTTCAAACTTAACTCCTTCTTTTGCTACATTCTGAAACCTCTTGCCATCAAATTCTGGCAAAGCCTGAATACAGTATTCATCTACAGGTTCAGTCAGATAAATCACTTCATAGCCCTTTTTCAGCAGACGCTCAACAAATGGTGAGGACTCAGCCTAGGATGAAAACATTTAAGATGTCAGTTTAACTGCATGGTAGCAGCAGCTACATGTACAATTACCTGGCAAATACCGGTACCAGAAAACCTGAACTGCAGTAGTAACATAAGCATGGAGTCTCCACATTTACAGTAAATACACAATTCACAACATTTATGGTATTATAAATACAAGCTATAATGTACTGTATGCCTCCCCTCCCTCCTTCACTTTTACATACCTCCTTTCTGCTGGCACCAGCCATGAAATAGATTTTGTCTTGCTTCTCTTTCATTCTTTCCACATACTGATCAAGGCTCGTGAGGTTACTTTCATGGTGAGAAGACTGGAAGCGCAGCAGTTTAGCAAGTCGGGTACGATTGGAGTGATCCTCAATAACACCAAGCTTCACATTAGTACCAAACTCTTTCCAGAATGTGTCATTGTATTTTTCCTCTGCAATTTTCTTGATCATATCAAGAGTCTTGCGAACAAGTTTCTTTCTGATCACCTAAAAAAACCCAGCAATACTGAGTTACAACAATAAGTATTTGGAATAGCCCTCAGTGCAACCTCACTTCCAAGGACAGATTCCCTGATATGAAGTAGACAGGTAATCTGGAAACAGCAGTAACTGAGTTTTCCTTTACATTAATTTCAGAGCCATGTAACAAAATTCATCAAGCTAATAAGTCTTCTGAACCTTGCTGCTGTTGCATGCTTACAATGAAGAAATTCAGAACCAATTAGCTTACCTTTAATAATTTATGCTGCTGAAGTGTTTCACGGGATACATTCAAAGGAAGATCATCAGAATCCACCTAATTGAGAAAGAAAGTTTTAAGTGTATCTGGCAGTATGAGCAGCTAAAAAACAAATGGAACCCAAGTAAGATTTATAATACTTACAACACCCTTAACGAAGTTAAGATACTTGGGCATCATGTCGTGGAAGTCATCAGTGATGAACACTCTTCGAACGTACAGCTGAATTACAAGAGCAGAGAGTGCCCAAGTTACTTTAGGGTTTTTTTCTTTCCTTCAAAACCATACCCACACACTTTTCTGTCCTACCTTAATGAAATCACTTTTTTTGGATCCATATTCATCAAACAGTCCACGTGGAGCAGAATTAGGAACAAACAAGATGGATTTGAAAGTTACTTCCCCTTCAGCAGTGAAGTGGATGTATGCCATTGGGTCATCGTGCTCCTGTGAAGACAGAATGCTTTTAATTGACATGGGGAAAATACCAGTGAGTTAATACATTATCAATAATAACCCAACTTTGGTAAATGAGTGCAATCCTTTTACAACTAATCCACATCGCCATGCTTTGCTAGAGTCAGTCACGGAGACAAAAGTTTAAGTTACCAAGACGAGAGTTACTCATGTAAAAATAACCTTTCTAGAGACCTCCCAAGTTTTGCTGGATTTTGACAACCAAGTCACTAAAAAGTTACCAACAGGAAATAACCAATACAGTATCATTACACCACAGTTAAGATACTTTTGAGTAACACTGTACTGTACTGATACAAAGACAGCACTTCTAGGAAACTGTCTCCCTCTTACTTCCACCATGTGCAACAAACACCACAAACCTCATGCTAAATACAAATTTTCCTATCAATATTTAAACACATCAGTAAGCTCCACATGAGCTGCAGCTCATAATACTTTCCAAATCTATACTAATCAACACTTGGATAGCAGTATCTCCTCTCCGGAAAAAAGATTAATTCCTGGCTGAGATGCTAGGCCTTCCAGGCTCTCTGCAGTTCCATCTACTGACAGCAGTTAATTCTTCAGAAATAGCCTGTCCTATAAGCATAGAAATACTATACCAAACCTCTTGCTTTGGAATCATCTTGAGGCCTAGAGCTTACCTTGGAAAAAGTTTTGTAAAAAGCTTTGTATTCATCTTCTTCAACTTCTTTAGATGGTCTCTGCCAGATTGGTTTTATGTCATTCATGAGCTCCCAATCCCAGACAGTCTTTTCAACCTAGGTAAACACAACAGTATAAAAAGAGGTTAATTCTTTACTTCAGGTTAGGCCAATTAAAGGCACCCCACTGAAGCCAAAACATAAAATAGCATGTAAAAATCCCAAACATGCTCTTTCTAATTTACAAAATTATGCAATGACCTGGATATTCTCATTTTAAGTATACACATTAGTGCAACACATGGGAATAACACTTTAGTTTACAATGTAGTGTGTTCCATGTACATTTAACACACTCAGTAAGCACTAATTCTTCTGCTCTAATCCCACTCTGGAAAAATCTTCCCAGCAGAGTATATTAAATTTAAACTTGTCAACAGTGTCAGATTACAGAATTCTGCTACCATTTCAAGCAGTTCATGCAAGTACTTATAATTAGCTGTGACCACAGCTTCACAAGGCTATGCCAATCATCTGCCTGACTGCTACCCAGTCTGTTTAATTTAAAAATCTTCTCTGCTACCATCTCACTTTCAAAGGATTTGCTTCTTGAAAGCATACACTGCGCAAAGAAAACTGCTATCTATCTGACATGCGTTATGGGACCTCAGGGCTAACAAAGCTTACCTTCTTAGTTTTTGGCTTCTTTTCTTCCTCCTCTTCTTCAACTGCTGCTTCATCATCTGTTTCTTCTTCTTTCTCCTTTGCTTCCTCCTCTTCAATGGGTTCTTCAACAGTCTCTGTCTAAAGAGACAACCAAAGGAGGGGATTTGAACTTGACTTCCTACCAGGTATGTTCTAGTATTCTCTCAAGCAGCTTAATCTTTCACAGCACTACGCTGACTCCTGCTATTTGCCTGTTGCAAGCTTCTCTATGGGTAGTATTTTTCAGTTGCCTTTTCATTAATACATACTTTCCTTCAATATACTAGGAGATTACTACACTCAAATTTAAGTTTTTAAATGCTTTACACATAATGCTAATCAGAGACTTGGTGGATTTTAAGTTGGTACTACACCAAGAAAACATCACAACAGGCCTACAATCTCAGACATTTCTCTGTTTTTTTTCAGAAGGGTATTTAGCCATGGCTCTGATTGAGAACTTAAAGGAGCTTCTATCTACCAAAGCCAGGGGAAGAAACAACCTTAATAGTAACTAGTAGTGTTTTTCCTTTGATAAAGTTCTTTGAGTCAGAATAAAACCAAGTTCCTTTAAAGTGTGTGATTTTAGCAACAGACCAGCATTTGGAGAAAAAGTAACAAGTAAAATAGTAGCCAAGAGTCAGGAACACAAGAAATTTAGAAATTAGACAAGAAGCAGCTCTATGGCAGGCCCTCAGCCCTCATGAAAGATCCGGCCAGACAGCTGTCATAACCAAAGCTTATACTGAACAACACTCAGTTAAATACACTCACCTTGCTGCTCCACACATATATGGGGAAGTTTATGAACTGGGAGTATTTCTTTACTAGATTTTTAACAGTGTCCAGCTCCAGGTAATCAGATGCTTCCTCCTTCAAGACAAGGCTAAAGAAAAAAGATCAAACAAAAACCACAAACCTTTTAAAGCACTGGACAAGTATTTTGTCAGTTTTGTAGCAGAATATACATTTCTTATGCCACTGAGATTGACCAACTGAGCCAGAGCATGGTGCTAATAACCAATAGTGGGGGTTGATCAACATAAGGGATCATTCACTTCAGAGCTGGATTTGATCCTTGTGAGTTCCAACTCAGAACAATCTATGATTTTTGCTGCAGCTGTAGCAATTCAGATTTATGCAAGAGAGATTTTTTATTAGTTCAGCTCCAAGCAGCTCTTAAAAAATACAATCCTTACTCAACCAGCAATTGCTTTCACTGGCTGATGCAGAGCACAATATTCAAAACTTTAAATTAAAACATTAAGTCATATCAATACTTATCAGGATCTTGATGCACCCTCATGAGCTTTACTTTAAAGTAAAGCACCGAGATCAATGTTTTTACACTGAGTGCCTCCTCCAGAAAGACATCCTCTAAATGCAGACCAAATAATTTACCTACTCATGAAAGCAATGAAAATAGGACTAGCAAACTACCTCCAGTATGAAATTTGCAGCAGACCAGCCTCACTGATATATAAACAGCAGCCATTTTCCGAGCAAAGCTCTACAGCTCCTGTATAGGCTTTGCCAGGCCAGAATTATGTTGAGTGACTGAACGAGCCTGAAGGCAGCTGAACTGCCTAGAATTACTTGCTTTGCAGTTGTCAAAGACATTCACAGTTTTGTTAGCTCATCTAACAGAACATGAACTGAACTACACTTCTTTTTGGATGGAGTTTTCATTTCGCATATTTCTATTAAACTGAATAAAGCTGTATTACAAGAAATAAATCAGTCACAAAGCTAAAGTCACTCACTCATATTCCAATGTGTACCCAACACAACCTTTTTTAAGACTAAAGAAACTTAATACTCACGTTATGGTTGTGCCACGTCCTAAGGTATTGCCTCTTGGGTCATCGATCACAGAGAATTCATTTGAATCTGACTCCCAAATATGCTGAGTATCATTGTTGTGTTTTGATGTGACAATAACTCTGTCTGCTACTAAGAAAGCAGAATAAAAGCCAACACCAAACTGGCCAATTAACTCAGATGTTGACTGGCTGTCATCCTGCATTTCAGTCATCTTGTTTAAGAATTCACTTGTACCAGACTTTGCAATGGTACCCAGGTTTTTAACTAACTCCTCCTTTGTCATGCCAATACCCGTATCTGTAACATGAAGCATGTTCTTCTCTTTATCACACTGAAAAAAAAGACAAAAATGCAGTTTGACTTCACTGTGAATTTTAATACATACCAAAGAAAATTTGGCACATAATAGCTACTCAAAGTCAAACATGCCTGGCTACAGCAAACTGAATTCATAGTAACTACAGAAATGATGAAAGCCTTCCTTCAAAGTACTCCAATACTTCAGTTGCTCTTTATAAAAAGAAAAACGTATTTTTACCATTAAAAGAGAAGTCATCTCTGTTAATTGTAAGGGTCCTCATGTGGTCTTAGTTGGTATTTGCATCATTTTTAAGCCAAAAATAGAAATTTCATGATGCAGGGCATTTTTACATTCCTTCACCGCTTTGAAAGAGATGCTTGTATCTAGCCCTTCTTACCTTGATTTTGACCGTGAGTTCCTCATTGCCAGCAAGAGCATTTTCATCAGTTAACGATATCAACCGTATCTTATCCAAAGCATCTGAAGCATTTGAAATGAGTTCCCGCAGGAAAATCTGAAATAGAAACCAGTAGTCAGGAATGCCAGGAGAGAGATAGACACGCATCTCCCAAAATTCTAACATGATCTGCAGACAAAGGCACTAACCTCTTTATTTTTATATAAAGAATTGATAATTAGCTTCATCATTCTGTTCACTTCTGCTTGAAAAGCAAACTTCTCAGATTTTTCTCTGATTTCTTTGATCTGGGATGCATTTAGGCCATCTAGTTGGATAGCTTCTTCCTCTCTGTTAGGACAATGAAAAATATATCAAGGAGTCTTGTCCGCAAACAGCATGACTAGTATCATTTTATCAGAAAGCAGCACCAACAACACTTAATCACTGATACAACACAAAATTACATGATCAAATGAGTCAAGTGCAAGAGCAGTCATCCTCATCTAAAAAACCATAATCCAAAAACTTGAGTGAAAATTCATGCTTGGAAGTGAGACTTTTTTTCATAAAAAATTCAGGGAATAATACAGGTAATCTTAAAGCTACTGCAATCCTCATCATGTGGTGCACCTCACAGGAGGTAAGGCATTTCATGGGCACAGAGCTATTTCATCCACAGGCACTAAACTGACACCATTTATGCCATGCACGAGTAAACTCCAATTAAAAGTTATCGATATTTGATAAAAACAAATCGAACTTTTGTGAATCCAAGTTCACAAGCTCGTTTTTATTTAGAAGGGAACCGTCTTTTACAGGAATGCTTTACTTCTCCCAGCTGACTGGATCTCTATTTCAAATAGCGTTCCCCCCTTGCTTCTAAGGCATTAATTTACTGGTGCTCAAATTGACCTTTCCGAAACCACGGCGCCCTAGGTACCAACCTTTGTACAACTTCATCATCCGTTCGAGACCCTTCTCTGCTTTTGCCTAAGTCATCTTCTACGGTCCCGTCTACATCCACCTCATCGGCTCTGACCGACACTGGAAAAACAAGGAAACCAGCGCTCTGAGCCCGATCCCCACACTACGCACTGCCCAACTTCTCCGCTTACCCGTCCCCACGCCTGCAGGCTCAGCTCTACCCCTCGAGTCCCCCGGCCTCTCCCCAGGGAAGCTCAGCCCAACCGGAGACACGGGAG
>VZSR01002340.1:2457193-2496588 GCA_013398615.1 Brachypodius melanocephalos
GAAGGCACACCACTGAATCCAGGAACTTTTATTTCTTACAATCCCTGTGTCCGTGTGTAAGTCACCACTCTGAAGCAGCCACGTGATTCCTACTCGATGTCGGAACCAGCAAGAAGCATAACCTTGACAGAAATAGCCGTGGAGATAAACTGAGAGGAGTTCATAAGACCTGACTGTGGGTATTGGACTTAACCAGCTAAATTAGCCAGCTAGTCTTCCCGGGCTTCATCTGTAAGAGCCAGCCAGTCCTCCTTTCACTATCCTGCTTTGGCTCTCTCAGACTCTTTCCGGGGCTGTTTTAACTCTCTAGCCCAGCAAAATACTTGATAGTTAAAGCTTATATCAGGTGCAGGCTGAACCAGACAAGAGCACGGTAAAGAGCAGGAGTTTGTGGCTAAGAGAAGGTGATATTCTGGTTTTCGGGCTGGTGAGCTGAACCTGGGATGTAAATTACATAGGACAAAGGCACAGTACATAGCTACAAACATAAGGAAGCCATAAAATTAACCAATGAATTTGCAATGTCAGAATATCACCTCTCTTAGTACACAGTTAAATTGAAATCTGCAACTAACACAAGTTACGTTTTTGTTAATGGATAATTAAAATGCTTTGTGTCACTGCTAACCAGCCATTACAGCCGTACTGTATTTGAAAAAGACGTGCAAGTGACTTTTTATGTGAGAATAATTAATACAGTCTGAAGTTGGTACCACCCTGTCTTTCTTACATGATAAATATGAAGAACTACTTATCTGCATATGCTGTGATTTAAACTTCAGTGATGTCTTTTAAAACAATACATTGAGAATTTATATTCTGCAGTGTCTGCATCAGGGACTAAATACTGTGTGTACAGCACAAACTGAAGACACAGCCACTTACATAAGATGTTTTGCAACATCTGGGACTAAGTGTGAATATGAAACAAAAAAAAATTGCTGCCAGTAGTGAGGTTTTCAAGCTGATTACCCAAATATTAGAAAATTTAACTAACTACGTACAAGCAGGATTAAAATACTATTGTTTGAAGTTTGGAGGAAAGGGTTTGTTCTTCAGCTATCATTTGGCTTTTGGTTGTCTTTATCCCATTTCTCTGGAGACTGCACTGCAGCTGGTACTGTTGAAAAGTCTGTAATCTGTGGTGTGCCCCCTCATCAAATATTTTTTAAATTTGCAAGGTGTTCCTTGAAGTTCAATGCTCTATATCTTTATAAGAGAGGAATTCATGGAAGAGAATGGATTTTAAGGAGCCTACCACTGAGGGCAGAATTAGTTAAGGTGAAGATTTGTATTTAGAAGAATCTTTGTACAAATAAAACAACCATGTTTTGATCATTATAAAACTCTCCTTGAGTCTTCAAACACTGAAACCTCTGTAAGTTTCAGTATCACTAGAAATCTGCACCTGCAGCGATATATTTCTGTGGCTAAAACAATTTCTGCCCAGTGGCACTCGCTTTGCTCAAGAGCAGAGGCATGAAGGTATAAAAGGTTTCGAAGAGAAGACATTAAGCTTTAAAAAGCGTGTTTTGTTTTTTGCCCTCCCCTGCCAGGCAGCACGGGAGGCGGGAAGAGCCAGAGTGGTGGAGCTGCAGGGCTGGATTTGCTGGGCGAGAGCTCGCCCTGGTGGCCCTTCCAGAGATCAGCCCTGCCTGGTCCTTACGTGCACACGGCTGCATTTGTTGTTTCTTCTCCTTTTAGGAAATATTTCATCATCGTATTCTCCCTTTGGCACTGCCTTTATATCCCCTTATAGAGACATTATGACGGGAAAGCGGTATTTCTCAAATGTTTCAGCTATTCTTTGCATGAATGTATGTACCCACGTATTTAAAATATTTTTCTTTTTCATAGGGAGAATATCGTTTTTGTGGTTACACAAATTGCCATCTTCTTGAAAATGTGCCATGATTTTTCTCTTCTTGTGTCCCAGAAAGGCTCTTTGCAGTACTCTAGAGAAAGTTAATAGACAACCTTTCAGCAGCACTCATTTATGTCAGGAAAAAACAGTCTTAGTTCCTCCATTCAGAGAAATCATGAGTAAACTGCACTAGCCTGGGAGCTCTAGATCTGTTACTGTACAGAAAAGAACAGCGGGATCTCTGTGAATAGCTGGAGGTGTACTTTAGTTATGCCTGGGTTTTGTTTCTTATATGTTAAGTCAAATGTAATGTACCTGGAAAATAAATAGTAAGAGAATGTTAATTAGGAAAAAAAATTCTAATTAGTTTTGTGAAATCCATTTTGATATCAATGAAAAACCTGAGTGCTCATTGTATGTCCGAATTTACTTGAAAAGAAGAGAGAACCTTATTTTGGGACCATGAAACGAATTTTAAGGATGACGCCACCGTTTTTTTTCCTTACTAGACTAGTCTATATTGACCAGCTGCAGATGTCCTAGCCAGGACATCACCTTGACCAAGCCAGGTATGCCTAGAGCACAGCCCAGAAGCAAACTAAGGCCCAGTCCTGAGCTTAACTGCAGCTGGGGAACCAAGGGGTGGGAGGTGTGTGGGTGGAAGCACAGAGAAGACCTCTCATAGCTGCTCTCCATGACCCTGCTGCAGGTTACACAGCTGTACCACAGCAGAGGATGGCTTCAACACGGCCAGATATGTAGACAAGTATGAAATCTCTCTCTTCTTACAACTCCTATGGGGTGAGTTCAGGAAACTGCAATGAACCCTTGTACTTTCATCACTCTAAAAACACCAGGTAGCATGAGCAGCTTGGTAAGTGAGCTACTGGATAATATATTGGAAAAGAAATATTTATTGATCAGGATAAAACTTTCTTTCCCCTCTAGATTGTGTTACTCCTCTCCACTGCACTTGGTTTCCAGCTTCTGGAGTACACTATTTGCAAAACCCCTTTTCAGGTCTTCTCTGTGTCATTAGACTATCCTTTCAGTCCCTGGACCAAATTATTTAATTATTTCATGTGAAGTGAAGCAACTTTAACAGAGATGAATGTCAGTATCTATTTTAGAATACTCAGCATTACCTGTCCAGCTATTTTTCTCATGTGCTTTAAGCCTGGCATTTCTTAGTCATTGTAAGAGCTGATTGATTTGACTCTGTTCTATCTCTTGGTGTACAAGTGTTTAATCCAAAGCTGCCTTGCTATCCTCTTGTATTGGGTATTTTCTCATCTATGTTGTGTATTCTGAATTATAATATGGATTTGGAGGATTGAATATAAATAAGTAGTTTTGGGGATTTTTTGAGGATTCCTTCTCTTTGTATCCAACAGGTTATGAAAATGCCTGTAGGAATGATTATGTAACAAAAGCAGACAATAATAAAATTTATGATAGACTTTGGATCTGACAAGATGCTGTGTAAGATGAAATGCTGTCATGCCTGGCTCATTAAATCTGCAGGGAAAGAGGGGGAGTGAATCTTCTGCATTCTCCTAAAAGACAGAAACAAGCAAAAGAAATAAGCTGAAATCTGCTGTAAGAGTTTTGTAACAAGTGATTCACAAGTTCTCCAGCTACAAGACCTAGACACTTTTAAGGAAATAAATGCTTCTTGCTGTGAGTTTTTATTAATAGCTATGCTAAATGTACATTCTTTTAAAGAAGCAGCAGAACGCAGTGGATTTTGTAGTGAAGATATCAATCTTAGGAAACTAATGAAGTCTTTCAAAGGATTTGCAGTAGATTTTAAAGAAAAAAATGCATCTATGGTTTTAGCTTTTCTGAGTAAGTTGTATTTTAAGAATGATGTGTTACTAAGTTTTAATAGATTTAGCTGTACATCTTGAAATAGAATTTCAAAGGCCTCCATTATCTGAATTTAGATCTATCATTAGGTATCCAGATTTTAAAAGATATAAGTGCTCAATAGGACATGAGAGTCAAATCTTAACCAAGACTTCAAACTCAGTCTGTACCCAACAATTCCTTATTATTGTTGTTATTAAGTGAGAGCTGCTTAGCATCTAACAGTTCTGGAAACGTTGCCTATGGCAATGAACTCTTGGTTCAGTCCCAAGGAAACAGGCAAAACTTCTGTTCATGTCAGGTGTGCATGATCAAGTCTTATTTTATAATACAGCCACTTAACCATGTATGTTACACTGCAGTGAGATATCTGTCATCATCTAGTGTGCTGTTCTGTGTTATCATGTTGATACTGAGTTTTTCTGAACTCTCAAGTGCACAAGAAGTTTTGTTTTTCTTCCATTTTTTATAAGGATGAGCTAGACAAGGCATGAAGATACCTTTAGTTACTTGCCAAAAATGGATTTCCATGAGAACTTTTTGAATTGTGTAAGCTATAAACTAAGGACAGATTAGAAAGTAAGGTTCTTCATGTGGGGTGAATTATCATTGCTTTAAAGAGTGATGATGCTTCCTGAAGGGCTCATTACAAAGTGTTTGTAGTGTTTAATCCCTGTAAGATAGACACCATGAACTTGCCAGGTGGCACAGTGCCACACTGGGTGGCTATAATGTTATATTTCTTCTGTGTACAATTCTTAGCAGTAAGAAGCTTCCAGAATAAACAGGCTGATTGGCTTTATGATGCTCAGCTCTTTAGGATGTTGAGACTTCTTGAATGAGCATCTGCTGCTCAAAATATCAAAAATGAAGAACAAAAGCAAACATGTATTTAATTTTATATCAGAAAATGCAGAGAACATGGAAACCACTATAAATTAACTGTCTGTTTACTCTATGTGAAATGAAATAGTCTGAGCCTTTCTTCTGATAAAACTAATTACAGGGTTCAGAATTTACTCAAGACTGCAGACTGAAGCTGTGCCAATTTTATTTGAGCGATCACTGTAATTGCAGCAGTAAAGTGCCTGAAAATTCATGTTGCTTAGTAATATTATGGACAAAGTTATGGGGAAGGAGTCATCCTTTTACTGACTTTTGTCTTGGAATGTCATTCACAACTCACACATCACTATTTTAGCATTATGCTCTGGTAAGACACAGTTGTTGAGTCCTGTGTTCTTGGAGCTTGTGCCTATGAAGACTTACCTCAGGGAAAGACTTTGTGCAATGAGGAGCTAAAACTTCAAGGGGATTCCTAAGTCAAATGTATCCATAAATCTTTGCAGGCTCCAGACATAGTGTAATTATGCTAAACTTAGTTACAACTATGGTGCAATGTAATGTAATGGATTTTTAGTAATTTTCTAGTAATTAATTTCTTTCCATATTTGTATCTTTTAATTACTATTTTTTTATCTTCAGATTTTTTTGGGTGAAGGATCTTCCCCTTTTTGCTTCTATGCAAGCTACGTTTTGCATAGTAAGATGAATCTTTTATTTGGAGGTCAGTTACAGCTGGCAGAATTTTAAAGTCATCTCAAGAAAAGTCAGGGCTATATATAAAGTGTTGAGTAATAAGTGACATATTATGTGATCATGTCACCTAAATTCGTCTGTAAAGAAAATATTGGGTTTTGATATGTTTGAAACCTTAAGCTGTGACCTGCTGTAAGTGCTGAATTCCATAAGTTTTTTTTTTCCATTCTGTCATGTTAGAGATGAATTGTTGGACACATAGTGGACCTGGGGATAGAAAACCCTCTGCTCTGGTGTAAGGCATGATGAAATCGTGACCTGACTCTTATGAATGTGATATCTGCATTTTAAGACTGCCTCACCAAGTCAGGGGTATATCTACATTTCTTTGGCCTTGTGCTTGGTGTGTTTACAACACAAACTTTGAATTATATGTAGTTAACAGTGCCTGGTGGACTTGGTTTAGTCCAGGATATTTCTTATGAGGGTTGAACAAGCTTGTCCAAGAGCTAGTGGAAGTGGTTGAGGATGGTGACAGGTGTTTGGGATGTGCTCCCTCTTCCAGACAGTGTGATGGTCTCTGTAGTGTGGATTTTTTTTCTTTTTGCATTTCCTGTCCACCGTGAATTTAAGTAAGGACACACTAGGCTGTGCCTGCTTTGCCAACAGTTTTTGTTTTATTTGGTATAAAATAAAGGGGTTAAATTGATATAAAATTCAGGGTTGATTATTTTTTGCCTTGCAGATTCAAGCTCTCCTTTGGACCAGAAGCTCACCTGTCACATAACAGGTAGCCTGTGGTATACCGAATGGTATTAACAGAGAATAATGACAGGGTTATAACCCCTCTGCTAAGTTTGTTCCTAGGTGGATCTATAGTTTAAAATGCATCTCATATGAAAATAAAGGTGATGTGGAGGGGTTTTTTTAAATTTTTTTTCTTTTTTTTTTCCATTTAATCATCTCAATATACTCTTAGGCTGCAAAGCTAGGAAGTTGGACAAAAGCAGTTACAAAACTTGCATTCATATTTAGGATTGCTTGATATTGATCCCTGGATGGGTCCTTCACTTAAGAGCTGGATTTGATGATCCTTTTTGAGTACCTTTCAACTCAGATTCTTCTGTGTTATTACTGGACCTGTCTGTTGGTTGTGGTTTATTTTTTAATTTTTAAAAAAGTCTGTACAAACTGTGTACTATTTTAAATTGTATTAAAACATATTGAGAATTTTGGCAAGTTTTTAGGATGTCTGATGTAGTGGATGGAATAATGTATGAAAATTCATACTCCAGCTTGCCTGGGTAGAAAAATTGTGCCACTTCAGTTACCAGGAAATCTCATATCATTTATCTCATATCATATTTGGATTACACATTTTCTTCTGAGAGGCTGGGCAGCTGACAAATACTCTCCAGGCAGAACTAAATATTCAGAATCTTCTCTACCCAGATGCATCGTGGAAGTGTAACACTGAAAGTATTCAGATCTTCTTTATATTCAAGTTTGTGAGGAACAATGCAGACATTAATGTTTCTGATTTCAATTTCTTTATTTTTCTGCTCTCATTGTAACCATGTATTATTATGCTTGGCTAGTGTGTGCTTATATTCTTTCTTTTCCACATCAGAAAGATGTGTGTCTTATTATTATTGGTGCCTTATTATTATTGAAATGAAAATAATAATAATTGCAGAGGAAGCAAGAAAGTAGCTCAGGCAATTAAGATTTTTTTCTCCGAAGAGTTAGATACTTCTACCAAATAGGTGCACATGACAATTTGACTTAATTTTTAAGTATCAATACCAAAATGAAAAGCATATCAGGATAAAACACAAGCAAAAATTTCCATGTGGAAGCATTTGTTAGTGGGAGAAGTACTCTAGCTAAAGGGACTATAAAAGGGTATGGTTTCCAAGAAGACTTGGGTCAGTAGCATCTGATGGTTCTGTAAAAAAACAAAATATTTTTTGCAAACACATTTAGGAAAACTTACATAAGCAGGAAATATAATAAAGATGAGGAAAATAACATTCCTCAGAATCTTTTAAGGTGGTAAGAACCATTGTTTCTTTCTTTGGTCTTTCACAGGAGGTTGTTTCTGTGCTGCTTTGCCCGTTCTCTGTCAGTCCAAGGTCATTCACCTCTGTGATAAACAACTGATAAACAACAGAATCTGTCAAATGGTTTTATTGCTTACAAAGCTGTTCTGCTTGGAACACTGCACCACAGAAGCTGCAGTAAGACATTGTCAGCTTTCATAGCATTGCATTTTAATTTCATTTAATGGTGCTGTAATGAATTGCAGTATCTCATAGCCCAGTCAGAGGCTTTAGCTGAAGGCTGTACAAGCTGATTAGAAATACATCCCTCAGTGACTTAAGTGCAGGAGTGTCTTTATTGGCCAAGCGGTTTCTGAGGTGTTGAGTGCTCTCAGTGATCTCAGATGCGGGAAGGAGGTGGCAGGGCTGAGCAGGCTGCAGATTTGTGTATTTTCCCTGTGTCAACAAAACTTTCAAACACGAGAAATTAGATGTAATGTGTGACCTGTCATCCATAATATACACGAGACACTTGACAGGCTCTCAGAGGCGTTTTATGTATGCACGTGGTGAGATCACATGGCATCTGTGTCCTGAGCCTTTTTTCAGCAGTGCTGAGAGAGCTGGTGTTTGTGAATGAGGACACTATGGAGCCTCTCTCTGAATTACTCCTGGTCACAAATTTCAGTCGAAAGTGAAACAGTTCATAAGTCTTCTCTTCAGCTTGAAAGAAATTGTGTCTGTTATCCCCACCCAAGTCCTAGTTAATTCCACAGGCCGTGAACAATAGTGAGACGCCAGGTACAAATCAGCCTGTGAGTATCTACAGAACAAAACTTGTGGCATTTTGGTTTTAGGCCCATGCTCTCTTTGTTCTGCAAGACAAGTCCTCTGAGATTCTTCTTTGGAGGGTAATTCTTCTGTGAAACTCCTTATGCTGGGTATGGAGTTTTATTTTTTTTTCTTTTAATTTTTTAAAAAATTGTCAGATACATCTAAACATCTTTCGATTTGCACCAAGTATCATAGGTGTGGTAAACTCTGACAATGAAATGAGGAAAAATTTGGGTTCTTTTGTGCATTGTTTCATCACAGTTAGTCATCTTTAGGATCTTAGACTGATCTGATTAAGAAGTATTTAAAGTAACACTAGCCTGCAGAATCATATTTCATGGCGAGTGGCATTCAAGAAAAAATACTTGAAGCTGACATCCTCTACTTTTGCTTAAATAAAAGCTGATTTAAGTATTGGAAGAAGGAATGTGGACCCCAAATAAAGATAAATTAATTTCCACCTGTGCTCCTTCATACCAGTTTATATTATCACATATTTTCCAGCATTTGAGTCATTACTTGGAGACCAGCAGACACAGGAAAGAACAGAGTTGTCTGAAGCTGAGTTGTTTAACAACTTACTTTTAAACACCATTACCTCATGTTTTAATTCTGTCTCTAGTCTTACTGCTAACACTTAGGGATTAGTTTGATCTCTGTGAGAATAACTTGCTGGCCAAACACCCCATGGAAATTGTCTTAGCTAGCAAAATTACATAAAGAAAATGACTTTTCTTTGTATTGCATACATCAAGCATTACAAAAACATGTTGTCTGATATGTAGGGAGAATGATCTTTTCATTGGTTAGTCCTGCATATCTGGGGACCTAAACTGTCTGCAGCAAAGATGAGATTTCTATCAGCAATAATAGTTTGCACATCCAAGGCTCTGTCTTGCACATGCTGGCAGAAGAAACAGAAGTATTTATATTCTAGTCTGATAGTATAAAAAAGAAATTAATGTGAAAATTTAAAGCCTTGCAGTTTTGAGAGATGAGTGATAGTGCTACAGAGCACTGTACTGTCTTTTCCCAGATTTTTATTAGGCTTTCCTAACCTTAATGCTGGTGTCACAGTGAGGGAACAAAAATCCCTGCCTCTGCAGTATTCTCCTACTGCTTATGGCAGAACAAACAACACCTGTGTCAACACACTGACTGCTGGAAATATCTTCTTCATTACTGCTCCTTCTTGTATTATTCAGAGATCTTGTAATTCTTCCTTGAGAATGCCTCACCTACCAAAGTGGTTATTGTTCACAATATTTATAGTCTTGGGACATGGAGATCAGGCTAGGCTGTGTTCAGGTGAAGAACAATGAGACTTTCTCTATTAATTTCAACTGAATTGCATGTGGGATTAATTAACCCAATGTCTGCATTAAAAAAGGTGTTCAGTTATTATGCATTTTAGTTGGAGATGATGAAGAGTTGAGCTGACAAGAAAACCTACACTACTCTAGAGCTGTGCCATAAATTCAAAATTACTTTTAACAAAGTCTTGTATTTTTATAAATGACTTATTTTTTTTTTTAGTTGAACATGGAAGATCTAATGATGAAAGTTAAATGGGAGTTTTCATTTTGTCTGCTGCAGGATTTTGCAAAAATATTATCAGACTAGGAACCTCAAAGAAGGCAAGTACCAGATTAGTAATTCTTTAGGATGTTGATTTTCCTCTCACCTTCTCTGTTTTCTAAATATTGATGATCTTGTTCTCTCCTTGTTTCCAGAATTTATTGTGGTGGGTTTGTAGTGATATACCAGAATCACATACTGAAATGACAATGCAATTAACAAAAAGGATAATGTAGGAACTTTGATGAACCCTGTGTCTGGTCTCCCCCAATAACCAACCCTGGGAAGTACTTAGCATATCAAACTTTTGGCAATCTCAATTGTAACAATTGTACTGTCAGTCGAGAACTCAGCCTTGGTTGGAAGAACAGAACACATAGCTGTTGACAGACACTTTGAAATCCAAAGTTGATTTTTTTTTTTCAGTTTGTTGCGGTTTTGCTTGTAAAAATAAGGTGAGTGCCATTCCTTGCTATTAGGGAAAAAAAAAAAAAACCAAACCAAGAAACAAAACAACATGCTCAGAGTAGTATTTTGTCTGAAACCTCCAGTTTTCTATATGTGGGGTTTTTTTTGTGTGGTTTTTTTTTTTGGGTTTTTTTTTTTTGGTTTTTTTTTTTTTTTTTTGGATGGATGGATGGGGATGAATGGCTGGGTAACTTCCAGACATAAGTGACAATGGGTTATGTAGATCGCCTTGAAACAAGAACAAGTTGTATTCAATGTTTACTGTACTGGAAAAAGAATATGTTCCTTTTGCTGTAAAAAGTTTCTGAGCACCTCAGAAGCAAATCAGAAATTCTGCATGTGGAGTTGTAACCAGTTTGCTGTAGCAGTGGTCTGGTCTGGTTCTTCTTCATCCGTGCATCATCTAATTTTTTTTTTTTCTCCAAATATAATAAATATGGCTCAAATACTTAAACTGCCAGGGTCTACAGCTATCAGTGCCTAGTGCTTCATAAGGGCATGAGGGCCTCAAAACAGCAGTAGAACGTCTGTGTATTTTACATGCAGCTTGTGTTTTGAGCTTATTTTGTTACAGATGTAAGCAGGTGTATATGCTACTAAGGGCTGGAAAAGTAAATATTTGCTGTAGGTGCGGTGTTTGTGGTGACAGAATCCCAGGCACCAGGGACCTGAAGAGCAGCGGAGCCATGTGGTCGGGGTGTATTCCCCAGGCAGCTCCCCTTGACCTTGCTCAGCAGCGCTGATGAAACGCTGCCGGCGGTGACGGTGGATGGGGGGACGCCTCTTTCTCCTCGGGACGGCAGATGGGAGAGGCGGGGCCCGGCCCTACGCCGGGTGAGCCCCGGGGGTAGCGCTCGTCTGCTCAGGCGCCTCTTCTGGGGGCCCGCCCGGAGCAGGGGGCCGAGGCGAGGGTTGTCGCGGCGGCCCTGCCCTACCTCCCGCCGCTACCTGCGGGGCTGGCCCGCCTCCCGGCCCGGGGCGGGGCCCGAGGAAGTGACTTCAGCCGGCGGCGGCGGAGCGGCCGGGCTCGGCGGAGCGCGGAGCATGGCAGCGGTGGCGGCGCGGGCGCTGCTGGCGGCGGGCAGGGCGGGCGCGGGCGGGCGGCGGGGTCGGGTCCTGCCCGCCGCGGGCGCCGCTCCCCTCTGCACCGTGGCCCCGCAGCAGCAGCAGCAGCCGTCGCCCGACATGAAGAGCTACCTGTGGTCGCGCTACAAGGAGGCCAAGAGGGTCACCAAGGGTGAGCGGCGCCCGCGGGCGGCAGCGGCACGGCTCCCCCTCAGCTCCGGGCCGGAGGGAACGGGTCCCTGGTGGCGGCTGCGAGCGGAGCAAGGACCGAGCCTGTGGGGGAGAGGGAAGGGTCCTGGGGGCGAGATGCGGGTCCGTCCCGCAGCGGCTCCGGCGTCCGTGTGCTCTGCGCTCCTGTGGTGTGCCCGGGGCCGGAGCGGGGAGACCCTCACCCGGTGGGTCCTGGGGACAGAGGCTGTGGGACGGCTGCCCCTTCACCCTCCCCTTGGAGCGCGGGCTGAGCCCCTCACACCATCGCCCGTCTGGGGCCGCGGCTGCTCGGAGCGCCTGTGGTACAGTGCAGCTTGGGCCGGGCAGAGTGGCAGGTTTTGGGGGTGTGTTGCGTGTAAAAAAGGAAATCTAGAAAGAAAATCGAGAAGTCGGTCATGTAATTGATGACTGTTATATATATATATATATATATATATATATACACAACACAACTATTCTGAAATAGGCTGCTCTTCCAAAAAGTTACAATGCCGTGAAGTTTTGGACGGCTCTTTTCATTTCACCTTTGGTTCCATGATAACACTGTGTGAGGCATTATAAAACGTTCACGATACAATCCAGGACCCTGGGAAGGCTTGTTCTTCAGCTCAGCCAGGCAAAAAGCTGGGGGAGAAACGTCTGCTTGCTTCTGCCCTTGCTCCGATGGGAAGAGAATTACCAAGATAATACTTGCTTGAAAATGCAGTCTTTTCTGAGAGCTGAAAGAAAAAAAGGACAGAGCGTGTTCTACAATACCAAGTGGAAAAAAGTGTCCTGCAGTGGTAATGGATAATGCTTTAGATTGCATGTTTTGCCCTTAAAAAAAGAAATTACTGTGTTTTCCTGCACTTAGGAGTCTTGAATGTGAACCGGGACTTCACAGCGCTGGGTGCTAACAAAGCATTTGTGAATGTAAAATAGCGTCAGCATTTCAGAAGTGAAATTAAAGTTCATGTTAGCGATCTCGAATGAAGTCTATGGGCTTTGGAGAGTGAGATAAGGGGTAGGAGGAAGGAAACTGCCTTTTATTTTGAATCTATTTTTTCTTTTCCTGTTTTTTGGAATTAACTTTCTCTTGTTCTAAACCACACCCAAGTAATACTTAAGAGCTGAGAAAGGGTAATGTTGTGAGAAAGTGCGTTGGTCAGTGGGTGTGAGCTGGTGAAAGATGAGGCAACTGCTTCTAGAATATTTCAGGCTATTATATTACAACCTAAGTCAACCAACAGCTTTGAGTATATGATATTTCAGTTAGTTATGATGTTGAGATGACAAGGCTACAAGGCTCTCCTGTTTTTCGGCCCAAGGCTTACGGCACTTGTGATGCTGTCTGCTGGCCAGAATGTCTCATAGCTGCCAACTGTTTATACTGTCTGTTTTCAGACAGCCAACAGTCAAACTAGTTTTCAGCTGAAGTATCTTTTCATCTATGTATAGCTACATAAATATCTTTATTTTTAAAACAAGTGTTGACTCACCAAGCTGCATAATTGACATTCGAAAGAATAGTTTATAATACAGAAATGGGTGTTGTAACATGATTTTGGAAGTTGATTAAAAGCTATGCTTGTGACTTCAAGTTAATTGAATGCTCTGTGGCTCTTTCTATAGAGTAGGAATATTTGCCTTAATTGTAGCATGTCAAATTGCTGGAGTTTATTTGAAATTTGGAATTAAACTCAGTGAATTTGCTTTTTTTTCCTCTCCTAAAAATTAAAAGACTTGGGTGTCTGTGAAGTCCCCACACCTACCTGTCTTGTTGAGATGTTTTCAATGGTGGAGCATGTAGGGATCTGTCCTCAGAGCTGAAGGTTTTGAGAGAAGCTTGACCAATCCCTTCTAGACCTATATGGAAAGTAACCAAACAAAGCATATTCCCTTTAAACTCACCTTTCCAAGCACAGATTTAAGATGAATGTTCCCCATTTTTTTCCACTGGTAGGGAAGTCTGGAATGTAAGGACAGTATATGAGAAAGGAAGGAAGGAAAACATGCTCATGTTTTATGCTGCCAGGAGAGTAGCATTTAATCTCCTAATGTTGCTCTTTCAAGTTTTGTAAACAAGAAGTATAAACACTTTCAGTGGTTAGTACTGACATTGGTGTTGGTCCTAAAGTTACTTATTATATCACGGTTTTAATTTCTCGGTCAGTATACTTTTCCATTAAATATCAACAGGAACATACCCTTAAAAATGGAAGTGGTTTACACACTATGTGTGTGTAGAAAATAAGCAGAATATTTTTGGTTTTCTGATTCTCTAGGAGGTTAATAAGCATAACAATGTGTATGTAATAGTTGTTGCGTACACAGTCACATATAGTTTATTCGTGTGGGTTGAAATTGATTCATGTGATAACCTTGAAATGGTGAAGAAAAAAATTAAAGCAATATCAAATTAAAACAATGTCAGTTCTGCTTCAGGGGTAGGAGCTGGACCAAGTAATGGGAGGTGAAGACAAGGCTCCTAGACTAGTAGTAATAATAATATAATATTATTCAATTCCAAGTTAATTTTCAAAAACAATAATAAATGTGTTATTCAAGTTAGCAAAAAATTGTGTCTGGTGTCCTCTGATAAGCAAGATGCCAAAATGCATCTTCTCTTGGACTGCAGAGAAAAGTGTACTTTGAATAAAAACTACAGATCACCGAGCCAAGTTAAGGACAGCATGTTCAGTAGCATAATATTGTTAAAGATTAGCTGGTTAGTGTGGATTAGTTTGATAGTTTCCATCGTCATTTGTCTATACTTAGCAATTGCTAATGCATTTTTGTGTCTTTATTTAAATTAAACTACAAGGCTGGTATAACTTTTTTCCCTCTCTCTTGTTCACAGAGTTGGTTCCTTCAATTATGAGTAACATGCTGAATCCAGATGCTATTTTTTCGAACAATGAAATGAGCCTGTCAGACATTGAAATTTATGGGTTTGATTATGACTACACCTTGGTCTTTTATTCTAAACATCTGCACACGCTCATATTCAATGCTGCTCGAGATCTTCTTATTAATGAGCATCGGGTAAGTAATATTAATGGAATAACAATACATTTATGAATAAAGGGTATAATAAATCATTTTTGGCTGAGAGGCATAAATCATCTTTTCATGCCTCAGTCCTAGCTTGACTCCCTTATAGCACATTTTGTACGACAGCTACATATGCACAACAGAAGCCCTGTTTTATTCTCAGCTGCAGTTTTGAGCAGAGAACAGTCTGTTAAGGAATACAGCTATATTCATCTTGTCTTTTAATATGGGCATATGGTTTGCTGTTTGTTCCTGATTGTCATTTATTGGAGTCACATTAATAAATAAGAAGCTTAAAAGTTCTCATTACTGTGTTTCATCCCTTGTTGTGAGTGCAGCAATTAGTTTCCCTATGAAATATTTTTAGCTGGACTTCTTAGCAGGGCTTTGACTGCAGTGAGGTGCTCTGTGTGTACCTGGCATTTTGGCTGCCTTGGCTGAAGGGGCAGCGTGTGCAGTGATCAGAGCCTGGGTACAAGGCAGTGTTCAGCTCAGAGCACTGCCCTGCTGCCTCTCCAAGCAGTGTTCTTGCATCCATGAGCACTTGACATCCAGGCAGTTTGGGGCTGCTTGTTGTCTAGTTTGGGGATGGAAAAGCTCCCGTGTGTTAGGAAGTGGAGGGGGAGAACGGTGACTTGGGACACTGAAGATATTTCTGGGAGAAGACTGAAAAACTCTGTGGACTAAAAGAAGCAAAATTGATTAAACTATAGGACTTGCAGGAAAGCAAAAGTCCATGGAGTAACTTAATGAAACAGCTCGTGTATTTTTATACAACGTAGATCCAAATGCATGGTGTTATTCCACTTTCATATTTGAATCTAAAGGTTAGGAGCTATATATAAACACCTATAAATATCCTTGGAAGAATAAACAAAACTTCACGGGTGCTACAAGCATACACAGCTTTATCCCCCTGCAATTTTGGCACATCTTGATAATGATTTCTGTGGGATGTGTAAATATACTTTATTAAAGCCACATGGTTCATGGGAAAACCCATGTTACTGTAGGAGTCAAGATTAATTCTTGTAAACAGAAATTTTAATAGTGTTCTGCCTTTACAATTTGAATGGATTTGGGTAGCAATAGCTTCCCAGTTTGTCTTGGTTAAAATCTCCTGAGTTCTACTAAACAAAGCTGTAATTACTTTTTTAGACAGCTTATTGAAATACATTGTCTCCTTTTCAAATTTACTGAGGGACAACAGTTTTTATTGGTTACTATACCTGTAGCTGCTTATACTGTTAATATTTTTTTTTGCCTTTACCAATAGCAAAAACAGTCTAGGAAGTGTCCATTATGACTGTCACAGTCAACCCAAAAGGTAGCCAATTTTACTCATGGTGGTGGGAGGCAATACATCAAAAATTGCAAAATGCAGTGTAGGAAGCGAGGAATTGTCCAAGAGATAAACATTAGTTTAATGCTAGTCATGCAGGTGGCAGCAGGTGTTCTGTGTAAGCTCTTGCTCCTGGGTTTATTTCTTTCCTGATGCACAGGCCTTGTGCCTTTTTATCAGGACTGCTGTTTCAGTCCTGTTATCTTTGTCCCTACCAAAAGTGGGGTAAGCAAACAATTTTTATCATTTCTTTGTTTGGTTTGCAAGGAAGCTTTGACTTGTGTGGCAGGGTAAGCTCAGTCTTTTGTCTCGTATGTACTGGCGTGCATGCGAAAAGACAACTTTGTAGTGGAATAAATTAAAGTAGGAAGCCAAGTATGCGGAAATTTGATAAAGTTGGAGATAAATTTCATTGAACGTGCTTGATGTGGTTACTTTGGGGCATGTGCAGTGCATGGTAGTTTTTAGTTGATCATATTCTGTATCATTCCCTGATGATTTCTGCTGCGTCTCTGCTTCATGTTCCCTAACCAAACCACCACCTCTTCCAACCTGTCTGTAGGGATGTCTGATGCTGCTCTTCATTCAGATCAGTAGCCTGCCCTATGTTTTCTGGAAGTTGTAGTAGGGTTGATAGAACTGTAGATGCCTGTACTCAGTACAAATGCGATCTACAGCAGTTGCAGAGCAAGTCCTCTTCAGCAAGATAAAAACTTTGGGGGGAAATGACAGTTTATTTCTCATAAAGTAGCTAGAGGCTTGTTGAAGCTGCATACTGCACTTTTCCCCCTGAAGGCTTGTAAATTAGCCATATATGTATGGAAACTGTTGTAGAGAAGGTGAAAAACAATGTCGGGTTCTAGGGCTGATGTAACCTGTGAGAGGAAAATGAAGGATTGTCTTTCAGTGGCTTAATCAAAGAAATTTTAGTTTTTTATAGTTTTTCAAGGCCTTGTTGAAACTACTGAGGCATTTCACCCTTTAAAAACAAGTGAACAAAACCCTTAGCCCAAGACATGCACTTAACATTTCTTTTCATGGCAACCTGTGTTTAAAGCAGGACAAAATTAGTGTTGACTGAAAATGAGGTTGTACTGAAAAATGTTAGACTGCAGCTCACACTACATAATGGTGTGAGCTACCTACACTATATATAAAGGACCTGAGGGAAGAGTACGTGACAGACATTCAGTTCATGTGCATCTCTAAATGAATTCCTTTTAATGTATGAAGAATATATTAGGAATATATTAAATTAACTTTTATGAACAAGAGGCTGATGTTTAAAGGTAATGACTGCAGACTACCTGGATGTCCAACTTCAAGTACCAGGGTGGCCTTAGGATTAAAACAATGACCTTGGATTTAGGAAAAGTGTTTGACTTGTCTTGCAAACACATGTGTCTGCAAATCTCACCAGGTTCTGAAAAATTCTCCTAAATTATTAGAGGAAATGAGAAGCATAGAAAACTTGGACTTTTAAAATTCTGCAGAAACGGTTTTTATTGTTTTGATTATGGTTTTAAAATCAAATCATTGCTCTCTTTTCTTAGTATCCTGCAGAAATAAGAAAATATGATTATGATCCCAATTTTGCCATCAGAGGTCTTCATTATGATGTGCACCGGGTATGTATAAATAACTTTGTGATGAGTTATGTAGTGCTGAGAACCTAGCCAAAGAAAATAGAGAGCTTTTAAGCCTTTTAGCTTTTCACTCTGCATTGATGTGTAAGGATTTTGTTTCATTCCTTTCTCTTTAATAGCAAGCTTTATTCTTTATTACTATTATTATTACTGTTATTATTATTAATGTAATCAGTAAGAATAATATTTTTTTTTTAAATGGCTCTTAAGTAGAACATGTTTTGGGCATTTTGTCCTCATGGTGAGTGGGGAAAGACAAGTTAGGATGCAACAGCGTAAAACTAGGTAAAAGTAATGGATAAAAGTATTTTGAAAGTTGTGAAGGAAGTTGCAGGGAGAGTGCTCGGGTGTTCTTGAGGCAGAAAGGTTGTAGATAAAATTGCTTTGACTTTTGTAATTTCATGTCAAATAGTTGAAGTGATAAAAAATGTTATTTTCTTTTTTTTTTTCACCTGCAAGGCATTATTAATGAAGATTGATGCTTTTCATTACATTCAGCTGGGAACAGTTTACAGGTGGGTAAAGTTATCTTTCCTTTATAATAACAATGCATGCTTTAATTTTTGGTGTCCTTTAACTGCATTTATTAGTGTACAGCATGGATTCTTACTGGGAGCTGTGCCCTGATGAGCACAGACATGAATGAGCACTGCAGCCTTGCTGGAAGGAGTTTTCTGTGCACCTGTGTGTGTACACACAGACATGTACACATCCCCTGCCTGATCCAGCCCGGCTGATTCCCCAGTTCAGCCCTGGGAGAATTGGCAGGCTGGTTGGTCACATAGTGCTGACTCACTTTGTTTCCGGCTGTTAAATTGTGCTGAAAGACATCTAAAAATACCCTGAGGACTTCTCTGCTCCTGCTTTCAGTCACAGAGTGCCTGAGAGCATGACTTTGGTGTGGTTGTGTACACACTTGAGAGGTCCTGCTGTGTTTGCATAGAGCTTTTAGGTTTGGACACATCAACCAACTCAAACTTGCACCACGCTCGGTACCAGATTTTAAATTAAACAAGAAGCCAGGCCAACCTTTCTTAAAGTCATTGAACAAAAAACTTTTACCTAGGTTTATTCTGTTGCACTCTTAGTTGTTTTCCCCCACCCACCATGAGGACAAAACACCCAAATTTGGGTCCCAAAGGTGATGTGACCTGGAAATGGTGGTTTGCACCACACCTTCATACTGTTTCCTCAAACACTATACAGGAATGAGGGGAGAGAAAAAGAGGCTGAAGGCTGTGAGGGCTGATGACAAGATGATGTGTGTCTATACAGCTGCACTGTGAACTGTGTTAAGATTGAGTCTTGTGGTAGAAGTAATCTACAGCTTTGCCTAGGCAGTCATCTCTCCACTGTGTTTTTCACATGTCCATTGTCCTCTGTTGATTTGTGCTTAAGTAGCTCCTGATGCATGAGTGTTTTCTCTAGCAGTATTCAAATAGCACTTGGCATAGCTGTCTGCAGACCAGAAGGTACCTCCTCAATTCTGATGGTGTTACCTGGTATCGGGTTTACATTTTGGTTGCATTTCTTTGTGCTTGCTGCCATGGAGGAGGTGATGCTGAACTCTCTATATTACAAAACCCAAGTATTATCTGCCCTGTTGGTGCACAAGACTGACTTGAATGCTGGATTTCTGCCAGCAACAGCTCAGAGTTGTGTCTCAGTTGGTGTGGGGACAGAGGTGTGGTAAAGGAGCTGGTTAATGGGGGATTCTACCATCACAGCAGCTCTGAGGAAATTCATGTATCATTGCCTTTCCACTGCGAAGCTGGTGTGGACTCTAAGCACTGAAAGCACTAGGCTTGTGAATTAATTTATTTTTACTTTAATGCCTGGCAACACTTCTTGGTCAGACCAAGAAAGGGAGGCACTGAAATCATGGTCTGTTTTACAAGGCTGCAAAACACCATAAGTAGGTTTGGAAAAAGGATTCCAGCTAATCTGGTTTGCATTAGTGTTTTTTTAATCCTGAGTAAAATCTCAACTTCTTTGGCCTCTGGTGAGGATGTTTGCATGCCTGCAGTCTTTTAGATGCTTTAGTGCACGATGCTTGATGCTGTAAACCTTCAAAACCAAAGCCTTTACTCTTAAGAGTTGATAAACTCTGGGGAGATGTTATCTCCTTCTTCCCCATTTGTTGTTATATTTGAATGTTTCAATTATCAACCATCCTTCAAGTAATTTTCAATTTTGGGAAACTGAACTGTTCATACAATTTAAAAGAAATTCTTATTTAGTTAAAGGTAGTGTATATTTTTCACTCCCTTAAATCTTCAAGGTCATGCTGTAGAATAATCTGATTTAAACACTATCATATCATCAGTGCTGTATAAAAGAAAAGGCAGCGTGAGGAATTACTTTGTGTTAAGAAACTAGTAGTTCTAACCACTTTTTTAAAAACCCCTTGAGGCATAGCTTTAATGGAGACTAATAAGCTCTTTTCCCATAAGAAAGTAGAAGAGGATTTCAAATTGGAATGTGTTCTGTGTGCATGAGTCTGTTAAAATGTTACTTCTTTGGTAAGGAAAGATGCTGTTTTAACTTAATAACAAAAATGTTCCTGTGACATTATTAGGGCTTTAATAAGATCCAGACCTAAGTGTTAATCTGTCAGGGTTTGGTAATAACTTGAAAATTTTAATCAGACTTTTGAACTAAAGCTAGTGGTTTTTTTTTTTTTTTCCAGAGGCCTCAGTGTTGTCCCAGATGAAGAAGTCATTGCAATGTATGATGGTTCCCATGTCCCTTTAGAACAAATGAGTGACTTTTATGGAAAGGTAAAACCATAAATTGGTCTTTAAAATTGGGTGAGGGTTTTTTTTTGGTATGAGGGTAGTGGTGTTTAAATTTTGTTCTCATTATAACTAGTAGTTATATTTTCTCAATATATGGTTGACTTAGGTTGAGTGCTATATGTGAAGTTTGCCCTTTAAAATGACAAATTACCTTTCTCTCTCCTGCTTGCTATAGTTTATTCTCTGACTGTTACCTTATGAAATCATACAGAGTGGTGGAACACAGAAAATCAAGTGACTTTCTCTGTGTTGCACACAGAATCTGATAAAGGCTGGGAAATGAACCATATCTGGTTCATGTACTTTACTTTTTCCTGGTGGTTTGATGGCTTAGCTGGTGTAGCAGCAAGTAAATGTGTGGAGGTAACTCCTGCATGCAAACTGGCAGAGTGAAAGTAAGAGGATTTGACAAAAGATGAATGATAAAAGATGAAACTTCTACGTTAAATCCTAAACTTTGCCAAGAAAGTAGATTTTTCCCTCTGGTGGGTTGCTTCCTCTTTCCCAAGTGAAGGATGAAGCTGACTTTTTGCTAAAAAGCCAAGTTTATTTCACCCCTTTTATATACAGGTGCTAATTTCATGTTGACATGAAGAGCCCTTCTTTGTGATGTGGAACATTTCATTGTTCTTGCACTTGTTCTTGTTTTGAGAAGCTGAATTTAGAATTGCTGAGTCTAGTCTCTGCAGCAGTTGTGAATATCACTCTGGCATTCCCAGTGGGATGCCTTGGTCTGTTTAGGTCTATGCTTTGTTTGATCTTGTAGAGGACAGTGGCAGGACAAGAGGCAAGGGACACAAATTTGAAACACAGGAGGTTTCCTCTGAACATCAGGAAATGCTTCCTGTGCTGTGAGGCTGACCTGGCACTGGCACAGGCTGGTTGCCCAGGGGGGTGTGGGGTCTCTGTTGTTGGAGACTCAGAAGCCATCTGGACAGGGTCCTGGGCAGCTGGCTCTAGGTGGCCCTGCTTGAGCAGGGGACTTGGACAAGACGACCTCCAGCAGTCCCTTGCAACCTCTGCTCTGTGTTACTCTGATCCTCAGCTTCTTGCTTTATCTCTCTTCTTATGGAGAGGAATTTGAGCTGTATTTGCTGTTATATAATGAGATTCTCTACTTTTGTGAAACATAACTATTATTACAGCTTTTGCAGACTAGAAAGCTCTCCCTCTGTTACTGTGCTAGTTATTGTAGATCCTTACATATTTTTATTATCTCATTTCAAGGAGGTAAATTGTTTTGCAATCCTAATTAGTATTCCACTAAATCCCACCAAACTAAGAACACCTCCATCCCTCATCCATGAGTGCCTCTTGTTTTCAAAAGTGCAGACTTCTACTGAAGGCTTTGCCTTTTACTTGAGCGCTGTCTTGTTTTTAATGAATTAAAATAGCACTCTTAAGAGTATTAATTTGGATTTATTTGAAGAATTAATCACAGCACTTCTGTTCTGGATAACTTTATTGAAGGTCTTAGTTGAAAAACAATCTGTAGCAATGTGAACAGAGATGGCAAAAACTGAATATCTGCAACTAAGCTGGAGTTTTTATACTGAACAAATGAAAGTGTTCTAATCTGACAAATGTCTGACTTTATTTTTTCTTTCCTCTTCTTCCCATCGCTGTAGAGCTCACAAGGAAATACAATGAAGCAGTTCATGGATATATTTTCCTTGCCAGAAATGACACTCCTTTCTTGTGTGAATGAATATTTTCTGAAAAACAACATAGACTATGAACCCGTTCATCTGTACAAAGATGTCAAGGTAGGTGTCAAGCTTTGAAGATTTAGATAAACTTGTATATATGTGTGTCTTTTCTGTGAGCACTTCAGGAAGCCTTCACCTGTTGTGCCAGCTTCAGTGAAATACCTCACCTTAGGTTTGGTATGGACTAATTGTGGGTATACAACCGTAAAAACATGAGTAAAATTAAGGTAGAGCTTGGAAATGAATCAACTGAAATTTCTTTGAAAGCTGACATTCTAGGGCTGTTGCTCTTTTTGTAGGTTTGAGGGTTGAATAGGGGAAAAGTGAAGAAGATCTTGTAAGGTGATAAAAGTTCTTTTGATTGTTGTTGAGTATATCCTTTTTCTCATTATCAGGGATTTACCAGGCTGTAGGGAATGTAAGAGGCTATTGGGAATTCCAGTTTAGAGCTTTCATTTTGGCTAGTGTGCCATCATTTGCTATCTCATACTTTTGAACTATCTATTTTCCCTGTTTAGCTCTCTTCTTCCCCCAGAAAAACTCTACTAGTAGTAGCGAGTAATTTGACCCTCTTGATTGTTCAGGATGTGTCCTGCAGAGGAGATAATTTTATGTTATGGTTATGTAACATAGAGAAGGCCAGTTCTTGTGGTTTCTCTGAAGTGTGTAGAGAAATTTCTGTACTGTTCAGCATTACAAGCTCTTTGGAAACCCTATAGAGGTATTTTTTGAGGACATACCCTGTGTTAGTACCAAAATGGCACTGCCACTGTTCTAAATGCAGCTGTCTGGTGCAGAGCTGGCTCAGGAGAGCTGTTAAATGCCTCCAGAGTGCCTTATAAGTACTTTGTTCAAACATTTAGCTTCTTTCATCTGTTCATAAATTTCTTATGTAAATAATCAGGACATTTGAGAGTGATCGTAATCTAAAATCCGTCAGATGTACGGCTTTATTATTTTTATTTTTTGGTAAGGGGAAAGGAGTGTGTTCTGCTCCAAAGGTCACTGGAAATCTATGATGACTCTGCTTCTGCAGAGGGCTTTCACCCCACTTGACCCTCCTGAGCAACCTCTCACAGTTATGTAAAACAGCCCCTCTGCTATATAGTTTTGTACTTCCCAAAATTATGAAGCTAATTTTCTCAGAAAACAATCTTTGTCTAGTGGTGACATCATATATATATATATATACATATACATATATATATATATATATATGTGTGATTATATTGAACATTACATGGCATTTCTGTAAAATTGCAAGTGTTAAGAAAGGAGTTGTTTTAAAAATAAATTACTATTGCTGTTTGGTGAACACTTGAAAAGATGAAGTTCTTTACTGCCCATTGCTTTCCTTACAGGATGCAATCAGGGATGTTCATATCAAAGGAATAATGTACAGAGCAATTGAAGCAGATATTGGTAAGTACTAATGGTGTAATCTACCAAAGCTTTTCTTTGATAGTATATGATTTTTCTGGCTTCTGTATTTAAAGATTACAAATTCTAAATTTTTAAAGTTTGAAAGAGTTACTCCCACTTGTCAAAGGTGCATTTAAGTATAACCTTGTGTTCTGAACTCTTGGTTGAATGCATACAAACTTTTTCACAAGGTTTCTCAATTAATGCTGTGTTTTCCCCAACCCTCACAGAGAAATACATCTGCTATGCTGAACAAACCCGTGCAGTGTTAGCAAAGCTGGCTGACCATGGCAAGAAGATGTTTCTCATCACAAACAGTCCCAGCAGCTTTGTGTAAGTGAGCAGTTGTTTTCTGCATAACTATGCATTTTTAAAGGATGGGGAAGATGAGGTTCTCTAGTTTAATTCATTTTATTGCACATGCAACTGCACTTTGCTACACTTCATTGACAATATCCCTCTGTCCTCTTCAGGGACAAAGGCATGAAGTTCATTGTTGGCAAGGACTGGAGGGATCTCTTTGATGTGGTCATTGTCCAGGCTGAGAAACCAAACTTTTTCAATGATAAGCGAAGGTGGGTGTTTGGTCAGTAAAGAATCATTCAAGCAGCTCTTCCATATAAGGCTGTAGAGGGTGTTAGGAAATATTTTTGTTTGGCTGCAATGTAAAATCAGATTTGATGAAACCCTGGGCAAGGTCATTACAAAATGCAGCAACACCCAATGCTGAAGTCTGAATATTTACCCTTTCTTGCCTAAGAAAGTTCTAGGAGTGTCTAATGAAATAACTTAGGGCCACAGAAGCTGTTTTAAATATCTTATTTGCACATTGGTGAAGTGTGCTTTTTTCTTAATAAGTGTGAGAAATCTTGATGCCTTTCAAATCAGACCTATATCTGGAAATGTCCTCCATTGCTTCTGGGATTTTTTTTTTCTATCACACATGATAGTTAAAAGGCATCTTTCTGGCAGACAGACTGGAATATTTGGACTAGTTGTGATTAAGTAAACACATTTCTAATGTGTATGCCCTACTTTTACCCCTGAAAAAGACCTGTTCCTTTATGTGTGCTTATGATTTGAAGTGAGATAGAGGGAGCTGGGTTTATTTTCCCTTTATTTTTTCATTTAATTTTAAAAAGAACTTTGCTATATGTCTTGGCCCCAATCCTGTGCTCTCTCATCTTCAGTTGTCCAGGCGTGCAGACTGAGGGATTGGGCAAGATTTTTACACATCTACTTTTTTGTGTTCTCTCCTCCTTAGTGGAGGAGAGTTCATACTATTTCTTCCCCTGTGCCTGGGGTCCCTGCCTTATTTCTGAGCAGTTGTTCTCAAACTGTGTTTATAAATGTCATGAGTATACATTGCTTTTCACTTGTTAAAGTGGTAGTTTTGGAATTTTGCTTTTTCTCTTACAAAAATCACATGCTAGAGATTTTTTTTTCCTTTTGAGAGATGAATATTTTTAATGTTAAGACTTTAATTTCCTAAGAAGTGTCAGGATTTCTACAGCAACATAACAATTGCATTTCTATTCTAGACCATTTCGGAAGGTGAATGAAAGGGGGGTCTTGCTTTGGGACAAGATTCACAAGCTGCAGAAAGGCCAGATTTACAAACAGGTATACCTTCAACAGACTCTTTCTGTTGAAATTTCATACCTATTTCCTAGAATCCCAAGCTTCTTTGGACATAAAACCTTCTAAAATGCAGATGCATTCTTTAAGAGAGTTATTTTAATGTCTGAAGTTGTACGAATTCATTGTTGATAGTGTATGTTCTTGTCTTTTGTCTGAGGACAAGATTGGTGATGTGAAATATTTTTAGTGGTGTACTAAGTTCCTTTTTCATGCCTGTGAAGATGCAAGTCGCATGCTGCTACAATGTCCATATCATTATTTCTGCAGGGTAACTTGTATGAATTTCTGAAGCTTACTGGCTGGAGGGGCTCTAAGGTTCTCTACTTTGGTGACCACATATATAGTGACTTGGCAGTAAGTACTTTGCTTTCCCAAAATCAGAGAAAAGGTGAAGCCTTCTGCTAGTTTTCCTCCCTTCCTCCCCAGTTATTCAGTGTAACACACTTTCATTTGAGATTTTAAAATACAAAAAAAATTGGTAGTTAAGCCACATTGCTTTTTTACTTTTTTTTTCAGGAAAGAACCTTGGTGCTGTAAAATGCCAACCATATTTTCCACCTGACTTGTAGCATTTAAGTTGTTTACTAACTGTGGTTAGGAATGTGTGAGGTTGTATTCCTGATCCAGATACTGATTGTGTCAAATGTAATAGAGTGTAAACACAGATATCCAAATGTGCAGGATATGCCTGACTGGGATGACAGCTGAATGAACTTCTGTTTTGAATGCAGGAGGCAGGCAATCTTCCTGTCACTAATTGTAAATGTTCTTCCCAAGATCTTGCTCTGATTTGTATCCCCACTCTGCAGGCTTGATTGATTTTTTTTTTGTTTGTTTGTTTTTTGTTTTGTTTTGGTTTTTTTGCCACCTCATGAACATATGCTCTGTTAAGTGTTACTTTAGGGTAAGTGACTGCCACTGGGCTCTTTTCTAATTGGTTTTTTTTATGAATGCCTGGATGTGACTTTTCCACTGCCAAGCTTTGGTACCATGTTTCAGCAGCAGCAGATGATAGTAACATTTTCCCCTCAGTCTGCTTTTAAAAAGAGCAGTAACTTTGGATGCCTCAGAAGACTGGGGGCCAAGGGGAGGATGAGGCTCTGTTCTGCTCTGGCACAATGGAGAGGAGAGAACAGGTGGCAGCTGCCTCGTGTTGGACCTGTCAGGAGGAGCTTGAATAGCTGGGGCTCCTGGTTGTAGCCTTCTGTCAGCTGGGTGTGTGGGTAAAAGCACAAACCCAGCCCACAGTTCCTCCAGGTACTGCTGGGAGCAGCAGAGCTCTCATCTCTGGAGGAATTTCCTGCTGTTTGTTTCAAACTTAATGAATGTTTATTTGCAAGCGCTTGTGGATTCTTCATCTCTCTTCAAAAATGTAGGATTTGATGCTTAATCCGAAATTAAATTCTATTGTCCATTGGCACAGTTTAGTCCCACTGTTTCATGCTTCTGTTTGTACATGAAAAACAGTTAAATTAGTGCTGCTTTGGGATAAACAATAGTCAGATTCTTTTCTTTTAAGTAGTTCTTTTTAAGACTAATATCTGTACTGCATAATTCTTGGTAAATAGGACTTGACCCTGAAGCATGGCTGGCGCACTGGTGCGATTATTCCAGAGTTACGGTCGGAGATTAAAATCATGAACACAGAGAAGTACATTCAAACCATGACCTGGCTGCAAACCCTGACAGGATTATTGGAACACATGCAGGTTTGTGCTCTGTGTGTGTGTAATCGGCTCTGGAGAGCCAGAGGGATCCAGCCAAATTTCTAAATCCTGGACATTGATGTTTGCAAATGCTTTCAGTCTCACTGAAGTGTTGGACTGTAGATAAATGCAATTATTTGTCTGGTTAGTTAATAGGAATTTTCTCAACATCTTGTCCCCTTTCTCCATTGGTCAGCCTGAATCAATTCCTGCTTTTGGTTGTTTAAAATGCATGTGGATAAGTTCTGTATACGGTCTCTGAATTATTGCTCATGTCCCGTTAGCTGATAAGAGTTTATTAATAGAAAGGCTTATTTACAGAATTATCCTTAGTTACAGATTATCCATACTTCACATTTCAGGTTCACCGTGATCCTGATTCCCAAATGATTTTAGAAGAATGGAAGAAGGAAAGAAAAGAAATGAGGTAAGACACAGGGGATGAAGAATTTGCAGTATGCTTTGGCAGCCAAGGGTTCTATGCAATGTCTTCCACATATTTCTTTGCAATTGCTTTCCATCCCTGGTTTATATTCCCTAGTATTTACAGATATTATAAAATATTTTTAAACCAATTTTCTACTTGTCTCTTGGGCAGCTCTTCTCGCCTCTGACACTTTGTACATATGGACCCTTTTCTCTGTTCCATGTCTTTAGAGCAGATATAACTTTTCTGTGTGAAAAAGTAACATCATATCAAATCCCTTTCCCTCTCATTTTGATTCTTCTGTCCCTCTGTGTTCAGCTGCTGCTGTTCATTACACAGCTTCTGCAGGAATAAAAAATGTATGTCTTTGGCAAGACTTAGGTCACTTTTCCAGGTTTTTTACATGATTTTGGCGGATTGTGCATAATACATCTTAGAATACACAGAAATTCTGTGCTAGATTTGATTTAGCAGTGGATTTATCACAAATATAGGTAACAGGGCTAGAAGTCCTAATAATCTGTTATCATGAAGGAGAAATCCCTAAATGCAGAGGGTGTGAAGTGCACAATTTTTAAGGCCAGCAGCCTTCCCCAGAAATGTGGGAATAAATGAAATGGGAATGATACTTGGCAGTGACTAATGCCCAGAACTTAATTCCAAGGTGTGTTTAAGCTTTTTGTGTGCATTAAGCCAAATCTTTGCCTTTTCTTTAGTAGTCTTTTATCTTTGGAACATTGGATGTCATTAGTATTTAAATAAAGGCAAAAATCTTTCACAATCCCTAGAAAAGCAGGTTTGAGATGTCACCTTTCTAGTGTCAGAAGCATCTCTAGTGGGAGATGTGAGAAGCTCTTCACAACTGTGATTTCTAGACCTGGATTGTACGTGTGCAGGAGGTAAAAAACTTCTGAGGAACATTTTGGTGTTTTGAAGAGCAATGGCAAGAGAATAATGCATAGAACAGGTTTCAGGATCTGCTTGCTTCAGGTTATGGATGCCAGCTGGTGAAGAGATGTGTGCAGGTCTGTTCACTTCCTTGTCTTTGTTTTCTCTTTTTGGGGGACAGGGAGATGAACAGGAATTTCTTCAACGCACACTTCGGAAGCATATTCAGAACTGATGAGAATCCAACTTACTTCCTGAGACGTCTCTCGAGGTTTGCAGATATCTACATGGCATCACTGAGCTGTCTCTTGAACTATGAACCTGATTACACATTTTATCCAAGAAGGACTCCTTTGCAGCATGAACTTCCTGGCTGGTCAGATCAGCTGTGCACTGGTACATTTAGAATACCTTTCCTACAAGAGACGGTTCAGATCAAATAAACTCTTGGTGACTCCTCTCTAAAATGGACAGATATTTGTTGGTTTTCTTGAATGTACTTGTATTTTATTTAAGTCACTTAAATCTGTTTCCTTGGTTTATATGTATTTCATACTTATTCTCATAAGCTTTGTAACTGTTTTTCTCCTCTCCTGCTCAGACATGTGAAAACTCCTCTCACACAGAGAAGAGATGATAGACTGCCAAACTAGAAGTGGGCCAGGAGGGAGGGCACATCTGAGGGGAAGGACTGCTGGTTTCTGGGGTGGTTATTTTTGCTTGTTCATTGAAAACGTTGATCTGCAGCCTTGTGGTTTACAAAGAAATACCAGGACACTCTCTTCTGGCCCTTTTTAGCACTCCAGCTGGAGCCTGTACTGGATCTTGGCACAGAAGAGCTTAAATCCAGTATTAGTAATTCAGTGATACAAGTTAGTAACCAGCTTAGGGTGAGACTGAGAGGGTGGTCACACTTTGTACCTTTCCTTGCTGCTACAGACGGAGCCTTACCTGTGAGAGGCCAAGGGCTGGAGTGTCCTGGCTCTGCTGCACTGGGCTCAGGCTCCCAGGCTCTTTTCCTGTCTGTGCAGCTTCTGTTCTTGCCATGTCTGTGCTTGGCTGCAGGTGGGCCTGAGCCTAAAACTGAAACTTGCAGTAGCTTGGGCTGCTTCAGCTTCCTTCTCTCGACTTTTAGGTACTTTTTTAGTTTCAGAACATTTTAAGTATCCACTCTCTAATAATAGTCATTTCAAGAGGTTTTGCATTTTGCATTTCAAAGTGGAGACACATCTCTCTGTCAGGGTTTAGTTTGATCCTAAATGCTGCTTTCAAAGGTTTTAACAGTGTCTTATTCCAGTGGTATGCAAAGTGGCTTTGCTGTTCCCTAGGAGAGAATATATTTCATATAGCCTTCACTAATGGACTTCTACAGTCAAAAGTGAACACGCACAATGGGCAAAGGACTTAAAGGAAAAATTAAGGAATGAGAAAGTGAAGCCCAGAGTTTTCTGATGACGTGTTTTTAGCTCAGGCCCTGAAAGCTAAATTAGGAGTGGTACACATTTTAAATAAAGAAAAATAGTTTTGGTATAGATTAGAAGTTTTTATTGAATTACTGATATTGAAGGTAATGCATGAACACAAACTCTGGGTAGCATATGTGTTTCAAAGATTTGAGCTGAAAAATGTCTATTTTGCACAAGGAAAGCATCTGTTGATGTATTTCCTCGGAGGCACTTTATAGAACTGCTATATAGTTATTTTTAAATAGGAATAGTTTCCTTTCTCTGAATCCAAAGGAAATGTTTGTTTTTTTAAGTGGTGCTTCCCACCCCAGCCACTTTAAAAGGCATAATATGATTAATAATTTTCAAATTTAGTTAATAAAGGCTTGGTTTTTAAAAGCATGTGATTAACAAAACATATAGCATTTGGTATTCGTTTTGGGATATCACTTGCTTTCTATGATGATTGTCAAGCAAACAAACTTTTGTTGACCAAAAGTTTTCTGGTTTAGTTTGTTTGTTTTGTTTTTTTTTTTTTTTAACCTGTCTGTATGTGCAAGTACCTGGATTGAATTTCATATACAGTATATTTCATATTTTTAAAAGCATATTTGAAAAGTAAAGAATGTATTCTAATTTAGCCTGCACAATTTTGTAAGTAGTTTTCCTGTAAGCTTGAAATCAGTATGAAGTTCTCAGAGGTGGTTTAGATTTTATGATTTTCCTATGCTCCTATTTTAAACTTGACTGAAGGGTGATTTAAACAGCCCTGTGTTTAAATAGATGAATATACTTGAAATGAGTAAGTTCATCTGACTGTCCTGCTTGTTTTGCTGGGAAAAAAGATAACATATTGCAGGAAGTTAGTTTGACTGCATCAGGAGTTTACTTGGTGGGACTGTGCAAGAAATATTTAGCATGACTTGATAATGAAATGTGAAGATGGGAATATCCTGATTTGCCTTCAGTTCTTTATCCCAATGCTCAGCTTTAACTGAACTTGGTGTTACGTGTGTGTAGCACCTCTCATGCTCCAGAGATTTGAATGCACTCTTTAGAAAAAAAAGACCCATCCAAACCATGGTACATTCATCATGTGTTAAGCAGGAATAATTTAATTGGCTTGGAGGGTTATATTATGCCCATAATGCAGGTTTTGCTTCAAGATTATTTTCTTCTCCCACTCTTCCTTTCTCTTAAATTAGAAATCAAACTTCTCTACCAAGCTATGTTGCAACAGCCAGCTGAAGTAAAATATTGTTTATATTGCATGACTTGTTGAAATAAACAGTGTTGCATGAAAAAAGTTAATTATTGAAGGGTTATATTTCTTTAAAATAACTCAACTATATATAATATAAATTTAAAGTGAGAATATTCAAGTGTATTATTTATTTTTCAGTGCTAAAGTGCTGCTTGTTAACTTTTAAAAATGTCTTGCATTTTTTAAATGATTTCACCTTGACTCTCTCTGCATTACTCATTTTAACCTTATGCTACTGATTTCAAGGAGATTTTTAGGCATGTTTAATGGGCAATGTTTCTGTACTAATTTTGGGAGTATTGCTCATTTGAATACCAAAGCAAGAAGAAATTTTTGTTCTGGTCTATCAAAACCAGAGCTGGTAATTAAAAAAAAATAGTTTAATGAATCGTGGAGCTTTTTTGTTGTTGTTGTTTTGGTGATAAAAATATTTAATGATTATTACAAAAATAAATGCTTGGACTTTATCTTCTGGTCTCTGTGAACTTTAATATTTTGATTGACGGGGAGACGGAAAGAACATGAGTTGTATTGATTGCAAAACTCTGTGGGTAAAACTGTCCTAGATGTGTGTGAGTGTTTAAGTATGTTTGTGTTCTAAATTTTCTAAAGTCTCTGACAACGAGCAGGCTTGTGTAGGGGTACAGGGGAAGGAATTGAGGAAATTGACTGTCTGTTTCATCCAGATGAATGTATATTTACACATTATATTCCCTTCCTTGTGCTTGATAGCTGCATCAGCCACCCTGGATTTGCCCACCACCTTGTTCTGAGGGAATGCCTCCTGGGGTAGTTCCCAGAAGTAACTAAAGCTTTCCTGGGCTGCCCTCCTGCCCCCATAGATTGGGGGCATGTTACTGCTGCCAGAAAGAAAACCTTTCTTTTCTTGCTGTTTTGTGGTTTCTCTCATGTTCCCACGTTGTCATTATGATATTTAATATTTTGATGGAAGGAGATGACAGCGAATCAAACTCAAGTTGGATTCATCTCTAACAGAGTACAGAGACAGTGGCAGCTGTTACTGCTGTGCTTGGTAAAAACACAGCATGTGAAGACCTGAAGAACTGAATGTAGACATTACATGGCAAGGGGCTGTTCATAGTCCACTTTTCCCAAAGATGGTTAATTTGGATACTTTCATATCACCTGTATTTCTTCCTAAAGCTGCCTCAATTGCTGCTTCCCTTTGTAGAGCGAGGTGAGATGTAAACAAAACACCAAGCCAAGGTCGAGGAAAGACAGAGAAGCTGGAGGAGGCAAGGTGGGCAGTCAGGATGGTTGTGTTTCCTGCTGCTGACTATCTAGCAGGAAAACATACTAGCAAAAAAAAAAAATCCCCTCAGTTTAAAAATAGAGGGTTACCACATTTTCTGTTTCACACTTGCCTGTTCTAATTGTAACTCAGCCAAAATGAAAGCACAGGCCTGGAGTACTAGAAAACTTAGGATATTTGCCAAGTTAGTGACCCTGTGTGGTTCTGGCCATTTTAAACTCTGTGAAGAAGAATAAAAGCAGTTAAATAACAGATGAGTGAAAATCAGCTGCCTCTCCCAGAGAGGTGTCTGCTTCTGGGTAGGTTAGTTGAGGTTCAATTTTGCTTTTAGCACTCACAGTTGGTACTGCTCAGATTCAGCCAACACTTCTGGAGTTGGTATCTCTGTGAGCTATATAGAAGGCATTTTAAACAAAGCTGTGCTCTTTTGGTTTTTAATTTATAACAAGATTTTATTCCCTGTAATGTAGGTGCTCTTTTTTCACAGTAAGTGTAAATAAAAATGTATTTATTAGCTGACTAATGCCAAATTTAGTCTTTAATTCTCATCATGAGGACCACTCATCACAAGCTGTTGGTCATCTGAATCCTATTAAATAGAATAAAAAGAAAATCAGACTTGAACATTGCATTAAGAAACAAAAGTAAGTTTTTGGCAAATTTGTCCCTACAGATGGCAGAGTTGGCACCTGACATTTTTGCACCAAACAAGTCTTTTGCTGGATGCAAAATGGTGCATTTTGATTTTAGACTCTGCATGTACATGAGGGTGCAATCTTTCCTTCCCTGGATTCCCAGCCCCCTCCCTGCTGTGTTTCAGATTCTTTGGAGTGCTAGCATGGCTCTCAGCTGCATTTGTAGCAAGGAGACATGAAGACAAAATTAGAAGGCTTTTTAAAGTTTGTATAGACATGTCACTGTCATCCAGTGGCATTTGAAGTCCAGTTTAATTCAGCTGCCTTTGAAGATAGCCTTGAGATGCAGTTTGACCACAGCTTCAATTTTACTACGGGTGAGGCAACCCAATTTCAAGCAGGGGGGACACAGGAGAGCCAGGAGCTTGGATGCTGGTTCCTTGAATTAATTTTTCTTCTCCAACTAGACATTTTTCTTTAATAAACTCATTCCCTCTTACCATTATTAGTGTCTCAATCTCAAGTCAAAATGAACACTTACTGAGAAAAGATCGTAAGTAGGTTCTGGTGCAGCTGGTGTTGAAGAACTTTCATACGAGGGGTTGGTGATATTTGAAGGCTGTGACTTTTCCAGTGGCGTTGTGTCAGTGTCATCTCTTGACTACACAAAAGCACACAAACTTGCTGAAATTTCATTCTCTTCCTCCAGTGCTTAAAGTGGGGCACTGGGGCTTCCCTACCCGCTGGTGCAGTGCTGTGATTCAACTGGCTTTATGGTCTAAATCTGTCTCTGGGCATGAGCTGTGGTTTTGGTTGCTGTTTTATCTCAGGTCACTTAGCACTGGTATCTCTTTTCCTCTCCCTTCTTTTTTAAGTCTCAGCAAAAATGGGAGAGGAAGTGTGGCCCTGAAATGGTGCTTGAGGTAAAAAGTACCTGGATAGTCTTGAGGGCTCTCACTGAAGCTATTTAGAAATAGAAGCCTTTGCTCTGGCTCTTGGCTACTGGGTTTTGTTTCTACAAGATGATTCACATTACATGCAGGGACTAGAACAGAAGAGGATTTATGTTTGCTTCCAGGTAGACTTTATTTGGGTTTGTTCTTGTGTATTTTTAAACTTTTTTTCCTCATCCCTCATCTCCATAGTTTGGCTGTTGCTGACTGGTTTTGCATCTATGTGTTGCTAGTAAAATTAGTTAAGAGAAGTCAAGCATGAAAGTGCATCAGTATAAAAACCTGCACTTTTCAATCCTACAGGCATTTCAACTTGTTTGTCTGTTGGATCTGGCCTTTTTCCTGTGAAATATTTCAACCTCCAGAATAACAAAATTAATATTAATGGAGGAGGAGAATAGGTGCCCTTTCGCTGGTTCTAATTCCTTGCTTCCCTAGGGCTGAGCTTTCTAGGGAGGCAAGGTCTTCTGCACTGCTGTGGTGTAGTTAAATCAGCTTTGGGCCAGTCCTCGGTGTTGGCAGTGTCTGTGTGAGCAGACACTGGGGTGGAGAGGGCTGGGGGCAAAAAACAACTCATGCCCAAGGCAAGCATGTGAGCCTTCCCCACTTTCTCTGTGTCTCAGTCTGGACAGCTCAAGTGTGAAGTGATCAGGGATGCTTCTAGCTTAACACAATGTATGGAGAAACTGAAAGTTGTGAATTTGGGAAGTGCAGTTGTTTCCCCCCCGCTTCGTGTTCCCACCTGCCACCTACCTTGAAGTGCTGGAAGCCTATGTTTTTCTTCCTGAACCTGAGGTAAGAATATCCAATAAGAGCCACAATTCCAGTAACCAAACAGATACCAAAGAATATTCCTGTCCCAGTGCTGGCATGGAGAGGAGCCTGGAAGCAGGGGAGAGGGTGAGTGAGCTATGGGTGGGCACTGTTCAGCTTACAGCACCCAAGCATGTGCAGTGTCCCTTCCAGACATGCTCTAGTCCTGAGCTGTTCTTGTGCTTGGGTTTCCTGGTAGGTGTTCCCTAGAGACATTTAAATGTGGCCTTTTGATAGAATCGTGGAACTCTTTATGTTGAAATACATGATTGTCTCCAAGTGTTCACCTTGTGGACCAAGGAAACAGCTGGATAAGTGGGAGCTTTGCAGGAATTCATGCAGGCAAAAGATACCTATTTTCAAAACACCTTGTTGTTTTGGATAGGAATGAATGCCAAGGCAGGAGTAAACAAGTTGCTTTAGAAGCTTGAAAGTGGAAGAACTAAAATGGAGCTTTTAAAAATCTCTGTTACGTACATGAGCCCCATTATTTTATATAAAGAAAACGAATTTATTACTGTGGGAAGAAATTGTTCAGACAAATTTTTGGTATCCCTGGTACCTGGTTTTCAACTTCTAATTCTCTTTGAAAGTAACCTTTTAAACTGAAAGCTGCATATATGTCAGGGAAACTGGGACTATACAAATGTCAGCAGTGAGTTCAGAGTAAAATAAAACACAGTTACCTCTCAGCACCCCAAAAGCCTGAATCACTATGTACTCACAGGTTCTGATGGAGCCTTTAAAGGCTCTGAAATGATGTGGATTATCCCGTTGGAAGCAATTATATCCCACTCAACAATAGCACTTCTGTCCACATACCGGATCTTGCTCTGCCAGGAAAAGAAGGAATGAGAGATGAGCTTTGACCCTGCTCCCTCTGGTACTGGAATTGACATTGAGATGGTTTCCACACCTCAGTTGCTGGCACCCAGAGAGAAAAAACACGTGGAAAAATCTATGAAAAGTTACACTGCTGCCTCTCTGAATATCAGCCTGGGATGGCCCCTGGCTGGTCACAGCTCTCCTCTGCATGAAGTAGCCATCATCATTACCTTCATGTTGTCTTCATGTTGCTCTGTCCTTTTCTTATTTCTAACTGAAGATTTTTGTGATCTTTGTGAAGTTGCCCAGCTCTACCTAGAAGTGCTGTTATTCCTGAGTGCCAGGCAGCCACTTTCACTGTGGAAGATGCCACTTGCTGCTCAAGTTTGCTGGCTGGAGTCTGCTTGCTGTGAGCAAGGCTCTCTTGGTGTCTCCTGCCTCTCCCAGAAAGCTACCAAGAAACTTTACAAATGCCAACATCCCTTTTTAACGATAAGCTGCTGCTTTCATCTCTTCACCTATCACACAGCCACCTCCCATAATCCTACCAAGCTGAGAGAAGAGTTAAATGAAGCCCTTAGCCCCATTTTTCCACTCCCAAAAAACACTTCAACAGCTTCCTTTGAGTTTTGCAGGTAAGAGATGTCCATTTGCAAGTTTGTAAATTTGCAGTTTGACAGCTGCTATCCTGCAGTCTGTGGACAGGAAAGAACCTTCTGAACTCAGTCTCTCACTGCTGCCCACTCTAACCTTACCAAAATGCCCTCCAGATCACTGTGTCATTTGATTACAGGGTATATAGCATAAGAGGAGGAAAAGCAAAAAGCTGAGAAATTTATTACAGAAGTACCTGATCAGCAGTGGGGACTTGATGTTTCTGGCCCCCAGTGTTTGTAATGAGGAGTTTTTTCCCTAGACGATTTAGAAGGATGGTTCCATTGGTCAAGTCCTCATAAAACATTATATTGGCATTAGATAGGTGATACTCAATGTCTCTCCCAGAAAGTGTCTGCAAATGAGGGCAAAATACAAGGAGTGTTAATGGATCTCATTAATCCTTTGGATTTCCTAGTAAGCTGTGTGCCTGTGACCTTTTTTCTCCCTCTAGTATTAATGCTGCAGCAAGTGCAGCAACATTAGAGGTTTTTGGGAAATCTGCTTGGGAACAGTGTGACATTCTGTCCCTGCTGGCCTCTGACAGCTGCCTGCAGCAGGCAGGACCTTAATTCCAGCGGGACAAAGGATTTTACTCTTCTGTAGGATGACCTGAAATGACGAGACTCAGAGATATTCCAAACAGCTTGAAGATGTGAACCAACGCATAAATCCTTGTGAATTGTTTGACACAGTGTTTGATGGAAGGAAGAAGAGAAAGAATAAAAGGGATAAGCACAGAAGGGAAGTTAGGAATGGATGCCTTTAATGTATTTGTGGGAAATACCAAAGCTGTGTGCTGCTTTCTTCAAATAACTGTGCTCCATGCTAATGAGCCAGAACAGACTTCATCTCAGGAAGACTCCCTCATAACAGGGTTACTAAAATCCCCAATGGAAAAGTCTGCAGTGACTTGAACACTCAGTAACCTTGCATCCCTAACCATGGAAAGGAAATTGAAAAAATGAATTAATGTATTTTTGAGACATTTTGTGCTTTTGTGAGCACAGTCTAAATTATATGGGGTAAGGCAGAAGTCACATCATACTAAGATAATTTTTCTAAGCTTAAATTCCAATAGGATGCCGAAACCCATAATAGCTGTGAAGAAGTGTCAGAACAAGAAGGGAAAAAAGAGAAAAAACTCTGACCTCATTTTCCTTTAGCCCACTGTCGTTGGGAGCAAAGAGAGTGGCATGCACTGACAGGTCTGTGAGGTACTGCAGGAACTCTCTCCCCTTCCTTGAGGTGTTGGAGTAAGCCATGATGTCCTAGGCAGAAACAAAATCCAGCTTTATTAGAGAGCGGAAAAGATGACCCTGTATAAATAAGAACAAAGAAACCCTCTGTTATTAGCCATGACGCAGCCTGGAGTGACTTCCCAAAGGAAGTTTGTATTCAAAACCCAACTCCAGCTGCTAACTTGAGTATATATTAAACTGATGTGCAGACGTTGGGCCTCTGTTGTATTTGAGGCTGCTGATACATATGGTGCCATTCTGAGTAGTGACAAATAAAGAACTCTTAACACTTTGCCTTTTCCCAGTAGCAATTCAATAATATTCCAAAGCACAGTGCTTCTTGTGATGCTTAAAAATTTGTGTAGTCTCTTTTAAGCTAAAGCTGCACCAGGCTTTTAATTCCAACTGAGTTTCAGAACGCAGAAACCTCTTTGGAGCAAGTAATTAAAAAAGTAGTAACTAATTTCTGGTTTGAATGTAGATCAGATATGTGCAGATTTAGACTTGGACTTTCTTCACAGGTGTGTTGCTATTGCTTGTGTTTGCTGGGCGAGTAAAGCAAACCCTGGGTACAGCACTCAGGACCTGCTTTGCTCCACTCCCGTCCCAGCCTTGGCTCCTACCGACAGGAAGTTTGTCAGTGTTGGGAAGGACATCAGCACTTGCAGCAAGTTCCCGCTACAGGAGATGCCATCCCCCACGTAGCCTGGCTTGCAGGTGCAGTTCACATCTGAAAGGTACAAACAGGGAGAGCTGTATGGGCAAACATCCTTTCCAAGGAAGCTTGGCTGCCTTGTGCCTGGAAAAACTACTTGTAAGCAACAGGTTAGGATTTTTAATTAAAGATAAAGAAGAAGCAGAGTCTCTTGCAGTGTTATCTAGCAGCCTGTGGCTGATGAAAGGAACCAAAATCTGGGCTGCCACTCTCATTTTCACAGAGGGATGAGGCAAAGGACCCTCTTACCTTTCTCCCTATAGCAGAAAACATCCCAGGTTTCACTCAGGTTGGCTCTTTTCCCATAGTCCACGATGCCGACGTATCCGGAGCCGCAGTTTGGGGAGGAGAAGGCGGTGGGGTAGCCCACTCTTCCACCATCTAGCCAGCCAGCAGAGCACAGGTGGAACCTTGCCTGTGTGGTCAGCACAGCCAGAAGGGAAAATCTCAGGGGAAAAGCTGGGTGGTGAGGCTGGGGAACTGCAGATTGAATGAACAGAGCCCCAGGGCACTCAGGCGGCACCTGCCCTGCCAGCACCGGTCCAGCCTCACTTTTTGCTAAAGGTGTCTCTAAACAGCCAGACACAGTCAGTCTGACCCACTCTTCTAAAACAAGTTTTGCAAACCCAAGCTGAAATGTCTATTACACTGACATCAGCCATTAGTTGTGTATAATGTGCTCAAGGGAGGCAATACGGAAATGTTTCTGCTAACAGAATTTGAAAAAAAAGATTCCTGGACATTTCCTTTAAAGAAATAAATGGAGCATAATTCTGAAATGTACATTTCTTTAAGAAGGGCTAATAATTAAAATCTCCTTGAAAATACTCTGGAAGCGTACCTCTCACCACAGCATCACTGGAAACAAAGACTTGGCAAGTGGTTTCAGCGCTGTGTGAGCAGGCGCGAAACCAATAAAAAGTCAGAAAACTGCTCCCAGCCAAACTTACCCTGGGGCATGGGCGAGGGAAAGGAGGGAAAATGATGCTTATTAGCACAGAGCAGCCCCCTTGCTCCTCCCTCCCTGTTTACCCTGTGTCTGGGTCCTATTTGGGCATCTCCTCCCCCGAGAGGCTCCTCACCTTCTGTGCATACAGCAGCTGGTTGTAGGTGGCGATGGTGGCCGATTCATTGGCACAGGCCCCTCTGGCCTGCTCGTAGGTCATTTTGTACTGCCCCACGGGGGACCGCAAGTGGAACACCCCCACCGTGGTGTCTGCAAAGAGAGACAGGGACCAGCTCTTCCTGAAGGGGTGAGGGGCAGAGTCAGCTGTGCGGGACAAATACCCGTGGATGTGGTGAAATGTAATTAGAGCAGATTGATTCCTGAGCGGTAACATTCCTACTCGGAACGCCCTCACACATTGCTTCATGGATCTACAGGTACACACATTCACATTCCAGCGCATTGTAATCTCATTGTTTCGTGGGGACATTAAGGAGAGGCCTGAGTGGGCTCACAGCTCCTGCTCACTGGGCTCAGGGCACAGGGCTGG
>VZSR01002340.1:2496833-2509364 GCA_013398615.1 Brachypodius melanocephalos
GTGCAGGGGCAGGGTGTGCCCTGCTCACCTTGGAAGTGCAGGTCGGCGCAGTCGGCGTCGGGGTGGCACTGCCCGTTGTCCTGCAGGCAGCGGTCCAGGGGGAGCTGCATCACGGAGCAGTTCAGCCCATCTCCAATGTAGTTGTTCTTACATTCACACTTACGTTTGTCCTGCTCATGGAGAGAAGGAAAAAGGCCAAGACGAGCATTTAGCTGACATGAAACTGGTGTTCCAGGCAACATTCTGAACTGTTGGGGAAATCTCACTCGACATAAGCAGGGATGGACAAACAGAAAAGTTGCTACTAACAACTAAGCCAAACATTTACACGCGTACTTAGGTGCTTTGCTGAATTAACATCAAAGCATAATTCCATCCACAAAGTTAATAACATGCATTGGAGGGTTATATGACACATAATTCACAAAAACGGATGGCGAACATATTAAAATGATACTTAAATGACTGGGGATGGAAGCAAGCATGGAATTTAACAGCCCACTGCTAGAAATAAATGAGAACTATAAACCAAGTGGTGACATCCAGGGATTGTAATGGTTGACAGCTGGAATGGATTATCAGCAAGATTTTTCTAGATCACTCCTGGAAAGCAGCTCAGGCAAGACACCAAAATGGAATGGAGAAGTGATCCTGCAAGCACCAGGATAAATGCTGGATCAAGTCACCTGCACAAATTTTCCCTAACCACAGTGACTATGTGGGTCATGGAATTTGTGTCATGTGGCTGCAGAGCTTTTTAAGTTGGGTTCAAGAAATCAAGTGACACTATTCTCCCAGCTATCCCTTTGTTTAGCTTCCAGCATGTATTTAATTTTAATCCAAAAGATTCATGTTGCAAATAAGGATAGACAGTTAGGGAGAGCTAAGATTTGGACAGAAGCAGTATTCATGCAAAACATCCCAGCTCCTGTGTCAAACTGTTTCTCAGCCTTCAGCTGAAAGCATACCAAACTTATGTGGAGAGTAGGTTGGAGCTGAGTAAAGTTTGTTTTGGAAAACAGAGATTTAGAGGGATAAAGAGTGTGATCCAGCCAGAGGAGACTTCTGCTGGCACCAGGGAGAAACTCTGCAGGCTTCCCTGCTGGGGACTGAAATCATTCAACTTACAGGTCCTATGACAATGCAGATGGCATGCTCATGGCAGCCCCCGTTGAACCCATCAGCACAAGGATTTATTGGAAGGCAGGTAAACCCATCTCCCTTGTATCCCTTCTGGCAGCTACAGAAGATTTTCACCCCATGCTGTGTGCATGAGGCCGCCTTGTGGCACCCACCATTGTTTTGTTTGCAAAGTTCTGCAGCTGCAGGGGGAAAAAAACCAAGTGAGTAAAGCCTGCTTTTAAAGAGGGTGTTCTTCATAAACTCAAACCATCACCAGTCCTTCCACATTAAAAATACTAGAAATACTTGTTTGGGAAAAAAATGCTGTTTCTGTTTCCTGAGGCATTACTGAATTTCTGTAAGTCTGTTCCTTAGGACTCTGAAGGCCTTGTCAGGATGTTCTTGATTCAGAAGACATGGTACCAACCCTCAGATTTCTGGCCAGGTCGACTTTGAAAGATGTAAGACACCTGGCTGAGAAAGAGCAACTCTTTCTGTAGCAGTGTTACCAGGGAACTGCCTTGACTACAGTAATTTAAAAAAAAAAATCATAGAATCATTTTTGTTGGAAAACCCCTTTGATATCTTTATGTCCCACTGTAAATCCTCTGAGGGAAACCCAGCTTAAAACCTTGCTGTCTTCAAAGCTTGACTGAAGTGCACTTGTTGCCTATGGTCCTACCTGGAAAAGTCTGGAGAAGTCAGCCTTTTCATTTAGAAAAACCTGAACTGTGTATATCCTAAATTTGTTCCGCCTGCTGCACAGTGGAAGTTTTTAGGTTGGACAGCAAACATTTCACAGTGGGCTGCAGTAACTGCATTCCTGTGCATGTGCAAGAGGGCAGAGCCTGTCTTCTGGCCATGAGTGGGGTGGGAGCTCACCTGTGCATGTGATCCCATCCCCATCATACAAGGGCTTGCACTGGCACGTGTTGTTCTCCGTGCAGACAGCGTTGGGAGAGCAGCTCGGGGAACATGCTGGCGGCAGAGCTGCAGGGAAGGCAGGAGAGCTGGAATCAGAGAGCTCTGGGACCACAATGCCCTCGTTTCATGCAGAAGGACAACCCTTCATACCAGCCTGGCTAACTGGAAAACTTGTAAGAATTTTGTTTTTTGACTGCCACAGCCCAGAGCCCCTCCACAGGGGAGGTAGGAACTCATAATGCTGTATCACGAAAGAGGAGACAGTGGCGTGAAGGGATTTGTCCTTAGCCCTGAGCAGAGCCCCTAAGTGGTCTCAGATGGCTCCTGACATTTATCAACCCTTTCTGTCTTATCTATGGAAACCTTCTGTTGAACTGCAAGTAGTTTCAGCCCACAGCTCCCTGGACAGTCTGGTGAGAGCAGGGAGAGACCTAGCTTGGTTTCACACAGCCGACCGGTCCATCCTGTTTCACAGAAACATCGTCCTGTCCCTGCGTATCCTTCATCACACTGCCCGTTGTTCTTGCATTCACAGGCTGGAAAACAAACACAGAGGTCACTTGCAGGGTGGCAAAGCCTTTCTCTAGAGAAACATCATCGTGTTTCATACATACAGTATTACATCGTCATGTTTCATTACATACAGTGTTATTCAGATGAGCATAACCTTATGGTGTTTCACCATGAGGCCAGTCAAGCCAAGGACCAGACTTTCCAGAGTGGTTGAGCAATTGTCATCCTTGGAGGTTTCCAAGTCCTGACAGGATAAATCCTGAACAACATGAGCTCAGAACTGACCCTGTTTTGAAAAGGGGTTGGACCAGAGACCTTCTGAAACCCCTTCCAATCTGAATTATCCTGTGGTCCTACGATTTTATAATTGACATTAGTTCAATGTGCCTCTGAAAATGAAAATCTGCACATTGCAGTGGAGTAGGAAACTCCATGGAGAACTGTGGCAGGAAAGACTTAATGGCTGAACTGAAGACTCAGACAAATCAGTCCTAATGAGCAGCAGTTGTTAATTGTGGGGAAGCCAGAGGAAAAAAACAAAGGTGTGTAGAGGGAGAGTACTTGGTTGCTGTGTGGGAGAAGATATTTTCATGACTGAAAGCTTTTGGATTCCTCCAGTTCCTTTCATAGGAGAGGCTTTGCTCCTTCTGCCCTCCACCCTGAGGTGTGATGGTCTGTTTAATCTACAGGTGATGTTTTTTTCCTGTCCTCTTTGGGGCCTGCAATAATAACTTATGTGCTAAATCCTTCTTAAAGAATTATTTATGGCTCTCTGTTTTATAATGTCATGCTGCAGCATCTTTTATGGCCTTATCCTTCTTCTTGAAATATTGTTGTTTAGAGAAGAAAATTGTGTGGGATTTGTGGAACTGATTTTTTGCATACCTGTCCTGCTGAAAAGGAACTTCACTTGCTGGCTTTTTTAATTTAATCTGCTTAGTTAACTTTTGTCTCACTTAAATCTACATCAAAAAGAACATGTTATAAGACTTTTTTCTCTTAAATTTCATAATATGGTTTCAAGCAAGTGGCTCATACATTTTATGCTATGGTATGATATAAAGTGGATGAATTGTAGGTAGGTATAATCCAGAGAATCTGTGTCCAAGCCTGTTGTCTTGCCTATACCACCCATCCTATGTGCCTCAGGAGGAGTAGAGGTGCACAGGGTTAGGATGAAAGCCTTACTGCTGTAACTTCTTGTCTGAAGGCTTTAAGTCAGGAAAACATTTAAGTTTAAAGGGAGATTCTGATCCTGGTCCCACCTAATTTGCATTTAAAGCCGCAGAGAGGTGGGTTTTGTGAGCAGCTGTTTGTCTGTCCCTCTTTGCAAACAGCCCTCATCTTGGTGTCCTTTTCCTTCTCTGCAGAAAGAGCACATGGCCTCGGCCTCCTGCATTCCTTGAGGAGCCCTGTTGCTAAAATGCTCTCTTAAGTTTTATGGGGATGGAGGAGAAAGCTGTGCTGTAGCTAAAACCACTTGTTGCTCGAGGCCCTGCTTCTATTCTGCTACTGATGTGCTGTGTAAGAGCGGGAGGTCTTGTACAGACACAGCCATGCAGCCTCTGCACCCTCTCTTCTCCTCCTCCTCCCTTCTGAGACCATCTGGCATCCTCTGGTATTGAGAGGGAAGCGTTCTTTGGCTCACTTAGAAACTTGCTGCTGACAGAACAGTTTGGGGTTGACATGGGCACGGATATGGAGAGGGAGCTGGACCGTACGCCTGCAGGTGAAGCCGTATCTGCCCGGCGCACAGAGCTCACACGCCGTCCCGTTGAAGCCGCCGGCGCAGCGGCACTCGCCTGTCCCCGTGTACCCCTCGTCGCAGGAGCCGTGGCCGTTGCATGGGGTCTCTGGGCCCCCTGGGCAAGCTGAAAGGTTGGAAAGGAAAAGCGTTTCTTTAGGTCAGGTGTGTGTTTATTCATGGTCACTGTTGGTTATCCAGCGTTCTGTGCAAATCATGGAGCAGGGAATGCCTGTAAATGCATGTCTCCTGAGGTGTGTGAAAGCGCCTGTGATGTTTATGACACGAGGCGAGCCTCGTGCTCTCATTTCCTTGACACACTTCCACAGGTCCTATCAGAAAAGTGTTGGGGATCCTTCCAGCCCTGACTTGTGGATGCTGTTATCTGGGTGCTTGTTCATTCAGACCCATCTGTGAATGGCATTGCCCAAATTGAGCCTTTCTTGTGTGTCTGTATGGGTCTGTGTGCTGTCAGGGTGATCCCAAAGGCAGCTCAGGCTGAGCTGGCCAAAACTGCACGGGGTCTGCATGTGTCTATCTGTGAAACTGGGACAGAGAAAGCTGGCAGGGCTATGTGTGGCTGGACCTATCTGCCAGCAGAGATCCTGACCTGGATCGTGACCCTGTGTGCCCTGGTGGGGCCCCAGCACCGTTACCCCACAGGGCTTGAAGGAGAACAGTTTGGAAGTGTCTGCTAACAAACTGCTGAGATGGAGCCTCCCAAATCGTCTCTACCTCTTCAGAACTACAACTTCTAAACATACTGTGCTGATGAGTGCACTTGCCTGCAGCTGAGCAATTAATTCTGCACTGGTTCTCAGGTGTGTGCTGGTATTGCTGTGTGAACCTGAGCCTGTGTTTAAAGGACTTTCAGCTGGTGACAGCCCTTACTCCCTGTAGCACTCACCTGCTACTACTATGGAGTTTAAAACTTGCTCTGAATATGAAAAGATAATCTGAATTGAAGAAGCAGTTAACACTTTGTGCTCTTCAGCTCTAGCAACAAACTTCCCTCATCTTGCAGTTGGTCTCTCCACATGCCCCTTATCCTAATTCTCCCACTTTTGCCTGCTGAGTGCTACACAGCTGTACTGGAGAAGGGGAGAGCACAGGATGGCCATGTGGGTGGGAATCCTACCTTGGCAGTCTGGCCCGAAGTAGCCCTTGCAGCACTTGGCTATGTGGATGACCATGGAGCAGTTCCTGCGGCAACCATCCCTCTGCAGCCCATAGGACTCGTAGGTGCACCAGTGGACTCCTTCCTGTGTGTCAGCACAGAGAGAGGAGGGGGGAGAGCACAGGAGAATGAGTGCTGCAAGGAGTTTGGTTTCCTCTTTAAATTGTAATTTCTGATTTACACTGAATGAAAATGTGATGTGTGAAGAGTGTGGGTGTGAGACCCCCACCCTCCTGAAATGCTAAGCACCATTCCTGAGAGTGCAGGGGCTGCTCTGGAATCAGCTGAAACACTTTTACAGTGGATGCTATGTGAGACCAATAAACATCTCCCCCACCAGCACCTGGGTGTTTGCCCAGGGACAGCTTTGTCATTTAATAGTGTGGCAGCACTGTCAAAGGTTCTCTTTTTATTTATTCTAAGAGAATTTTTCTGGTTTGCTGTTGTGAAGTAGAGAGAAGAGCTAGTTAGACTGCTTACATGTGAGATTTGGATGTTTTACCTTTGGTTTTGTCCCTGGAGGGCATTTAGAGTTACTGAAACAGCTAGCACAATGCCCCTGGAAAAGGGAAAAAGAAAAATATATTAAAAAAATGCCTACAAAAGGCTATTTGACATGGACAAGTCTGTTTTATGAGAGCAGAAAAGATGAGCAGAGAAAAGGTAAAGCTTATTGCACTTAAAAAATTAAACAAGAGAGGAGAGTGACAACAAAATAGTCGCAGTAATTTAGTTCTACAAAAATACAAGAAAATAGTTTTGATACTGGAATATAAGTGTTGGAAGAGGAAATTTCTCTGGATTTAAAGAAGGAGGGTAGAGATGATGAATGTTCTTCAAACAAGTATTGACATGATCCGTATCAGATCCGGATGTCTGATTTGGAGAAGAGAAAATTGTTTGCTCCTCAGGAAGTGCTGATGAAATTTGAGGAAATGATATCTATTTAATTCCATTTAATGACATCATAAACAAAAGGCAACTTGAGCAGATGGGATGTACATAATTGTTTGTTTTATAATTGAAATACATATTCTGATAAGCTTTTAAAAAGACTGAGTACCTGAAAGTTCTTTTAATTCTAGGAAATTTTTTTCGTACTTTGAAATAAAACTGAAGCAAACTTGGTATTGAAACAGTTTGAAGATGACTTTCAAAATTTCCCATTTGTGGGACCCATCAAAGTTCATGGAGGAAAATTCCTCCATGCTGACAGTGCCTGTTCAGGTGTGTTAAAAACACGAAGTGTCAGAGGCTGAAACAGAGTAGGCAGTCCTCTATCTTGTATCCATCATACCCTGTGATTCTGGAGTAGCAATGCTGTTTTGTTTTTTTTTTTAAATAGGGAACTTTGTAAATGTGATCTCTATGGACAAATCTGTAGTGTGAGCTTCCACTAATTTAAAAGCATGACAGAAAGATTCGTCCTTGCCCAAACTTTTGCTTGCATGTGTAAGGTGCTTTTTTTTTTATATGGTCTTAGTGGAACCACTTTGTTGCATTGCATTCCCACACCCGAGCAAGATGTTTCCATTTTAGGAAAAGGGTTTCAGTTACACCCCTGACTTTTAAGGAAGAAGCACCAGAACTTTCTGTTCTTCTCGCTGTAATTGGCCCAGTTCCAGGCACCTGTTGGTCTCTGTAGCTGTTCTTCAGAAATGTGGCTGGTTTCTATTGGGCAGCAAGCCAAAAGCCCTCCCCAAACATTCAGTAGATCAGAAAGAGCACAGAGGTGCTCGAGGGTTTTGGGGGTGTCTTAGCAGGTGAAAAGGGGTTTCTCTGCACTGTGCACGGCTTTTGTTCTTTTGTTTTTGTATTGTTTGTTATCTTCTCTTTTACTAAAACCTCACACCTGATCAGCCATCTCGCAATTATTTTGAGCCATTTCTGTGAAGTGCTGGACTCCCTCAGAGTGTGATGAACTCTCGTGGAACTGATAACATGCTAGTCCCATACGGAATTTCATCATCGCTTGTCCTGTGTGCTGCTTCATGCGGATACAGGACTTCTGCTGTGCACCTCTGAGGCACTGTGCTGCACTTCTTATTTTCTCTCTCGGCAGTGCAGCAGATGCGCTGGTAGAGTGGGGTTTACTCACGGGGTGCTGGAGCTGCAGGCAGTGTTACCCCAGTGAAGGTGACACTGGCCCCTGGGCTGTGTCAGTGTCAGGGACCCAAAGCAGGCACTCACCATGAACTCCACAGTGAGGAAGCTGTCGCAGCGTCCCCCCAGGCTGGGCTCTGTCAGCAGGCAGTTGATCCCGTAGGCGATGCCCCCGTCAAACTCCAGCTGCCGCTGCACCACCTTGCACTGCCCCTCGTTCAGGAAAAGGGCACCCTGGGGTGGGGAGAGGGGGACATGGCAAGGCATGAGCTGCTCTTCCTCGGGTTCCAGCTCTCTGTAGGAATGCTTTTGGGGCAAGGTGCTATGTGAAACTGTCCTGGAAGTAAAATTGATGGCTATAGGGGCTCAAACCCATTTGTGGGTCCTCCTCTCCTATGGGCAGATGGGTGTCTGGAGTGCTGTGTCCAGCTCTGGGGTTCCCAACACAGGAAGGATGTGGACCTGTTGGAACAAGTCCAGGGCAGGGCCATTAAGGTACTCAGAGGGCTGGAGCACCTCTCCTATGCAGACAGGCTCAGAGAGTTGGGGCTGTTCAGCTGGGAGAAGAGAAGGCCTCAGTGAGACCCTAGAGCACCTTCCAGTCCCTAAGTGAGGATAATGTGAGAGTTGGAGAAGGATTGTTAGCAAGGGCATCTAATGATAAGACAAGGGGTAATGGCTTTAAACAGAAAGAAGGTGGGTTTAGATTGGATATTGGGAAGAAATTCTTTACTGTGAGGTTGGTGAGACACTGGAGGAAGTTGCCAGGAAAGCTATGGATGCCCCATCCTTGGAAGTGTTCACAGCCAGGTTGAATGGGACTTTGAACAACCTGGTCTATTGTAAGGTGTCACTGTTCACAACAGGGGTCTTGGAACAAGATGATCTTCAAGGTTCCTTCCAACCCAAACCATTCAATGATTCTATGATAAGCTTTCTTTTCTGAAGAGGACAGAATACGCCAGTCCTATTCTCACAGGTTTATCTTATGTATATTTAGACTTAGATGCTTGCCAGGTATGACCTGATACATTTGCAAAGAAAAATGTGTCATTATTCTGGTTTATCAGGTTATGTGTGTGCCTGCAACCTTAGCTTGGAAGTGCTTACACACTAGAGTTTGCATGCAGATGTTGCATTCTTGGGGTTCAAAACCAGGCTGATCTTAGTGGTTTTGCACAGGTATTGTAGAAGTTACAGTGTGCTGGTATTTCAGTTTCGAGGTGACTGAGAGCTGTTTTGAACAAATATCTCCAAAAAGTCCTGCGAGCTATATAGTTTTCTGAATCTCCTGGTGTGGGTCTTGGCATGTAGCACTGATGAGCAATGAAGTTTTGGTGCCACTGACCCTCCCTGGGGGCTGTGCAAAGGCAGAGTGTTGTTTGCAGGAGCAGATCCTGCAGCAGGGGTGAGGAATCGATGTGCCAGCAGAGTGAACACTTACAATCTCCCCATTATCCCCACAGCTCACAGTGAGGTTGGAGCCCTGCAGGGTCTTCAGTGAGGTGGAGGCGGGGAGCTGGTAGGCCAACACCTGGGAAAGAAAAGGGGAGATGCACGTCTGGGCTTGCATGTTTTGGCTGTGGCAACACTCCCAAGATGCAAGGGCTTACCGCAGCATCGCGGACAATGTGGAACTTGAGGTACTGCACCAGTTTGTTGGTGTTGGACTTCTTGAAGAGGAAGTCCTGCTGCTCCTGGGGCAGCCCCCGGATGGCTGCGTCGGTGGGCCAGAAGAGCGTGACGGGTTTGTGGATGGGGTCGTTGATCAGCCCAAGCAGGTTGTTTTTCTGCAAAACAGCAAAAAATGGGGCAGAGGATTAATGGTCTGTCCCAAGTGACAGTGACCCTGTGGGGTGAGTGTCAGGTATAACTGGGGTGTGCTGCCCCGTGGGCTGCCTGGTCACCAGCCTGCAAATACCTTGACTTTGAAAACCAGATGCATGAGTTGAGCTTGATATACAGCAGGACAGAGCTGAGAGGGGAAGGGAAAGGTGTCTGCTTTAACATCCCCCAACCTCTGGGAGTGTGACTGGTGGTGAGCAGGGTTGTTGTGTACTGTATTGTGAGCCTTTTGGTTCTCCTGAACGAAACCCTGCCACTGATGCCGTGTGCCGTGTGTGTGCTTTCATCTTCAAAAGAAATTGTTTGTAACATTTGCCCAACGGCTCTTGTCTCTTGTGTCCTTACCTCTAGCAAAGAGCTGAAAAGAATGTACCCATGCTTGGCTGCAACCATTTTAAGACTTTCCTACAAAGAAAGAAAAATGAGTAATTTACCTAAGAAATACATTATTTGGGTATTAAAAAGCAGATAAGAGCTTGCTTTTCCCTGGCAGTCACTTTTTGTTATAAAAGCAAAGCTGCTGTAAAAGCACTCCGCAAAAATCCTCTTATACTGTTCTTACTTTAGCTGTAATACTGGTGAATTTGATATATAATTTTGAATTGTTCAGCAGTGTCACACAATGTTTGTATAAGGTTTTTTAGAGTCATTTTTTTGTTGACTCATATGATTTTGTGTATCCGACAGTAACTGTGGAAAAGCCCCTGGGTTGGGAATGGTGACAAGTTGCACATACCTTCTTGAGGGGGAAATCCTGCATATGTGAAGGGACCAGAATTTGGTTTATGACATGGATCACACCATTTGTACCAACAGCATCACTCAGTATAATTTCTGCTTTGTCGTTCAAAACCAGTGAGTTCTGGAAAGGCAACAAAAACATTTTTTCTGCGAAACCTTGAGCAAAAGTGAGGCTGATGCTGAACTGCTTTGATATAATGAGCCCAGACCACCTTGTCTTTGCAGCAAACAGCACTTTCAGCTTTAATAAATTGCCCTTTGCTTTTTCAATCTCTCCTCATGCTCATAAAGCCAGAGTCTGAGGAAAAAGTAGCTTGTGTCAAAGCAAGGGTTGCAGAACTCCACTCTTGGAATACTGAATAAATACTGAACACTTAATCTGAACAGGCAATCTTATTTGAAAGTTATTTATTTATTTTTGTGCATCAGAGGAGGAAAGGGAACCACTGAAGCTTTTAAAAGGTCAATGGGGTAGACTGCTTTACTGTTCTGTTCCCTGTCTCTCCATGTTTGCTTACCTGGGAGTAGCTGATGTGTATGAGGTCACCGTGGAGAGAGGTGATGTTGGTGATTGCTGCCAGGTCCTTGTACAACAGATTGGCACAACCCACCATGTGGTACCGGAGCACTTGAGCCATCACTCCTCTGGCAATCCAGTCCTTGACCTGCAGAGGGGAATGGAGGAGTTGGGGAGCAGCTGAGCAAGGCACCTGAAGCAGAAAACTCATTTTTACTGAGCCCTTTTACTTACTCGTGGGTCACTGTCCAGTATGTCTGTGCGAGGGACAAACAGCGTGAAAGGGCCGGGGCCTGAGATGTCTCTGATAGACAAGGCCTGCCAAATTTAAGAGAAAAAAACAGCAATGACTCAGTGCACGTGATGCCACACGGTGGCAGGGACTGCCCTGTGGAGGGGTAGGTGGTGCCTGCCACACCTTGAGTTCCCTTCCCTGCAATACAAGGGTGAGAGAAATTCCTCATGTGGACTTTGACTCAGCCTCGTCTGAAACCTTTGCTCACCTAAGGTATTAAATAGAAGATTTTGTCTTATAGCTCTGTTTTGATCTCCTCTGCAAAAACAAGTGGGAGATGAGGGAGTTGATTAATTACTCTTAGGTGTACAAATGGACCTGGGCTATTGCTGGCACTTTGCAATGACCACTGATAAGCTAAATTGAGACCTCTCTTAAAGCAAGAGTAAGCCACCTGTCTACCATGGTAGCAAAACTGAAACTAGATTATAGCTCTTTATGTTAGCAGGCTTGTGCTGCCCTGAGGTTTCTGCTAAACACAGAATTGCTGTCACCAGTCTCCAAAAATCAGTGAGAGCTGGCCGCACACTGGCTGTCTTGCAAGACACAGAGCACCCTGTGATGTTTCAGGGAGGCAACTGAGAATATTGCCATTTGGAGGTGCAGAAGGGGTAGTAAATGAGTGGTATATTCTTGCTTCAGAATTCATAAGAGGTGTGCTGGCAGATCTCAGAGTGTGAATAGGTGAAAACTTCGGTTTTATGCCCAGTCTGGAGGCCTTACCTTTTCCTGGGATCTTGGTCTTGATCATTAATACTCTAGATCATTAATTCTGTTTTAGTGACAGTTAATAGTTTGCATTAGAGCATCTCAAGTATTAGTCACTGGTAATCCAAATCCAGTCCCAATTACATTGAAGGAAGTTGCTACACAGCAGATTCTTGCCTGCTTCTCTCTGCTCTACACTCTTGGAGAAAAGGAAGGAAGGAGAACCCCTCCAAGAAAACCCCAACAAAGCCCAACCACTCAACCTTTTCTTACCTCTAAGTGAAAATAAAACCTAGATGTGTTGGAGTTCCTGAGAAGTTCCTGCAATTAAGAACAAGACTGTCATAAAAATGCTGCAAATACGAGGCAACATCTGCAGAGTGTAAACAAATGCAGCACTCAGATGAGAAAGGGAACTTCTGGTTTGGAGTAAGTGCTGCATGTCTGTATTGCTTCTGTTCTTACCTTGCTCTGTCACACAGTAGGCTTCTGTGAAACCTAAAACTCCCTAATACTGCAGTCATAATGATTGTCCATTAGGGGTTTTTGTTTATTTAGGCAGTTAATGTTATCTTGCAGCATCCTGTTCCTATTCCTGGCTTCTTGGATTGGGATAACTTCAAACTCCTGGGTATGACTTTGTCCAAGAAAAAAATAGTGTGTTTCAACCATTGTATTGACTATGTGAAGAAAAATAGGAGACAGCAAACATGTGAAGCACTTTACCTGGAAGATATTGCCTCGGCAATTAAATCCATCCCCAATGTAGTTAGGTTTGCAGGTGCAGGTCCTTTCTGTCAGCTCGGTGTCATTACAGATGGCAAATTCACTGCAGCCTCCAT
>VZSR01002340.1:2509435-2585441 GCA_013398615.1 Brachypodius melanocephalos
CCCCCCCCCCCCCCGCCTTTATATAATTTAGAAGGGTTTAATCACAAGATCTTTTTGAAACCACATCTTGGTGGAACATCTGATAGCATATTTTTTTTCCCAAACACTAAAGAGCACATAGGGTTTATAAAACATAAGTCTCCTTTTATGCAGAGGATGTAATTTTGATTCCCTCCTTATGTATTTAGTTCATGATGCTGTAAGGATGCAAGATATTTGCATGCAAGTCTCACTCTGTACCTTGGGGATGAGTCTTAGCTTCTCTGCCAATGCAGCACTGACTTACTTTAAGGGGAACTATTTACACACTGTAAATCACTGGGATGGTGCCAGGTGCCTGAGTTTATGGAGGAGCATTAGCACAGGACTGTCTGCGTGCCCAGGTCAGCTGTAACAGGGACTTGCCTTGTCCTTGTCTCTAAAATGTCTCCTGTCTGCGTCTGAGTCCACCTCTGGGCTTGGAGCAGTGGTTGCATCTCACCCAGCTGCCTGCCTCCAGAAAGCTCCCTGTACTAAACCAAGACGTTCCTCACTCAGGAGTAGCATGTTGGGGCTCAGAGCTCTGCTCAGTCACGAGTAGGTGCTCCCCTGTTACCACCTCAGCTTGCAAATAAGTTTTTTATCCTGGGCTCGAAATCAAATTGGGGAAAACGGAGAAGCTTTCTTGTTTGCTCTCCTTGTACTTGTTTCATGGTGTCCCTTCTGCTGGAGATCATCTCAGGGATCCTTTCCTATGGGGAAGGAGAGGGAGCGGAAGCTCCTTTGGGAGCTACCAGTGGGGCTTGACTTGAGAGGTCAGAGAGATGCCTGGCTGTAAGCAGTGGGTTTGCTGTGGATTTGGCTTGGCTTAGGCAGACTGTTGGCAGCCTTGGCTACCTGTGAAGCTTTGCAGCACAGAGGTTTGGTCATTGTGGAGCCAGGTTAGCCTCTGGTATGACACTCATGCTGCTCAAGACAATCTTTACTTTTTAATAGATAATTAGCCTGGCATAATTAGCCAAGTGGAAGCAGAGCTGCTGGAATGCAGCATAGGAAAAGCAAGAGAATACAAAATCATAGGGAGCAGTGGCTCATAACTTTAAACTCCCCTTCTTGCAGCTTCTGTTTTTGCCCTTGCTCTTTCATCTCTGCAATGTTTCAAGGTCAGAGAAAGCCAGTAGAGAGGCCAGGCTGGGAGGGTGAGAATTATTGTTACTGTGCTCAGAGCCCGGAGGATTAATGTTCATGGGAGAGTGGATATATCCCTGCTGCAGCTTGCCAAGAGGCAGAGCGGTACAGCTGGTGCAGAGAACCACTCTGATTGCCAATATGTGGCTTGCAGTGTGTGAGCCAGCTTGTGCCAAACAAATGTGGCTAATTCTCAGCCTGCAGTGACAAGTGAGGGACAGAACAGGTAGTGCCATGGGATGTCCTGGGTTGGGTGTTGTGGAAGGAAATGGTTTTGTTGGCTTTTTATAGGAACTCTATATGACAAATAGTTTGCTGACTTAGGTTTTAGCAGTACAGAGCAGGATCTGTTTCTCTGGATTGGATTTGAAGTGAGTTATTTAAGACTCAATGATGAGTCCAGGCCCTCCCTTGTGTTATGTCCAGGCTGTGGTTGAGGAAAAGCCCTTCCTGCATATTTAGTTTCTCTCATAGTGACAGCACTAAAGCATGTATTGAACCAAGAATATTTGAAGATTAGCCAAGTTAATGTAAATTGATTCTTAGCACATCTAACTTAGTTTAGAATGCATACAACCCCCAGAAGTGTAATGATTATAATGAGACCTGAAATTGTCTCCTTAAATGGATACTCACTTGTGAACACAGACTGATATATGTGCAGGTTTTGCCATCTCCAGAATATCCCTTCAGGCAATTACATACTGCCTACAAAGCAAAATCAGAAAACAAGCATTGAAAAATGCTTGAATTTTTTTTCAGCACACAAGTATATAGTTTACTTTTTCCCAGATAGTTTCTTTGTGGTATGATGTGCAGTTTATTAAGCTAAAAGCACATTATGTTTCCCAGGGAAGTCTCCTGGCCAGTATGAGTAAACATAGACTGCGACTGGGAAGTAATAATTTTCATTAGGCTCTACCTGCCTTCTCTCTCCCTATCCATCTCTGGTCTCCTCTTTGCTGTCCTGTTCATTTGAAATGACCCCTCCAACATCTGCACATTATTGTCATGCTGACAGAGCAGGCCAAATCCCTAATTTGTTTCCCTCATGTTTTTTCGTAGGTTGATATTCCCTTCTCATCCCTTTCGTTCCCCTGCTTTTTTTAACTGATGAAAAGCACCTTCAGAACACACCTGGAATTGTGTGTTACTGGCAACTTCCCATGTAGTGGAAATGCATCTGACACTTTGTCCTGGTTACTTTATTTTGCATTTCCAGTTATCATGAAGATGAAAAATGGTTTAAAAAAAATGAATTATATTCTACAATTCACTGCTTAATGGTTCTCAAATTAAAATTTGCATTTAATATGTAGGAATTTGAAAATTCAGTGAGATTTCTGTGGCAGAAATAAAACTGGGAGGTAGTCTAATAGCAGTGCTTGTGTACCTCCTGGATGAGTGAGAGCCCTAGAGAAAGCAGATGGATTTCTGTCCTATAAATTTGCCTTTGCAGTGCTGGGGTTTTGTAGTGGAGGTTGTTATTACTCTGATGTTAATTACATTCTCACAGGTAAGGGAGAATAAATAAATAAACAAGTTGTATCTACTATTTCTAGGGATCTAGAGATCAGCAGTGGAGTGAGTGGATGCTGGAATGTTGTGACCCCTATGCAAGAGCTGTGGTTTAGGCCATTTTGTTTCCTTGTGGACACATTTGAACTGTGCAGGGAGAAGGGCTAGTCTAAAATGGAATTTTTTTCCATGGACGATTTGTATAACAATAAAAGAAACATTGTCTAGCAATACTTTCAAGCTTACAGCTTTTCACATCAAAGCCTCCCAAAGGAGAAAAACAACCACTTGAAATAGCAAAACACTGCTTTCCCATGCAGTTTTGGATTTCTTTCACTGAAACAGATTTTTTTATGTTTGTCTGCACTCCTCCTCAAATGCCTTTTTGAGGAAAGCTTGTACTTTTCAGAATCGTTATGAAATTCAGCTTTCTACTTAAAACCAAAATTGACGCGGGGAAATCTTTCTTTACCCAACAATAAACACTTGACTAGGCCTATTTTTCTTCACTGGTAAAGTACTCACTTGATTGGGTCCAGTCTGTGTGCATTCTGCATTTCTATCACATCCACCATTGTTCACCAGGCAGGGGTTGATTTCTTTATAAAACAGAAAGTGTAATAAAGAGAGAGTAATTCTGAAAACCCAAGGAGAATGAATTTTAAGTAAAGCATACTAGGAATGCAGATTTATTAATTGTTAAACCAAATTAATTCCCTCAGTTACTTAGTATCTCAGTCTAGGTCTTCAGCTGTGTTGGTGGAGGCTAAAGCCCGGCCACAGCAGCATTTCCCCCCCAAGCCTGGGGAGGTGTATGCAGTATTTAAGAGTCTTTGTGATGGTCAGAGGAGTGTGTGTGTGTATCAAGCTGCTGGAGATGGGGTTGTCCTTGCTAATGGTGGATGTCGTTTGATGAGATTTGGTGCCACACCACACAGGTACACAGTTTGCCAAGTAGTACCAGCCGTGTGGCAGGAAAAGATGCCTTTGGCATCAGGGGATGTGGTATCAGCAAGCTGTACTTCTGGGTCAGGGTGGAAGGAGGATCATCCCCCTCCAGGAAGCCTTGCTCCTGTGGTTTTCCTGTGTGTGCTACACGGGGCAGGGCTGGTGCTTACCGATGCAGACGATCCCATCTCCGGTGTAGCCGGCGCGGCAGACGCAGTCTCTGTTTCCCGGTGTCGTTCTCCTGCACTCTGCCTTGGAGGAACAGCCCCCATTGCTGCTCTCACAAGCATCAATAGCTGAACAGGGACAACAGCAGAGGTGAAACCAAGGTGCTGGACTGGCTTCTTGCTTCTCATGACAATCTGTCTCCATCTTTTAAATGGATTTACTAACATTTTCAGAGCACAGAGTCTTTCTGAAGGCCACAGACTTCATTAGTGCCAGTTATTTAATACCTGTTATTGTTTCAAGAGGGAAAGCTGAAATGATGTTTCTAGTTTGGAATGTTAGAATTCATCCAGGACTGACTTCCAGTAACTCTGTGTCTTCCAATTCTGCCCATTTCAACAGAACACCAAAAAAGGAATGTTTGTGTTCATCTCTGGTTTAAATAGCCATTTAAGTGTTCCCTGAGATCGGCATTTTCTGCACACAGATCATATAACTTCTCTTGCAGGAGGTCTAGAGCATAATACCACCTAGTCCTCCTGTGGCAGAAAGTCCTGGTTCTTGTTCAGATGGATACTCATACTGTTTCTCCAGCTCTGGATGAGCTGGATGCTCACAACTTGACAGCAGGGAGGAAGCCTTCAGTGTGACCCAAATCAGCCTGAAAATTGGTTTAATTTTTGCTTAAAATGATCCTAAGTTGCTGTTTCAGCACTTTCAGACCAGGGAGTTGACTTTTTCTTCAACTAGTTCTGCCTAGGAATCCTATATATGGGAGCAAGGGTGAGTGCAGAAGTCACTGTCGGTGGCCTGTGTCACCCAGCCCTTCCTGCACATGGGGAATTGCCCCTCAGCAGATTAAAATGGAATTGGCTGTCTTGTGCCAGAAGAGAAAAGGAAAACAGGCAGAGTAATAGTGGCAAAATCTGGGATTAGGACCCTGCCAGCCATTGTAAGTAGGAAAATGGGCTTCTGTTCTGAAAAACATTTGTATTTTAATCAGTTAAGATTTAAGAAAAAGTGTAGTTAATTATGATTACAGGCTGCTTTGGGTAACCCAGATTTTTGGAGGAATATCTGGCATAAGGTGCTATTATCCCTTTCTGAGGGTCTCTTAAATCTCTCATCTAAAGAAATGGATTTTACCACACCAGAAATCTGAGCAAGTTTAGAAGGCTGAGGAAATGGTAGAGCTACACTGCTTCCAATAGCTGGAAGTGTTATTGTACCCTGAATTGGCCTCTCTTTGCTGGGCTTTGTTGGGAAAGGGAGTAAAAGTCACAAACCAGGTTTCATTACCCTGCAAACAATGGGGCTGGGGTTGTGCACAGCATGTTCCATTTTCTCTGGTCTCCCTCAGCACAATGCCTCACAACTCGGAGATTTGAAGCCCTTTGTTTGCTATGGACCCGCACCTGTTGGGCTGCTATTTGTTTTGAGGGAACTGGCAACAATTCCTGTTTTCTGACTGGTGCATGGGGAAGTGCTCATCTTTCACCAATTCTACTGTGACCAGAGAGTACTTCAAGCATTCTTCTTTGGTTTCTTTTTTTTTTTTTAATTTTCAAAAGGGAAGAAACAAAGTTCACTTGCCTGTGCAGAATGTCCCGTTCCCCTCAAACCCAGCTGCACACTTGCAATAGGCAGTGCCATTTGATAGGAGAAGGCAGCTAATAAAATAAAAGGAGGGAGGCATCATTTAAAAGAGAGGGGAAAAGAATTAGTCAGGCCTTTTGTACAGCCCTTGTTTTTGTGAGTGTTTCTGAAGGTAATGTTGCATAGAAATAACAAGGCATTTAACCATACAGTAAGAGGTAGCTAAAACCACAAAAGTGGACCTAGTTGGACCAAGCTTTTCAAATGTGTTTTGGATGTATTTTTTTAGATATTACAATTCCATGCTTTTGTCTTTGAGTACCCTATTTGTTTTCTTTTGTGCAGAGCTCCAGCATTCGTATGTCTCCTCACCCAAAAAGCTGTGCACAATTTTTGTTTGTGTGCACCCAATTTATGGAGGGATGCAGCCAGCACAATTCATCCTTGCCCTACTCCTACTCCTGTCATACCTGTACCTATCCCAACACCTACAGATGTATGTCAGTGGATGAAAAATACAAAAGAACAATCTGCTTCTCTCAGAAACAGAATCTCAGTCTTGATTCCAGAATGTGTGGGGTCCCCATGAGCAAATATGAGAGTGTAGTTTTGCCAAAAAAGCCTGGTAAAATATTGCTGCTGTGAACCAAAGGTCACAAACACACAAGGGAGAGAACAACCTACATCTGGGAAAAGGGGGTTTGCCCCTCTGATTTCTCAGCTCCTACAAAAGAGCTGTGGCTGAAAATGAGGGGTCTTTCCAGCCACCTTTCCTTGTTTTTTCTGAGATGTCTTGATTAGTGTAAATCTTGCTACCTGGTCAGTGGTGAGGGGGCGGATGCACTTCAGTAAATGATTCAGTGGGGCTCGCTTGCTCCTCTGAAAACAAGTTAGTGTCCCAATATTGGTGCTGGACTGGTGAAAGCATTTTGCTGTTGTTGTTATTTATATATTTTGATGTGAAGAGGAGAGGGTTGAGCTTTTTGGACACATCACCATATATATTAGATTTACATCGCTCCTTATCTCTCTGAGATATGCTGCTGAGAAGTCATGAGCAAGGTGGACTTGATTTTTTGCCTTGCAAGAGATCCCCTTTTTCTCCCCTCTCCTCTAAATAAGTACATTTCATACATACTTGGCGCTGGTGTGGCACGAGGAGTTACATGCATCATCTTTGATTTCTGCAAGTGGGAAAAAAAAAGAAGTAGGGATCAGAACCTTTAGGCTCAATGTCTTTCTAGATTTAGTCTTTTGTTCCCCCTTTGTGGAGCTGGAGTCTGAGTTCTGTGCCAGACAACTGTGCTCTCAATCTCTATAGAGACTCCACCTCTAGAGCCTGTATAGAGCAGTGGACACCACTTAAATTCACTTGCAAGGAAGAGTTGTGTCATATTGTCAGGAAAACATTTCACCTGTTGTCAGGCGTCTGTATTTAGTCTGGTGAATCTTGTATAATACTAGAATTATATAAGGATAGGTTTTCTAAAGGAGCTGAAGCTTTTCTCAGACATAGCAACTATAGCAACCCTCTTACAAAACTCTACTTATTACTAATTTTTCCCCTGGGAAAATTTGAAGCTGATCTTGAATGCTATTATAAACATGTTTGTGACATTTTAAATTTCCATACTATTATAGCTAGAGTTTTGGAATAGTTACTGAATACATTTTAATGATGTCTAAATAAAATATAATTTGATTGGATATAGGAATTGTATTAAGGCAGCACAAAACGATTTATTTGCTAATTACTTTTTATGGCATTAACAAGAACATAATTTAATATCTGGCATTGTATAGCTAAATCAACTTTTGAAGCATTTGAGAGGCTTTTGATCTGAGGGTCAAAATGTGCTGAGTAATCCTGCTCTGGAAAGCATATAGCTTTAATAAATGGGATATTCTTTTGGGACAGACAGAGGGTGACACAGATAGAGAATTAGCTAAGTAAGCATTTCAGTATCATGAGCAGTGTCTCAACTGGCTCTCTGATAATACAGTAATTAAATTCCTGTAGCACAGGAATGTGACCCATATTTCACTGTGTGCGGGGAGCTGCATTGCACTGAGATCTGATTGTGCCTGTAGTTCTGTCATTTTCTGAGTTATTCGCTTTTTACCTCAGAACAGTAAAGACAGGACACTCACCAGTCTCACACGTCACTCCTCTCCAGCCAATGTCACATTCACAGGAGCCATCCCCATCAACCCCGCTGTTGCATTTCCCATGGACACAAGTGCACACTGTGGGAAAAATGAGGGGAAGCCACTGTCCTTGGAAGTGTGGCAGTGTGTGCAGGAAGGACAGCAGAGATGGCCCAGACATCACCTGCTGATGGCACCTTCTGCTCTAGGCTGTTTGAAGAAAGGCTTTGTCTTGTGCCTTTTGGTTTCTAATTACACAATAACTCTAAATTCAAACTATGCTTATCTTTCCTCTATTCCCAAGTGCAGGGTCTGAAACGGTATTTTAAAGGGAAAGAATTGGTGAAAAATAGCAGTGCTAAAGAGGATTGTGCTTGCTGGATTCTTTTCTAAGTCTGTGGTGTGCCAGACTGTCTCCGGCCTAGGGATTAGGGAAAAAACACCATAACGGGGAAAGAAAAGGGGTTGATGATGTTTTGAAGACTGCTGTATTACCCTGGGAGCACTGTACCTTTCTAGAACCCAGGCTGAACACGGTTAGAAGATAGAAGGGGAAGGTTTGGACACCTGTCAAAGCTCCCTCCAGGTTTGGGGTGCTCGGTACCTTGGTCGCAGTTGGGGCCGTACTTGCCCTGGCTGCAGCTCTCGCAGGCGGTGCCCGCAAAGCCCTCCTCGCACTGGCAGGCGCCCGTGCCGTTGATGCCATCCAGGCACACGCCATTCCCAAAGCAGGCGCTCCCGGCCTTCCCTGGGCACGGCTGGCACTGCTGGCCGAAGAAACCCGCGCAGCACTCCCTGGTCTGAAACCCAGAAACGCTCTGCTGAGGGTTGGGGTTGCAGCAGGGGGAATGAGAGAGCTGGGTTTTTACAAGGGCTTTCAGTGATAGGAAAAGGGCTTCAAACTGAGAAAAGGCAGGTTTATGTTGGATATTTGGAAGAAACTTTTACTGTGGTGAGGCATTGGAACAGCTTTCCCAGAGAAGCAATGGGTGGCCCCATGCTTGGAAGTTCAAGGTAAGGTTGTAGGGGGCTGTGAGCAGCCTGGTCACGGGGAGGATGTTTGTGCTCATGGCAGGGTGGTTAGAACTATATGATCTTTGAGGTCCCTTCCAAGTTAGTCTTTGATTCGGTGACTTTTAGCAGCACACTAGCTCTGCTGGTCTGTGACCACACTCCTCAATGTGCCAGGACACAGGCTGCCACCCCAAGTCCTTGCTGGGACCCAGGTGCCCTTCACCACCTCAGAGAGAGGTGGAGAATTGCTAGGGACAAGCATAGGGTTACCCTTCCCAAGCCTGTGCTCCCTCTGCACCATGTGGACCTTCCTGTGCTGCAGCTATCATCAATCTTTAACCTTTCAATCTCTGCTATGTCTGGAATAAGGGTAAATAAATACACTGTCAGGAACTGCCTTGACATGCTGTGTGTGCCCAGTGGGAATTATGAGGAGGATGAAGCTCAGGGAAGGGGGTTCCTGGTTTTTACCCCGGTGGAAGCAGTGAACTCACAATGATGGTTTTAGCGCACTTGGGCCGGCACCCGATCTGGATGGTGTACAGTCTCATGTGGTTTTCTGTGAGGACACAGTATTTCTTCTCCCCTGCCTGAGCACATGTTGGAGAAACAGAAGCATTTCTGAATAATATTGTTCAGCTGCTTTCAAATATGTTAAAAATGGGACATTAACTTTATGCATGCTGTGCACTGACTCATAAATTCACAATTAAAATGAAGGAAATACTTTTAGAAATAAAAATGTATTAGGTAAATAATTTCTAGTGAACATACAATCAGTTTAACTCAGTCTCTTGCAGTGTTTTAAAGATGTCTAAAATTGCCTTTGCTCAGAACTGAGCATAGTCTATTCAGAAGTTTTATGAGTACTTTTTTTCATTTTTCACATTTTCTGATCTTTCTAATTCTTCTTGGAAAACTGAGTTATGAAGTTGTGCAAAAACAGCTGTTGAAAAATTATCTTCTAAGTCTAAACACAATTGGGGAAAGATTGTTTGCTGAAGAAAGCTTTTGATCTCAGTATACACTTGTGAGGAGATCGAGACAAGAATCCATCCAGCTGTTCATTGTAAGGGAGTTAATTGTTAATGAGTTCAAGTTTTACCCATGCGGACTTAAATTTGGTTTTGCCAGTCAAGTATTTTGATGAGGTGGATGGGACTTGATCTGCCCTGGAATACCATTACTGGCATAATTAATTACAAAAAAATAATGAAGGAAAATATATTTATGTAATCCCAATGGAGAGGCTTTCACAGATAAGTTAGATATCAAATAACTCTAAATATGTGCAGTTCTCATGTGTTGGACCTGGGGATCCAAAGTCTCTGTAACCTCCAGGTCTTCTTGCGATCATAGTTCACAGCATATTGCTGGGGATGGATTGAGTTTGCCTTTCTGTACATCTCTGATTTGAAAGGCTCAAAGCTGATTCCGTAATTCCTTCTGGAGCAGGTATACTCCAGACCACATTTAACTCCTCTAGTTTTGCGTGGTAGAGGTAAACTTTGCAGTTTGAGGAGTCTTAGTTGTCCCAGTGCACATGACAAATTGGCCTTGAAAGATAAAACTGTCTTTAAGCTGCCCTTCTGCTACCTTGATCCCAGGTAGATTTAAAAAAAAAAATCTGAGGTCAGGGTGGATTGAGTTTCTAGATTATAAGCAATGTATGTAGCAGGCTGAGGTAAATACTACATCTTCTGTTGAAACTCAGGCAATTATATTAAAAATAGGATTGAATGCATGCATAGTCAGTTTTGATATAAAAAATCCAAGAACCCTAGCATTAATGAAAAAATACTTACTATTTCTTTTGTTCCTGGTGGACAACTTGATGGATGTGAACAAATTCTGCACTTCTCCTTAAGCAACACAAATAGGAGGTAGTTAACAGACTGTACAGAGCTGCAGGCAGGTTGTTTCACAGAACAAGAATGATTTCCAGCCATATTTCTGAATCTAGTCCTTGAGGTGCATTGTCAGGATAAACCCTTTGGCAAAGAGGGTGAGGGAAGCTTTCCTGCTTAGCAAGGAAGAATATCCTTATGAGTTGCTCTATGGGGACACCCTTGCCCCAAGGGGAAGAAGGAAAGTTCATTTGGTTATTTTTTATTTGCTCTTCTAAAATGATGCTTCCCATTTTATGAACAAGTTGTCTGGTTACAATGATATATTATAATAATGCATTACTAATGTCATCTGAATATCAGAGCTCAGGAATTTCTTATTCCTGAACTACTCTGATTATGTTTTATCCAGGCTGTCAGAACACTGATTTCAGGACCAAAGTTGTTTTAAGAGATGCTGAAACTCTGGTCAGAATACCCTTTGTGGAAAATGTATGCATTCCTTGCTGGGAAGTAGTATCACATATCCCACACATTGGAGCTTTGTTTGGCCAAAGGTCTCTCTGAGGGGCTTTAAGCTTCTATACAAACAGCACCACTTACAAGGATCACGGTACTATTGATATCACATCTGTTCTTCTGGATTTCCAGGACCTTTCCCAATCCATGAATAATTCCTTTGTCTGTGGCAACGTTTGCGTAGCTTATAGGAGCATCGTTTACGTATAGCTGCAAAAGACATGGAATCAGTTAGAGAGGAGCAGAGGTGCTCCATGGCTCAGGGGTAACCTGAGCAGTAGGAGGTGGAAGAAAGAGAGAAATGCACAGGGATCCCTTAAGGAAAGCCAACAAAGGTAGTTAGCATCAGGCCCTTGCTCATATTCCAGCTGCTGCATTTAACTGCTTCACTGCACTGGAGGGCAATGGGATGACTTGCAGCCTGTTGAAATTTCTTAGCAACAGGATTTGGCAGAGCAGCTTTTTCCAAGGTGTGTAAAGGCTATGAAGAGCATAAGGCATGCCAAAAGGTGGGTTTGCTGTGCCTAGGGGCTGTGAGGCTTCGAGGAAACCCTCTCAGCAGCTGCTCTTTCAAGGAGGACTTTGACCATCTCAGTGCTACCCCACACTCCCAAAGTGCCCTCACCAGAAACAGTCCCAGTGCAGGAGCTTTTTCAAGGCTCAGCTGTGGGGAGAGCAAAGAGCAGAGCTGAAACTCTATGAGAGAGAAGCTTTCTGTCTTCCTTTGCCTATGCCCAGAGGGAGTTCTGGGACAGAGGAGGACCAAGTTCCCTTCCTGGCCCTGTCTCTTAGTCTTGCCGTGCCTGATTTCCCCATGAGTGCTATTGAAAGGCAATTCACATTTGTTGCCCAGTGCTTTGAGCTCTTAGGACTGAAAGTGGAGTGAATCTACAGAAAATAGAATTAATGTTTTATAATTGAGGGCAGGCTTCTAATAGCCCTTGGAAGCCAGATTAATGACTGCTCTGGAATTCAGGCTTGTAGTTGCTAGAGACAGATACATAAAATTCAATTCTAAATGTGGACAGCACAACTGAAATCAAATTGAGTCACAGATACTTTCAAGGGTGACTTTGAATTAAGCAGATCTGAGACAGGCCTTGCATTTGAGTGACAACTTTTGTGCTGTTGAGTCACAGAAGCTAAAGGGGGATGCACAGATCCTTTTGACTCCATGTCAGTTTAAAGCTGAAGCTGGATTTGTAAAAAGCAGGAAACCTGTTTCTCCTATCAAATACAGACAGCAATACCTGGCTGTTGTGGAGGAAGAACCCAACCTGGTAGGAGAACCCTAGCATGGTCTCCCTGTGCATGCCATTGTGCAGGTTGTTCTTCAGGAGCTTCTCATCCAGCACAACATGATAGCGGATTTGGCCTTCATCCTGCCAACACACAATTACATTCAGAGTTATGTAATAAAGAATGAAAACTTCCTAGAGATAGCATTTTCCAGAGCGTTTAAGCCAAACACAAATTGCCTGAATTTAAAGAGCAGCTTCTCCAGTAGGCAGGTTATTTCATATTTCCTCCTGTAGAGAGCCTGCATTCTTGCCACAATGAAAATGTTATTGACTGTGGAGGGTGAAAGGCTATTGAACTGGGAAAACCAAGGTTTGCTTGAGCCTGTAGTGAGTTTCTGTGCATAGGGCTGGCTGCTGAATTCAGGGCAAAGTCAGAGGACCTTTTAGGACTCTGAACTTCATGGGTTCATTTGACATGAAGGGTTGCATATTCATGAGTGTTTTTATAATCTTTCCATACCTATTCCTTATTCCTTTGGGAATCCCTGAATAACCTATAGGCGAATAAACTGTGCTGAATGTTTAGAGTAATTTTTGTATCTACCTATATTTTCCTATCTATCTATCTATATATATAATCCTTAAGGGCATCTTCACTCAATAAAGGCTGCTTTTAATTGCCTTTAATTGAAATGTTTTCTATGACTTGTTGGTGGAGTGTATTTATATTTCATTGAAAACTGATGAAGTTACTCTCTATATATCGGAATTTTGTGTGGGTTTCCCAAGGCTTCTGCATCTTGTTCTGAAGCAGCTCCCTCTGACTAGGAGGAGGAAGCAGTAGCAAGATGTGTTGGTGAGAGATTGATCAATGTGAGAGAAGATGGGGTGCTGGAGAGTTTAGGAGCTGCCTTGCCAACAGACAGTGGTGCTGCAACTTTGTCTTTGCAGTAAAAGGTGCTTGTGGGAAATCCTGTTGCTCACTGTCCCCTAGTTCTGGATGTCCATGCTGCTCCTGCTCTTCTGCTCCTTCAGAAGTGTGTGAAAGCATGAAGCAGCTCCAGGATTGGTGATGTTGCCTGGCTGTGCCCACAGAGGGAAAGAGTGGCCTTGACATCTCTTAGGGCTGGCCTTGTTCCACAGATTTGGCAAAGAAATATTTGCAGATGAGAAAGTGGAAATAAAGGTAGAGCTAGTCTCCATCAGTGTCCAGCCCTATTTAATCTCTTGATTTTGATGAATTGTGAGAAAAGCTAGGGCTGATCCATCTTGATTTGTCTTTAATCACCAGAAGAGTTAGGACTTGTTGACTCATCAGGGCCAAGAAATGGGATCTTCTCCCTGTGCCAAACTCTTCCCTCTGCAGCAGAGTTCTTCCAAGTGTTTCACAAAGAGGTTGATCCTCAGGCTTAACCTTATGGTTGTTTCTTGATTTTTTTTTCCTCAGATTGCCACATCAGGCAAGGTCAAGAGGATGGAAGAAAGACTGAAGAAACTTTGGTGAGTAGTGCAAATAAAAATGATTTTGTGTGTGTGTGTACTCCAGATCTACTGGGATTGATGTCCTATGTGTCTCTCAAAGTTTGTTATAAATTCTTCTTGTAGTGATGTGGAAATGACAATGTTGTGCCAAGAAACAACTAAAATAGTGTTCAAAAGCCATTTGGGCAGATGGAGCTTGATCACTTGTGAATGTGGCACTTTTGCTGTGGGTCTGCTGGTTTTGGTAAATGATTTGGGACAAATCATTTGAACCCTGTGCTCCTCAGCTTCCTGGCTCTAAGCGGAGACCATGCAAGTAGGGATAGAGTCTGGCAGAGTAAATAGTTGTGGAAGAGATGGAAAAGAATTAAAGCCATTGGGCAAATCATGGGTGAAGCTTCTTCTGCAAGATGTGTGGCTCTTGATATGTGCAATCTAAAAAGCTGTTTCAAGTTGGAGAAAATATGAAGAAAGCTGCTGGGATGATGCAGAAAAAGTATAGCTTATCCTGGGGGGAAACAAGACTGAGAAGGTGGTTTGAACTTGTAAATATATCAGGGTACAAATGCCAGAGAGAGCGCGGTGCTGCAGCATTCCTGCAGGAGGGACAAGGCCAGCATCTGGATAATCTTAAGAAAGAGTCAGAGTATTTCACTGCATTATTAATGATGGGGTATTAGTGATGTCAGGGGACTGGAGTTTGTTCACCTAAAAAACTAATTTTGGTATTTTTTGTGGTCACTCCTGTACTGATTCTCTTTATATAAACCCCCCCCCCAAAAAAAAAAACCCTCTCAAAATCCCAACCCCAAAAAAAAGTCTACTGACAAGATATCTTGGAAATTATCACCATGTTTTTAATCTAGAGAAGGTCAAAACACAGAACAAATAGCTAGACTCTTCCAGCAAGTCAGGAAAATATAGATAGATCCATCCCATTTCACCTTCTCTGGTGTTACAGACATAACCTAACTTACTGGATTTCTGGGAAACAAATCTCTTCCTATATCTGTGTCCTTGTAATCCATCTGCTTGAAACAAAGACAAAATACTGAGCTGTTAGGACAAGACTTGTGAGTAATACGTACCAGAGTAGCAGATTTCTTATCCTTTAGGTAATTTTCTATGGCATCATTACTTGGGGCAAAGACTGTGTATGCATTTGCCTCTTCTATTTCGTTAGCCAGGCCGTATTGCTGTTGTGAAACACATTAAAAAAATCAGAACAATCACTGATAGTCTGAGACTAGTCCAAAATGCAGACAAAGAAGAGAGCTCCCTCTGTGCTGAAGACATTGTTAAAATGAGGTGAAAGCTTACAATAATGTAGCCCCTGAAAATGGAGTAGTCAGGCATTTGCTCCAGGCGGGCCAGCAGCCTTGGCATGACAGCACTGCGGAGCGGGGTCAGGACCTGCAAAGGAGCAGATATCCCACATCACCTGCAAGGATCAGGTGCAGGACAAAATGCTGTTCTGTGCACAGTTTTTTCCACAGGAGGTTAATTGTTTTGCACTGCTTGTGGTGCAGAGGAGCAAGTCCTTGTCAATATGTTGTATACCTTATCAATAACGTGAATGACCCCGTTTGTGGATGCAATGTCACTGGCCACAAAGTGAGCGCCCTCGAGGGTCAGGTTCTGGAGAAGTGAGAGGAGAGAGGGTTTGAGTTCACATTGCAGGGCTGGTGACTTCCCAGCAACTCCCACTGTAGATTTCCACACCCTCCCAAACTCTTGCCTAGGCTGCACCATGGCACTGCTCACACCAGAGGCTGGGTTACCCTCAGGGAATCATGCACAGGGGAGGAGATTTCAGGACTCTTTGCTGTTCCCTGTGTGCAGACTGGCAAAGTTCTGGGCTGGCTTGCTCTGGAGTGGTTCCCTGGGGTTAGGTGCACTTGCCTCCAGCACAGGGTAGGCTGAGCCCTGAGCTGATTCACACCCTCCCAGTTGTGTGCAGCTTTGAAGGACCCTGTTCAAAACTTTTCCTTCGGGGCATGGAGGTGGGAGGAACTTCCCTCTCCCTTAATGGGGATGAAGTGCTTAAATATGACTTGTGTATTTCCAGGTAATCCTTCTCAGAACATGGAATTTACCTAATAAAAAGGCTAAAGGGGAAGGGCTGTAACCATTAAAAATACCCTCGGGTTGTTTAGGGCTAGCAAGTTTCATATATGGAGATGTGTGTTAGCACTGCTTCCTCCTACCTTCCCAGTTCCCTAAATTAAGTTATTTGGTTTCCTTGATGCTCTTTGTCTTAATTTAGCTCACACAGGCTGCTCCAGGCAAGGGCTGCTCTTCTGCTTGGTTACAAGACTGTCCAGTATTTGCAGCAGCTACTGGGACATTAGAAATTAATAATATTGTGGGCAAATTTTGGTGATGTAAAGTGATGAAGAAAAAAAAGCCCCAAAGGTCCCAATATAATTGAACTATGCCTTTAATTTTATGACATGTATTTTTTAAAAATACGTAATATCTGTGTGGTTTTGTAACACAAGAAATTCAGTGGCAGTGATGGTCGGGGTTTGGTGTATGATACCACAGTGGTTTGCAGGTCATCTCACCCCATTTTCCTTAGATAAGTGTAGGAATTTGCTCTGTAGTGATGTTGGCAGCAAGTCAGAAGACGATAAATTCTGGAAATCAGCAAAGCTGTAAACTCCTGTGAGTACATGGTACCTAAAGGAAATTAACTGGATTTGAATGTTTTGTATTTTCTCTCTCCTTTTTTCTTTCTCTTATCTCAGATAAACATTCTTAATGTTTCTAAAACTGTGCTTTTAAGCAGGAATTGCTTCTACAACACTTTGTTCAACCCTGTTTTGATCTTAGTTCAATCTTTAAACATTTCTGACATAATAAAAATAATACCTTTTTTTGTTTTTTTCCAGTGGCCTTGCTACAGAGATTTATACCACTGGAATGAAAAGAGGAATCCCATGCCCTTTAAAATTCCTTTAAAATCCAAATACATGTCTTGCTCTAGTGGTTTCAAACCAAAGGCTTTTTTAACATAAAACCCAGTTAATTTAAAAAGCCAAACCCCCAAACCATTAACGTACTTCAGGAGAGTTGGAATGTTACTTTTTGACATCCAAAAGGCTTTCTCATCTTCATCCATGTTTTCAATTGCTTGCAGAGAAGGCACAAGGACTGTTAGGTTTGAGGTGGTGGACAGCACTGAGTTTATCTTGGCCTCCTGCATGAAAGTGGATAAAATAATTCATTCTAAGGATGGTCTATAAATAGTAGCTGGTGACATTTTAAGCAAGGTGGAGTAGGTGACGTGCTTTGTGACCAGCCTGGAAAGGAAAAAACTATTATACAGAGCAATGACTTGAACAATAGCACTTAGAGCTGTACAAAAATGGTAAACGAGTGTCTATTTTTTTCCCAGATTAGATTGCCAGCATTTAAAGGGTAGAGATAATGTTCAAGTCAGAACTGGCTTTTATTATGACACACATAATTTGACCCCCCCAAAATTTAGCCTGTCTTGTAGGTTTTGTATCATGCACCTGAACGGTTTAGAGAAAAAAAAAAAAAGGTGATAAATGTTACTGGTTATTGATAAACTCAAGTAACTTGCTCTTGCAGGCCACTCCGTGCTGTTTAATAGATGGAAGGACTATGAACCATGATATAAGAAACTCCCATGACACAAAGTGACACATTTGGAAGAAGACTGTTATTTAACATGGCTGGGATGATTTTCAAGATGTCCAAGAGTTATCTGTGCCCACTGGCACTGCAGTGGAGCTTGCTGCTGACAGCTCTAATTTTAGATGGGGATTGTGAGGTCTGTAGCATGCATTAATTAATTCATCTTCCATGTTTTTATCTGCCTTAAGGATGGAAAGAGTTTCCACTGGTGAGGATTTTTTCCAGTTGTGTGGATTTTCTTTTTTTTGGTGGAAAGCTAAATGTTTACATGTGACCTTGCTGAAGATGGGTTTGCCAAGCTTTTCACAGGCTCCACAACTTGCCATTTTTGATACTGCAAAACCTGACGGAGACATATGAGCTTGGATTCTACCTTTTTGCAGCTGGTATGCTGCCTGGAAGCTGGCTTGTTTTGGATAGTCCTGCATTACCCATATTGGGTTTTAAGTCAAGAAGGGAATAGGCTCCCTTAAATAGCTGGGAATTTTGTGTCTGTTGAGATCATCTTTCTTTCTAGCCATCATCCCTATCACCTTCCAAATATTTAAATATAGAAAGAGCAACAAACTTCCCCTTCTCATCCTTCCTGAGCAGCAAGAAAAATATTTGGTTATGAAAAGTGGTAAACATCACGTTCTTGCTCAAGTACAAAGTTAAGACCCCACAGATGGATATGTCTCCCTATTTTGTTCATGTTTGTAGTTACCAGCGTTTATTTTAACTGATAGCATTTCTCTGAAGTGTAGCAGAAATTTCCACATCTCTGTTCCAATAGATTTTACAGAATCTTCCCTCTGATTGGTTCCCTCATTATCTAAAGAGCTGATTAGCAGGTGAACAGCATTTCCTATTGTGCCCATTTCTTTAAATTCTTTAGTTTCTCAGTACAGTGCCCAGTGCCACAATCTGAGCTCAGGGCCAGGCACTTGAATTAGCCACATTGAGCTCTCTTAAGAAGCTCCCTGAGGTGTTCCTTGCAATTATGTACTTTAATGATCCCCAAGCCATCTAACTTTGAAAAGCTTTAGAGCAACCAATGCGCTGTGCCTTCTGCTTCTGATGCTGTTCATTAACACATCACTGTCCCTTTTTTGTTCACCATGTATTTGCTGTACGCTTCTTACATTTAGGTTTTAAACTCTTTGTGGGAGCAACTGGTTTTGATCTTTGTTCATACAGTTCCAATCACAGCAGGGTAGGACTCTAATGTTACTGCTGCTCCAGTAATAAATGATAGCATGTGAAAATAGAGAGTAGATTTTGATGACCAGTGTATCTAGAATTTGGGGTTTAAAACCTAATTTGGTGTTTCTTCCATAATCTGGAGCCAAATAAATTAATCTCTTTCCTCACTGAAGCTGCTCAGCCTGGAGAAAAGAAGACTCCAGGGAGATATTTTGTGGCCTTTTGGTACTTAAGGGGAGCTTGTAAGAAAGATGGGGGCAAACCTTTTAGCAGGACCTTTTGCAAAAGCATAAGGGATAATGGTTCTAAATGGAAAAAGGGTGGATTTAGGTTAGATATAAGAAAGAATTTTTTTTTTTTTTTTTTTCAACGATAGGGTGATGAAACACTCAGGGTATTGCTCAGGCATCCCTGGAGACATTCAGGGCCAGGCTGGGCAGGACTCTGAGCAACCTCATCTAGTTGAAGATGTCCCTGCTTATGGCAGGGAGACTGGACTAGATGCCCTTTAAAGCTCCTTTTCTACCCAAACCATTCTGTGTTTCTATTTCCTGCACCTCAGTCAGGCCTGCACAGACTGAGTTTTTTCCTGCTCTCTTGCTGTGGCAGCAGCACAGTCCAGCCATACACTTGCATTTTCCTACCATGGGACACATGAAAAAGGAGGGGTAAGGCATTGCCTCCCCTTCCCACTTGTCATTTTACTGAATGAGAGTTGAAAGGAGACACCTGGGGTCATGTTCAGTCTCTGCTCACATCCTGCTGCTCCTTGTCTGGCCTGCAGTGTGTTTTCATGCAAAACCAGTCACGGCTTATGCAGCTCCCTGCCTCAGAGAGCACTATCTCTGCTGCTTGTGGAGCTTCCTTACTTGCTGAATTGGGCTTCAGAAGTTGTTCTTCAGGCAGAAATAGGGAACCAGATGATCAACCCCTCCACCACTGGTGGGAAAGGCACCCTGATGCCTGTCCAGATCTTCAGCTTCCTCTCTCTGACAGAAATATTGCTGTGAGGTTCCCATTTCTAAACTCTACAAGGCTCATGTGTTTCTGCAAACTTGAACATACTACACAAATTAACCAAGAAGTGTACTTACATTAACCCATTGGTTAAAGGCAGCTGCTTCTGACAGAGTGGATAGCTCCTGATTAGAAAGAGGAGAGATCAATGAGTTTGTAAGCTATAATTAGTTGTTCCAAAGTGCTCTTGACTGTGCTGCAACCCACCGTGTCTGGCCTGGCTGATGGGACATGGAGGAGGAGGTTTTCAGTGTGTGTGAAAAGCGATCTCATGAATGTTTTCTTAATACAGATACTTTCTGGTAGTGGGAATGGTGAGTTACCAATCCTTGAAAATCAGGTCATGGATTGCTTAGGTGTGTGCCTGACCTTGGTATGTACTGTCTACTGACCCCAGGCTAAGCCCTCATTTCCTGTGATTTTAAACTTAATTCTTCTCTTAACTCCATACAAAATTGATTGAAATATATGTTGTTTTAGCTGATATTTGTACAGCATCTTACACAGCATCAGCCAGCCCTTATTCTGCCACAGCACTTACAACAGAGATAGATGATAGTATAAGGAGGGGTGGCAGATAGTGCTGAGAGCCCTGTGAGATTACTGCCAGGAGTTGAGACTGAGGACACTTTCATTTTTCCTGCACTGTTAAATGCATATTTATTTCACCGATTGACTTGTTTTGCTTTTGTCTGCCTGGGGATCAGCACAGTTTGTTTCAACATGATAAATTGATCATTTCCACTGAGAGAGACTGCAGGGCAGAGCCTCAGAAGAGTTCACTGCTTGGTGCTCCCAGCTGGCAGGTGAGTGCTTGGCACTTCTGCAGGTCTGCACTCTGGGATTGGCATTTTTCAATTTGTTTTCAATTTCCAATTTTCAATTTGTTTGAAGCCAGAAATATGCTCTGCTCCCTTAGGGCTCTTTCCAAGGCATGTTTTTAAACACAATAAATCATTTATGAATCAGGCAAGTGTCTCCCACTGGAACACTCTTTGCAGACATCACTGGTGGGCATCATATTTTTCTGACTGTTTATAAAGGCTTTGCCACTCTCTCTGGGTAAGATCCAGGGTGAGACCTGTGCAGCAGGTCCTGTGCCCAGGGGAAGTGACCACATTACTTACATCTGCAGCATTTCCATAGCATATTCTCCCATCTCCCTCATAGCCCTTTGGGCACACACACTCCCAGCCACGAGAAGACTTGAGCTGACATGTTGCCTTTGAACCAGAAAGAGAGAGAATTTGTCAAATACTGAGAAGACTGCTCCAGCAAGGGTGGCCTGTGAAGCTTCTTACTACAACCTGTTTATATACAAGCACAAACTCACAAAGGAGCTTTTTACCATCTTCCATGGGTGTTCTCACCTTCCTGTAGGACACACTTCATCAACTCAGGGCACTAACTCCCTCCCCCACCCACCATGCACTAAGTCTGTAGGAATTTAAACCCTTGCTTGCTTCACCTTTTCTTCTTTCCTCCCTACATATTCTGGTCCCTGTTCTTTCACCTGAATATGGCAGATCCATCCTCTGCTCCCCAGTGTTCCTTGCCTCAGGTCTATCCCAGTGCCTCACCTGAGGCTGGGACTGCAGGGCACAGCAGAGCACATGTAGCCACTGATAAAGCTGATAGGTGCCTGGTAGAGATGCTTGACTTGGGTAAATATCCCAGCTCATCCTTGTTGTAATTGCTGGTGGAAAAACAGCATTTCTTTATTCCAAGCTCAAGATAATCCCTCTGTATTGGCAGATTAGGGAGCAGCCCATGCAGTCTACCCTCAGCTCATGTACCATACTGATGTGGTTCACACAGCTTTTGGTGCTCGTAGAACTGCTTGGAAAGTGCTTTCTCAAAAAGAGATTGCAGGCTTGAAATGGCAAATAAATTCTATGGTGTGCGCAGGAGGTGAGGTGTGATATGTATCTGAACACTTTGTTCAGGGAATGATTAATTACTCACCAGATGATGGCATTTTCCATTCTGTTCCAGGCACGAGTTTATGGGTGTGCATTCAATTCCATTCCCCTGGAATCCATCCTTACACTTACAGTCATTCTGTCATTTCAGTAAAACACAGCAATTCATTAAAATAGTGTGCATATTCTAGACGTGGTGAATTAGTTTCTCTGCATTTCTTAGCATTGGCTTCAGTGGAATGACACTGACTAATATCTGCAGAAGACCTTTACACCTGACATGTACTTATGCAATTTCTAAAATCGTGTTTGCTGCCATAGAAAAGAGGGAGCACTGGAATTGGAATTTAAGGACACTCTTTGGGGTAGAGAGAACCATGAGGAAATAACATCCTGGCTGTGAGGGAGAGGAGGCTTTGGGGAAGAAAACAGGGTAGGAAGCCCAAGCTCTGGCAGAGCAAAATGGTTGAGGTCATGCACTGAAGGTGGCATTGAACGCGAGGACCTACCTGACCTGGCCCGATGTATATGCAGGTGGCATTCTCGTGGCACCGTGCCCTGGGGGGCAGCAGGCAGTTGTTGATGGCTGAGCAGTCCCTTCCATCACCTGTCCATCCTGCCTGGCAAACACACCTGTGCTCCCCTGGGCCCGTCTGAACACACTCAGCCTAGGGGAAGATGCAGAGGCAGCCAGTCAGGACTCTTAGGGGGCATCTGGCTTTAGCCATAAGGCTTCTGTAAGCTCTGTAGTGGCATCTGGGGAAAGAGCTTGGAACTCCAATGAAAACTGTGACTCTTCTGCAGAAGTTTCTGGCCAAACCTTCCTCTTTGCTTACCTTTCTGTGGGGAAGGCACGTACTTACGTTGATATTGCAGCCGCCAGGGTTTAAAACAGCACAAGGATCAGCTTTGCTGCAGCTCAAGCCATCTCCCTCATAGCCAGGTTTGCAAACACAGCTACAGAGACAGGAGGAGGAAGGAGGCATTACACGTGACAGGACAGCTCTAAAGTACTGGGATTGTTTTCCACTGCAACATGCTATTTATAGGCAGCTGAAAGTTGGTAGCCTTGGATTCATGATGCAAGCAGCTCGAGTGGGTACGTTATGGCTTTTTTCCCAAAATGTTGACTGGGTTAATTGAGTCAAATCAGGGATCCATTCTCTGCATATGAGACAGCAAGTGAAATTAATTCTGAGCTGATGTTATCGTTGCAAGCTTGAGCTAACAGCTCTAAAATATTTATGGACTGGTTATGCTCTCTTCCAGTGACACAGAAGATGGCTGTCTCCCTGAAATGTGTGCAAGACAATGAACCCCCCTGTTTCCCTGGGTCCCTCCCCAGGATTAACCTGTATTGGAGGGAATTACCTAAGCACTCAGGTTCTGCAGCACCCCCACTGTGCTTTGTGGTGACTCATTATGGATACACTACGGCAAGAGGCAAGCTTGCTGCGTGTGAAGGTGAGCTGGAGGCAAGTGCAGGGCAGCTGAAGCAGTAACAGAGTTTTGTGACCAGGACTGGGGAACCTGTGCTGAACTCTGCTGCTATGGTGGGCAAAACTTACCTGAGCTATCTATACTCAAACTCTTGAGAATTTAGTTCTTTTTCAGCAAGGCTTAAACTCCCAAACCACTAAGGGGTGATTAGAAATAGGAGCTTCCTAAAATCCTCTATAGATGTCGGTAGGAAGGGAAGCTTTTAGTTAAGGATCAGATCTGTATGCAACTATCTTTCAGTAGGCAAGATAAGGTACAGGGTATTGAGAACTCCTAATTATTATCTTGCAACTCAAGGCTGATGTGGTGCATGATGATGGTCATTTGCTGCACAGCAGGATTGCAGTGGCTGCTGTCTCTGCACTGCTGCCAGGGACTGCTCTGGTCAGGCAAACGGGAAGGAGGTGCAGCACAGTGAATATCATCAATTTGATGCAAGTTACTGACTTACCTCACTGTGCCGTCGCTGAGCTGACAGTCTGCATGGGCATGGCAGAGCTGTAGGGAGGGCTCACAGGGAACAACCTGCTTCTCACAGTGTTTCCCTGTGTATCCACTTCTGCAGGATCCAGGAAGACAGGTCCCATCGCTGTCGATTCTGTTATCACACTTCCCATAAATGCAGAGGCAGTCTGCCAGAGATAAATTACAATGTGCAATTCCACACTGCAGAAAGGCATTTATCCCTACACAGCATTTCTTATGAATCAGCTCTTCCTATTTTTTTTCAAGAATCTAAACTTTTGTGCTTTTTAATCTCACTTTGATGAGGGACTTGTTTGTTAATCATAGCCATGTCTTTTCAGGTGTGTTTTATGGGTAACTGTTTAAAACCGGTTGTGTTTTTACATTGCTCTTACCAATGAATTTCAAAGTGCTTCAGAGAAGTAGGAACAAAATGCTGTGTCCTAGACTATTAAAGTTATTCATTGCATGATTTTTGCTGTGCTTTCAGTGACAGGGTAAGCCTGTAATCACTGAGCCTGCAGATCCTACAGCTTGCACAATGCTGGGTACACAGAGCATCAGCACAGACCTACCAGCATTTTGCTAGGACTGGGTGGATTAGTGCTGCTGGAGGCACAGCAGTGTGCCCAAAGAACACAGCAGGAAAGCTTTGTGTATTCTGAAGAAATTCCAGTGGTGACTAGTAAAGCAAACACTTATTACTTTGGTGGAACTGAAGTTTAGCAACTAGCACCATTCCTTATGGAATTTGTGTCTCAGCTTTTGTCCATGTACCTCTGAACCTTCCAGTGAGCTGTGCTTCATGAATGGCAGGCTGCTTCATAACAAAGGAGGCTAAAAATGGTTTTGTAGATGAGGAATGTATTTATACTTGATTGTATATGCTGTAGACTCTCAAATGGATTATGGTTTGGATCACCAGGATTAAATCTGTCAGTGCAGAACAACTATAAGCTATAAAATAGAGCAGAAATTATTCAGTAAGGATAGTTAAGTGGCCTAAACATGACTTGTTTATAGATCTAGTTGTTCTTAGATTACATGTGTTTGTCATTGCAGGCAGAATCTGTTCTGTTGTGGGCAATAGCAGATGGGAACAGAATAGCAAAGATTTTCTTTTCAATTACTTGTGTGAGGGAGACAGAAATCAAAATAACAATAAATTAGTACAAAACAAGCTATGCCCCCTGCAAAAAGTAATTTAGAACATTTACACTGACCCTGGTCTTAGGATGTGTCCCTTTGGAATAGGAAATGAAAATCCCCCAGGAACATCTTGCCCTTCCTCCACGGGGACTATTTAGCAACCAGTTAACTCCTACCAGATCATCACTAGGGTCCAAAAGAAATAGCCCATGCTCTTCTGCTGAGGCTGACAAACTTACCTTTGTCACACTGAGGTCCATATTTGCCAGGGTCTGAGCAGAACTGGCAGCTCGAGCCTTGAAATGCCTCAGAGCAAACACAAGTCCCGTTTCCATCCAGGCCATCCATACACTGTGATATGGGAGGGAGGTGATTGTTAGTTATGAATTCAAACAAATCTTTACCTTAGGAAAGAGACTATATGCCTGTCCATATTTTATGACTCTGAGACACTCTCAGGAAGAACCCCAGCTTTGCTGAAAAAGGTGTTTCAGAGCAAAATCTTTCCTTATGCTTTTTCTTTGCTGCTATATATTTTACTTTTCTTTGCAGTTTTTATGCGAGAATAGTGAGCTGGGTCATTACTCTGTCCTGTGCAAATTAAAAGCATTAGAATGGGCCACTCAGCCTTGCCTCTGTGTTGGAACCCTAGGAATCTGCAGTTTGGACATCTGAGAGGTGACAGATTCATTTTCCTTCCTACCTATAACTGAACCTGAAATTCACAGCCATCACTGGACACAGATGAAGGGAGCAACCCTTGTGGAGCCCAACATTCCTGTTGTGCAGAAATGCTCCAGGGACTTTTGGGACACAGCTCATCCCTCCCCCCTCTGGAGTGCAAGGTGCTGCTGGATGTTCTGCTTACCTGCCCATTTCCAGAGCAGGGTTTGGAGAAACCTCCTGGACACGGTCTGCACTCAGGGCCAAAGAAGCCTTTGCAACACTTTGGTTCCTGCAAAATAGAGAAAATGTCCTCTTTTTCAGTATTTTAGGGCAGAGGCAGTGCATAAAGACCCAATCTTTATTGTGTTTTGGCCCTCTGGGAAAGGCCTGCAGGGATAAGTGTCTCTGGAAAACTTTGTGCTGAACCAGAACCAGCCCTGCAATGGCCTCGTTAAAAACCAGGAAGGGTGTTGACAGTTCAATAAGGGGATGCACAGACCACCAGATATTGCCCTTGTCCTTATCAGACTCAGTGTTAGAAATGCCCATCCTGCCCCCACTCATGAACGTGCCAGTGGGATCTGCTCCTATTGTGTGCAGTCTCATATCTGCCAGTGGGAGTGCAGTGGAATTAGGATGCAGGCAGGCTCCTTGGAATCTGAGATCAGGAACCTCAGGATGTTTTGCCCCAGGGAGATGCTGCGTGCACAGCCAGATGTGCTGCTTTCATCTTCCTCCTTCCCCTCTGCAGCAGGGTGGGATTTAGCCACCATGCAGCTCTGAATGGCCCTTTGAGTCGTATCTGTTGTTTTATTCGTGAAATGCCTGCTTGATCCATTTATTTATAAAGAGAAAATGTTCTAGAAAAGTCTCATTTGCATGTGTGATTCAAGAGAACTAGGAATTAGCAAAAGGCTTGCAAAGCTTACAGTTTTTAGACTTGTCTGCCTGTCACTAAGTGGTGCTCACAAAGTGCAGAAGCCTATTTAGGAGCCCCAGAAGCGTGTAAGTACTTCTCAGGGGCTAATGGTTTCTGCAAGAACTAAACTTCCCAAGCAGTAGTTGGAGTGTGATTCTTGTGAGTGTTTCCCTCTCATTGTTATCCAAGTCCTGGGACAGGAGTGGCTGGGACCAGGAGAGGATGAGTTGTGCTGTTCTTCATGGGTGAAGCTGTGTGGGAAAATGAATACACCTGGGCTTGAGCCTCGTGTGAAAACTCCTGCATGGCAGAGTATGAGTGTGCTGTTGTCAATGACATATGAAAGCCAATCTGCATTTTCCCTGATGCTGAGCTCTGAGATGTACACTAGCTCCTCTCAGCCTGGTGTTGGAGTGCATGGAAACTACATGGATGTGTCCAAACCTCTCCCAACTCCAAAAGGAAAGTTCACCATGTATAAGACAGTATTGTGGAAAATTTTTACATACATTCCACCTTAAGGAGCTGTAATTCCATAGTTTTGCCTTGGAGGCTCTAGCACAGTTGATTTTTTGAAAGGTTGGATGTTCAATAATGCACCTCTCTTTTGAGAAAGGCTGGAACATGCACAAAAGGAAAGCATTAGCATTTCTAAGCTATGTAGAGTTCTGTGATACAGTCTTAATATCACAGCATAATTTACCTGGAGAACAGAAAGCACCTTGCTGGTATTGCATTTAAAAATTTTATTAAATTATGTATTTTTCACAATATGAACTTTCTTTTCATTTTTCCTAAGTACTGATTTACAGGACTACTATCAGTTAATTTTTATAAAATGGGGAATAACATTCCTGTGGTAGCTAGACTTGAATTTTGTATGTGGAGAAATATGCAGCTAAATTTGCATCTCTTAGATATAAAGCAGATGGGAGATCTTCAATCCTTCCTGAACCTGAGTCTGCAGACTGTTACTTTAGGGAGGATGCTTAATCAAAAGGAAACTTCTAACAGATGTGAGGTCTATTTTAAACATATTCAGTTTATTAACTCTCAAAGCATCATCATAGTGATTCTCATTCCTCACATCTCTCCTCTGCTGAAATAGGACTTGCTCCACCTGAGAAACAAGTAAAAGCTTCTATGAAGTATACAGGGAATTTTGCAACAGCAAACAAAATAATGCTGAAGTTATCAGATGATTCAGTCATTGCCAGAAAGAGATGAAAGTACCATCTATATCTGTATTTTTATGCAGTCTCCTGTATTCATCTGTGATTCTCTGGCTGTCTATGTTGGTAGAGCAATGACCATTCCCCCTGTGCCTTTTGTAGAGCTGGTGAGTCTGTTGGGAAATGTCCCTTAGGATGGGCTGTGCACCCTGGGGACAGCCAGTGCATGTTGTAAGTGACCTGCACACACACCCTAGATGGAAACAATAGGGATAGGGATTGGAAAAGACATTGTACCAACTGCTGAGATGCATACTCATGGATGGTGTACCCTGTACATTTTAAGTACCTCTGTTTAATGACTTCTAAGTGCTACAGCATCAACCTGGAGCCAAAGGGCAGCACCAGGGCTATAACTACTGACTCTGATTTTTGAAGAATAGTTGTTCATTTCCACCTTCTCCTTTCTTTCCTCATTTTTCCTTCCCTCATTCCCTTCTTTTAATAAACATGAAGCTTCCTCAACAGAAGAAAACAAGGACATGAATGCACTGGTGTCCTCTACTCAACTCAGTGTAATGAGATAACTGATGTTGTCTGAGAGTCTAGTGAAGGCTACACATTTAACTTCTGTGTGAATATTTTATTTCTTCCTGGAAAACCACAGATTAGTTGAGTCTAGAATGCAGGCACTGTGACCAGAAACTTTTCTTGTGTATAGGTGGCAAAAAATTTGCTTCCACATCGTAGATTGTGTCTCCATCATAACCCAGTGGTAGATAGATTTTTTTGTTTGTTTGTTTTTTGTTTTTGTGTCTTCACCCTTTGGTTGCTTTTCTTGACTGGCTAATTTATCACCATGTGATGGTGACAGAGGCTGGCAATTACATTACTGAGAGGATATAAACTCCATTGGCAGTTTTAAAGGTGAATTCTCTTCAGGCTCAATATGCAATAACTTCAGAGAGGTTGGACCTTTTAGAGTTTGGATATAGAGTTTGTCAAAGCTATGGTCCTTGTGACTATCAGTGTCTTGTTTTTCAATCAAGTTAGCATAAATCCTAGAGCCAGAATCTGATGTGTTACATTGCTGTGTTTTGTAGCCATTGGACAGGAGACTATAAACCTGAATTATGGCATTTCTCCCACAGATTTATCACTGGAGCTGTGGGGAAAGAATCAGATACTGGTTTGGATTTAGTAGTCCTTTGTGTTGTACAGGACTTAAAGGAAAAAAGGACCAGATTTACAAAAAGCCCCATTTGTGCAGCAAATAGCTGAGGTACCAATCCCACTACTATGTTTTGAAGATGTGTGGGTCAGATGTATTTTGGCAAATACATTTAGACATTATAAAAGCTCTTTTATAAGCTGCATAGTCACGTCTGAAGCTGACATAGGGTCTTACCTTTCTTTGTGTTTCTGAAAATTCCTGTAAGTGCACTTTTGCTCCTTTAGAACTTAAAAATCTGGCTGATCATTGTGGGCAATGTTTTCTCCTGTTGGTGTTGCTCTCCTTGCTGCTCAGTGCCACTTGGTGTCACCTACTCAGTCTCTTTCTCCCCCTGGAATGGTCCCAGCCATTCTGCTCCCTCCTTTTCCTTGAGGATGGCAGCCTGGTCTGTCTCTTCTGCCATGCCCCAGCAGAGGACAGACAAATCTGCACCTCCAGGCAAGGTCAGAGCTGCCTGTTTTCAGTAGCAGATTGATACACTGCCTTTACACTGAAGTAATTGGAGCACAGAGATCTATTCCCATCGAATCTGCCACAGGGGTGATGATCTCTGGGGGAAGGTGGAGCAGGGAGCTGGGGGCAGCTGCTCCTTCAGTGCTCCATGCACCACTTGTCAGAGACCATGAGGATTGGCTCTAGTCCACACATCAGGCACGGACTGATGACCTGTTGTCCCTTCTGTGACCTCTGTGACATTAGGGATAAGCCCTGCTGTCCTTCAGCTAGGCTCAGGTGCAGCTTTCAGCATTTGGGTATGGTTACATGGATAAGTACGCATCAGCCTAAAGGTTTCACCTTTAGGGATGTAAAGTTCTGGTAAATGTGTAGATCTACCTGCACCTGCAAGGTTTGTGTCTTTTAACTCTTTAAATATAAGTAGTATTTATTGGACGGTTACTCCTATTTTCTGAGAGTGATGGAAATGCTTGGTGCAGAGTAAAAACTGCAAAAGCCATTGCTCCTTTGTGTTTTCCTGGCTAGCAGTGCTCTGCTTAAATCTTGGAACATATAACTATATTTTTAACTATGAAGGAAGCTTTCAAGGCTGACAGAGGTGCCCAAATTGGGGGAATAATTTTTGTGACTGACAGTATTTGTTTTGTCTTTAAGTAATTTTCTGTCTGCTGCTTCAGGATTGATTGACATAATTTTTAGGTAGGTTTTTGGTAAGGAATTCAGATTATTGGAGTGTTCTGGGTGTGGATTGCTTTTTGCATCAGAGATTGCTGCTTTGAGCTCTGCCTGGTTTATGACTATATCGCACATAGAGCACTTTGTAATTATTGCCAGCGGTAATAGATCTTTACTGCCAGTGTTTTCTTCAGTACGTTTTGATGCTGTCCAGCTCTGCTGGGAGCCTCTTTCCAGGCTGTGGTTCTGGACTGTTGTAAGCCAAGACATTAAATGTTTTCCTTTGTACTGGAATCATCACTGGCCCAGATACGGATGGGCCTGAACGTGGTCCAGAGGCACTCGCTGGAGCTGTGCTTACTCCAAGTGAAAAGTTTGTGCTGACATTCTTCCTCTTACCAGAAATACATTACCAAGTAAAGGCCTGTTCTGTGTTACCTAAGTGAGCAAGGCTTTAAATCCACCCATTTAAATAGGAACAGTTTTGTTTCTGGAGGAAGGCAGGGCTAGGGGAAATTGTCGCTGCTGAAAATAACATATTTCTAATATATAAATATAAAATTGTTATGTTAATATTTTAATTTGCTGTTTCCTTTCCCTGCATATGTAATAGAAAGGAAAATATTGATCTGGAGTAGTTTCACTGAGAAACAGGGAATAGTTTTCCCTGAGAACACGGTACTTGCAAATTCCCATGTAGTTGTGTGCAAAGATGGGATTCAGGAACTGGAGGAAAGAGTTAGACTGGAGAGACAAAGGATATTTCAAAGGGTTAATGCAGCAACTAGATTTTTTAAAAATAGTATAGAATGTGTTCATATGAATTCCCTTTTTGCAGTACTGCTAGGCTGGTGGCTATTAATATATTTATTTCCAAAAATATCTCTTTCAAATAGATGATATCAGAGAAAGTTAGTAAAGAGGAAGCTGGAATGCCTTGTATGGAAGAGTTGGAGATACAGATTCGTTGTGATTCTCTTACCTTTGTGACCTGACTTGTCTCGTCACACCGATGTGGTAGGATTGGAACGATTGTGGGTGGGATGAGAACGCCCTGAAGGGTATATATGCGGCCATTTTTTGCAACAATATCTGTTTCTTCCATTTTTTCTCCACTCACCAAGACTTCTCCCTATGAAATAATAAATTGTTATTGATAATCAAGTGTTTTTAGCTCCTCAGTTTCTGATAATTTAATTTTAAGTGCTTAAAAATACTTGCTTTTGAATTTCCTGTCTAATTTTTTATTATGCTTGTTTATGATAGAAGCACACACATATTTTGTGTTTTCTTGGACATTGGTCTTTAACAGAGGTATCTAAAATTTTTCTATGACTCTGCCCTGTCAGCCTGTGGAACTGATGAATAACAGACTGGCCAAAATGATGACTTCAGGCACTGATTTCAGTGGGTTTAAGCAAGCCTTGGTGTTCTCTCTGACAGAGGAGGGGGAAAGTGAGAGAGAATCTGGGGTTTATCCAAATTCACAGGAGAGAGAAAAAAAGGGTTTTTTTGGCATTTACTCCTGCTGCTGCTCTGCCCTTACAAGAATTTTTATAGGTGCATCTCTACTCCAGAAGAGAAGGAAGCTAATGTAACAGATCATTTAGTTTTGCACAATTACTGAAAAATCAACACTTTTAAAATTGTGTTTACTAGGTACATCAGGATCAGAGACTATAATATTAAAGAGCGAGAAAAAAAAATTGTGTGCACTGATAAGTGTTTAAAATTACTAAAACATGTGACAGAATGATTTAAAGTATTTTAATTTTTTTTTTAAATAAGGCAGAGCATGCTTGAGGATCATTCCTGGACTGTGGATAATCATAAGGACAAAACCCCTGTAGGCTGTCCTTATATACCTATCATTTGCTCTGCATCCTTTATAATACTAATGCTAACAGCAGGTGGGAATGACAAGTTGGAAATTCCTGCCTCATTACAGCAAGAAATTCCTCTGCTAATGCCTCCCCTTATCCCCTTTTTTTATTCCCCCTGCGTGCAAAGTTGCCTGGATCAGAGTGAGGGCTGTGACTTACGGTGCTGGTGCTGTTAAAGTGAATGAGCTGCTTTGCCATGGTCCTGATGTGCTCTATTGAGACAAGGCTGGCAACCTCTAGCTGAAATGAATATAAATTGGTTGAGAGAAGTGTAATATCATTACTCTTCAAATTCAGACAGATTTCACGAGAAAGACTTTCTTTGGGGTGAGAAAATTATTATCGTTGTGGTCAGCCTTCCACTGACTACACAGCTTGTGCAACAAAGTTAGTATCATCAAATTATGACTGAGCTTGCTGGTTCCTACATATGAGGACCTCATTACTCAAAAGAATATTAATTTTTCTTCCAGTTATAGCAATCAGTCTAATTTAAGTTGACACTTGTCTCTAAAAATAGCCCTGTTTCCATCCATAGACCATTGTGGTGGGGCTGGTACCATGAAGGTACACATGGTTCTCATGTTCCCTCTGATCCCACTCTCTGTGCTGGGGGTGGCCAAGTCAGATGATATAAATGGAGCCCTTCATTAAGGATACAGTCACTTCTTTCCTTCTTGCCCCACAACAGAGGAAAAACAGGGTGCTTGCTTGGAGGATGAAAAAACCAGCTCTTTCTCAAAACCAGAAGACTGATTTTAGCAGAATAGGCTCAGAGATAGCTTGATTCCAATGGCAGTGAGTCCTTTTCCTGCTGCTCGTGCCTGCAGCCCTGACAATAACCCTGGCAGTGGTTCTTGCTCTCACACTCTGGGCTGGCAAAGCAGCTCCACTCACCTCAGTGTTGGAGACAATGTGATATCGGACCAGCTCCAGCAGCTTCCAGGAACCCTGCCATGCAGAAAAGAGGCTGGTTTAGCCCAAAATGAACCTCAGAAACCCAGTCTGGCTTGTTGAGCAGACATGGGGGTGAGAAACAGCATCACTGGCTTGTATAGCAGAAAACCTCTGGGTCAGTGGTGGTGCTCAGCTTGTGGCTGGCACCCTGGCATTCCATGCCCTCACCCTACACCACGTTTTATTTTGATATGGGCCTTCCATGACATGCATGGGACGGGCAGGAGGTGTCCAAGGGACAGGACACCAATATCCACCTCCTGGGACCCCATCAGCAGGGACTCCCATCCAGTGGGGCCCTTGTGGCAACTGCTTCTCTTGACTCTTCCTACCAAGGGTGATGCATTTCAGGAGAGGTTTTGGGGCTGTGCCATGTGGCTGTCCAAGCTGTGATGTCTGGGCAAAAGCAGAGGTTTGGGGGCCCTGTGTGGAGGAACATCATCCCTGTACGTGATGGGAGACCCCAGATGCTCTTCCTCTCTTCCTCTTGATGTCTTGATGTTTGACTGTCAGAGGTTGCTTTCAGCCTTGATTGTGGGAGCAAATTTAGATGAGCTCTGGACAATGCATTTATGCATCTCTCATCTGTCTGTTATCTGAGAAAGATTTGCCTTATAGAAAGACTGTACCTCTGCAGAAAGCAGGTAATCCAGAACCTCGGCTTTCATGTTACCCAGAGCCTTGTTACTTGGAACAAAGACTGTGTAAGGCTGGTTGTCCTGCTGTAAATCCATTCCTAGGCCAGTTTTCTGTTTCGGTTTAAAAATAAAAGTGAAATTACATATTAGTGTCAAAGAACATCTGAAAGTAGCTTTATGTAATTGCTTTTCTGGTTCCTTACCTCTATCAAAGATGTAAATTGGCTGTATCTTTCATTAGCTTGAAGTAGTGACATTATGGTTTTCTGAAATAGGATAAGAGTAAGATTTGTTTTAGTTGGGAACATGGAAGAAACACCAGTTCTTATGAGACATTTCTTGACTTCATGTGTGAGTCTCAGCTGTTACAGATTGAATAAATTTCATTTGGGAGGCTGGTGGTGCGCAGAAATGACTGAGACAGCAGCACTTTTTTTTCTGGTGCTATGCTGGTTTTTAGTTAGATTTTGTCATTGTCCTGAAATACTGGGGGGTCACAGGGGGTCCTCCCTGAAATACAGGGGGGGGTCACACAGCTGTGTGGGTGGGGAAAAAGGGTTTTTATCTCTTCATCCCTATTTAAAAAAGGTAAAGGAGTAAAATATTTGACAAATGCAACATAAGGAAAGAGAACTTTTAAGCAAGCATGAATAGCTGGACACCAAAAACCCCAAAGCATTTAAAATCACCATTTTAAAAAATATTAGCCTTTTGGGGGGAGGAATTGAATGCAAGTCTTGTCTGGTATCTGTACAGATGTCCCTCCTTTTAGTATGTGATTCTGGAATTCAGTGAAATTCACTGATCATGACTGCCAGTTTTCCAAGGAACCACTCAGATGCAGTGAGAACATCCAAACCCTCCATGGGCCAGCTTGGCAGAAGGGTGAATGTCTGTTTTCTGTGGAAAAGTGTCATTACCTTTCACTTTGAATGTTGCTTCTGTGAGCTGATGTACAGTGGCTCAGTAGAGTTTGTTTAGTTTCTGTCAGTCATCCCCTTTCACATTCACTTAATGTGAAACTATTTTAAGAGAAATTTTGACATTGCATGTAGATAACTCATGGCTCACCTCTTTGCTGCTCTCAAATGTTGGCTCCACATTGTCCATGGCTTTGTCAATAATGTGCAAGATTCCATTGGAAGCAATAATATCTCCCTGCAAAACTTTTCCTTTCCCCCTTCCTCCTTGGATTCGAACTCTTAATTGATTATCCTGAAAGAAGCAAGGCAAGGTTAGTGAATTCTTTGTTAGAAAATGACAGCAGAGTGAGTACACAGGTTGAATGTACTCTAAGACCCCCTCCTGTTGCCAACACCTGAGCAATTTAAATCTGGGGAGGTTAAAGATTGCTTCCAATGCTTATCAAGGAAGTGGAAAATACTCCTTTGGATCAGGACCACGTTCTTTTGCTTCAGGATAGCAAAATTCAGAAGAGAAACAGACACAGGCCCTGAGGAAAATTCAGTGTACCTGAAAGTGTTCTGGTGACTGCTAGTAATGAAAATCTGCCAGGAAATGATTCAAAATATTATTGTACTGGAAAGGTCAGCTTCTATAATCTTATGGGACTCCAACCCATTTCCTTATATTCTATGTATATTAAAAACAACAAAAATGTTGCTGATTCTGCACTGTACTGAAGCCTTCAGGAAACAAACAAGGCTCAGACAGTAAGGATATTTTCCTGTTACAAATGGAGCATCTACTCACTGAACATACAAAATAGAGACCTCTGCTCAGGTGCCACTGATCTACTGAAAAACATGAGAAGTACATGATTTCAGCCTGCACATAGGCTCAATCCATCAAGACACACATAATGCACCAAGAACAAGAATTCCAGATTACAGAATCTAGTGTATCATCCATAAAGTACAAGTTTTTTAAACTGTGGGATCAGACTGCCCTGATGTTTACTGACATTGGATAATCAGGGCTGATGATGAACTTTGCTGTGTATTTTTCATGGTTAATTGCCATGTGTTCTATCTCTGCTCAAGATTTCCATTTGCTGCACCGTTCCAAGGCTGCTGATGCTCAGTGGGAAGTGGGATCTGTAGCTCAGTCAGTCTTTGCTCCATGTGAGCAATATTCACAGGTTTCCAGCATGAACTCTGGGTTTCTTTCTCCCCCTGCCACCTCTTACTTCACCTGGGCTCTCTTAATGCCCAGCACCTTCCCCCCCAGCCCTGTTGGTCACACCTGCAGATTTAAGATAACTTCATTTTAGCAAACATTTTAGACCAGTCTGTGTTAGTCTGCCAAGTCACTCAGTGCTGAAACATGACTAAAGGTAACTCTTTTTTGCTGGTTTTAGTGGGAACTTTGATGCCAGTGAGGTTTCAAGTTTGACTTGAACTCCTTGTAACGCATGGCCACAGCTGTCGTTTTTCATAATCCATCTGTTATCTTCACCCTGATGTCTCCCTGCAAAAAGAGCTTTCCTACTCTTTGTAGAGGGAAAAGAGAGCACTATTCTTGCTGTGGGAGGCTGAAAGGCCACTTACCTTTTCTCCCTTTGACATCTCTCCTGGCTTGCCAGTCAAAGTATATATTACATTAGCATTTTTCAAGCTACTGGTGTTCAGTTGACCTGCAATAATATGGAGTTTAACGAAGTACTGGGCTTTCTGTTTATTTTTCAGGAGATTCTTTATCTAGAAAAGAGCAACAGAGATTTATTTCAATGCAGGCTTTATTTAAAAAAAATGGTTAATTTTTTTTGTTGTCTTCAGTTGTTACACTCTGAAATTACATATTTTACCCTGAAGCAACATGATGGAATCTAAAAAAAGTGGAGACCTCTTCTGTTTTCAGTTCAGCTCACATTGTACCCTTATATCCCTGCATGAACAGTAGGTGCCTCCAGATTTGTCTTGATGTCAGTGGAAGGTGCTACTTACATGTCAGTCTCTCTTTTTTTTTTTTTTTTTTTTTCTTCACTAAAGCCATTACATTTTACCCCCCTTATGTTAAAGGTGATCTGCAGGCCAAGCTGCTGACAATTCAGATCTTAGTTTGACCCCTGTCTCAACTGAGTGAAAAAACATTGAGCACAGTCTGTAAGACAAACCAAAACTTACTTGAGGTGTGACAGTGTTCTACCCTAACTCACCAAATTATTTTGTTTTTCTTTCAAGTGGGAAAAATACAGTGTGTGCCCCCTAGATTTAAATGTGACCAGAAGTGTACAAGAGCAAATTATCTCTGTCTGCTGAATCAAAACACTTACAACACAGATGAGATTTCTGCAGGAGCCAAATCTCCCCCATGTGAACCCTTTTCTCTTGTTTACTTACATTTGTACCTTTGAGTCCCTTGTTTGTTGGTACAAGCACAGTAAATGGTCCCAGAGTGCTCAGCTGCCATTCATAGGTATTTTCTTATGAGAAGAGGAAATAAAAAAGTTTAAATGCCTATTGAAAACTCATTTGACAAAGGGGCTGTGAGAGGAGAATAAGCAATAATATTATCTGATTATTAAACATTAATTTAAGATTCTAAAGTCCAAGTCATTAAAAGATGAGAGAGAGGTGGGATGTGAAATCCAAGTGCTGCTGCATATTTGCCACAAAACAAGGCAAAACATTCGGGATGCTCCTGGATTCTGTGGCATGCAGGATGGAGGAAGAGCACAGAACAAGCAGTTTCTTTGGAGATGTGTCCTGACAAGAATACAGCCTTCTGCTTTAAATCAGTTCAGTCTCTATGGGGTGAGAAATATGCTGCTGATAACCTGCTGGTACTGCAAATATCAGTGAGCATATGACTGGTAATCAAAACTGATGCACTCAAAGTTAATTAGAATCCATTTACTACCCAGAGGCTATTTCTGTATCTGAGACAGCAGCATGAGAGGCCATTGGTTCAGCAGCTGAGAACATTAAATATTTCTAATATTCAGCTCTTTTTCTAGAGGTGTAAAATCAGAACTGAAAAAATCTTTACAGTTGTACAGAGAATTTATCTCAAAATTAATATGCTGTCCTACAAAACATCTATAAATTCTCAGCTTTTGAAAGACAGCAGTGTGGAGCGAACATATTGTAAGGAAAGCTGTGTGGTTAATGTGTCTTTGTAGCTTCTGGCTAGTAGATCATATGGCACATTTATGTCCAAAACTTAACCAAAGAACATAAAATCTGGGTTGTTGTTAACTCAGCATGCTGGGCACTTTTCAGACACGTGAGGAGAAATGCATAGAGAAACTGCAACTGAGCTCTCAGTGCTGAGGCAGTGGATATTGATCTTCAGCGCTGAGTATGGAAGTCACTGCCAGGTTTTGACCTTGGCCAGCTATAAGGAATTCTTATTCTGTTCTGTTCAGAAATTCGTGGTCCTTATTTTAATTGCTGGGCTCCGTGGGACTGAGCAAATTATATTAAACAGAAGGAATTTTTTTTTCCACATTTACAAGTTCAAGTCAAAGATCCAGCTCAATCCTAGCAATGTTTGTTCATAGCTCAAATTTTTGGCCATAGAGAAAATGATGAAGGCTGTTTGTTCAGTTCACAAGGTAACTGGGAATACCAGTGTTTTTGGTGGACTGGTGTGTGTCATTCCAGACCAAATCTCATTTGTCCAGAAGAGTGGGTGCAGGGAGAAGAAATGGGGTAATCCCACTTGTTACACTATGGGGCAAAACCCACTGTTGATATCAAATGATGTGTGAGGGGTTGTGGAAACATGTTCAGCACTTCTGAACATGTGGAAACATGTTCTGCATTCGTGGTGTGAGGAGCAGAGCCTCTAGATGGTCTGAGGGACCTTGCAGTGAGCAGCATGTGTGCTGTGTCATGCTGTGGGTGGCACTTTCCTGTAGCAGGGGATGTTGGTGAAGACAGGGCAGGATCAGCCCTCTGGGCAGCAGCTGGCTCTGCTTGTGTGCAGGTACTCACCCAGGAGCAAGAGGCTGGATGTCAGCTTGCCCTGCCACTGTCCTCCCACTTCTGCATTCAGCTCTTGGAGGCGCTCCATGATGTTCCCATAGCACACAAACCCATTCCCCACGGAGCCTCCCTCACAGGTGCACCTGTGAAGGGATTGGGATTTTAGCTGTGGCTCTCAATAAACTGGCACCAGGCGTTACCTATGGCTTCTCTGAAGGCGTTTCCAGGAAGCACCAGTGCATTGTCGCTAATTCTTTGCTTCTGCGTGCTGTGAAGTGTGTCAGTGTGTGCCACAGCCTGATGGGGTGGACTCTCTTTAGCTGGGCCAGGAGACAGTGGTGCCTCTGAATAAAGGCTGAGGGCAGCCTCTGGTCCCAAAATGTTGTGGTTGCTGGAGCCCAGAAATCCACTGAACCTGCCCATCTGTGCGTGAGGAGAGAGCACAGCATAAACGTGTCAGGTGCAACTCTTGCAGCAGGGAGTCTGTTTTGTGAATTCCTCGCTCATGACATGGGATTTGGCAGGATTAATGGTAGTAAAGGAAGGTGATGGCAGCTCATCAGTCCTTGGAATAGCTGCATGGGTTTTGTAGAAAAAGTTCTTTCCCTTTCAACAAAGCAAAGTGGTGGTTTAACACTATGCCCTTTAAGTAATGGCACCATTTTGGGCAATAATACTTGTACTTTTAACATTATCTTTCGCTTCTGCTGCAGCACAAAATCTCCTGCTTTTTTAGATGTATGTGTTGGTGCTGTCTCTCTTCTGGAAATAGCATCTCAAATGTAAGACCCTGTCTGTCTCCTGGGGACCCCATCCTGTGAGGGGTGCCAGTGATGTGCTCCTGACCCAGTACTCTGGAGGTCTAGAGCAGGCTAAAGTCACAGTGCTCATGAGATGGACAGAGAGACACTGGATTTAATAGGACCCTTCCCAACTAAGTCTGCAGCATGTTCAATATTCATATAATCTCTATCCACAATGATTCAACTCTTTGGATATTTTTTCCTAATGGCATCACTAGAGAAGGAACATTACTTCACATCAACAAAAGATGCCCTTTCTATAATTAATCACTTGCATGTGCTGCTGTTAAAATCATGTGCATGCTGTTGTTAAAAGCACAAACCTGCCACTAACACCCCACAGTGGTATCAGCCTGATGCCAGACCCTCTCCTTTTTCCCATGTATGGTCTCTGCTGTAGCTGTTTCTCTGCTGAGAGAAATATTATTTGAAAGTCCCCACAAGTGCCTGCAATCTGGGGAGCTGCATACAGGCTCAGAGGAGTGTTGAGATTTTGGCCAAGAGTCTCAAGCTTTGACTCTAACCCTGGGTAAAAATGGCAGTCTAAAAGCATCCTAATTTTTTGGGATGCTATTCTGAGGGTGAATCCACTTCTTTTTAAGGGGATCTCTTATGCAGAGAGAGCATGACCATGGAGCCTGGATGAAGGGTTTACAGCTGGGAGTGAGGAACAGCTGCTCCTTGGGAGCTGGTTGGGCAAATATTGCTGAATTGCTGTAAGTAGCTCCCTTCCACTTCTGAACAGACAAGAAAACAACTGAGGCTTCAAAGGAGCTGAGAAATAGCATAGTAGAAAAAAGGAACTACGCTTGAAGTATGGCACAAATCAGATCCGGGTTTCAAAATAAAGCTCTCCTCTCTTTTTCATCCAATGTTCATAAAGAAGCAGGTGGTTAAACATAATAACATTTTTGGCTATTGCTATTTGCAGTTCACTGGGGGCACAGTGAACTGCAGAAATGCCTGCATAGTTTGAAACTTCTCTCCTGAGGACAATATTGCTCATAACCGAGTGGGCATCCAAGTGACATAGTTTGGATTTGCGTGCCAAAGGAAAACATTGAGCAATTAGAGATTAGCACCTATTGCGTGGGATTGAAACCTTCAACCTGTGTGTTTCCTCACTCCTTCTGATGAAGGAATTGACTTCCTGTGGCTGGGCATGGGGAAGACCTGGACTGGAAAAGATGGGAACTGTCACCACTTCAGCTTATTCAGGGAAGAAAATCTCCATCATTCTGCAGGAGGAAAGCTCAGCTTTCTGTCTCCATTTTACCAAAACCCTCTATAATAGAGTTTTTGTTTATGAAACTAATAATTTCTACATTGAAGACCTAGAGGAAAAGTAAGAGTGGGATTAAAAGAGAAAATAATGGAGTTTAACTGCAGCTCTCCTTGGAAACCAGAGAGGTTATGATCTAATACACAGAGTAATTCTGCACTGGTTGGAGCTTCACAGCTTCTGGGCAAGGCTGAACATGATTACTGTGCTGAAGCAACCCTATAGAAAGTGCCAGCACTCACTCAGGAAAGATTTACATGGGAACACAAGACAGAGGCAATTGTGATTTTTGAGGAAGGTATGGTGTTATATTCACAAATCCAATGTTTGGGTTTTTTACATCTTGGACTGCATGAGAGATTTATTCCTGTACAAATAATTTGGTTCTGGAGAAAGTAGAACTGTCTGTGTGGGGAAAGCTAATAGCACAACTCTATCCTCAAAAAAAACAAACCAACAAACCAAAAATAGAAAGGAAGCAATGCAGTTTTGTGGCCTCTGTTATAGCTTTGTGTTTTAGAAAACAAACAAGCAAAAACCAACCAGAAAAGCCCTCCCAAATACATTTAAAATCTGAGATGCAGCCAAAATACAGTCTGGCATCTACCAAAATCTATTTATTGTGCCCACACTTACAAATAAATGCTTTTCTTTGTAAATTTCCTCTTTCATATATGGGTTTTCCTTAGCTCAAGTTTTAATTTCAATCCCAGTACATTCTTCTTTACATTTTGCCATTAAATATCATTGAATTAATGATGTGCAGAGAACCTTTGTTGTTCTTTACCATCCCCAGTAACAAATTTTTAACTTTCCCATTCTAAAATTCTCAAAACTTTCTCAGCTTTCAAAAATTGTTTTGCAACAGTGAAACAGTGACTAATCAGGGAAAAAAGCTCCTGATTTGGAATATTATTTCAAAATTCCAATTGATGGTGTGCAGTATGGTAGTACTCCATACTAGGTGTTGTGTGAGTCTATAGTAAGCAGTTTGAGTAGCACACTATGCTGTAGAAGAGAACTGGAGGATTTTCTAGATAAATTTGTTTGAAATGCACAAGAGCTTATGCAGAAGTGATGCTGACATTACCCTGCAAGGGAAAGCTGCATGATGACACAAGGACTGGCAACAAGAATACTCTCCTGAGTGAATGCTTTCTGTCTATGGATCTGTGTGATAATTGGTTCCTAACTTACAATGAATGGCCTGTGTTGTTGTCATGTTCAAGCTCTCACTCCCAAAAACTGTTATTTCAGGCACAGCTCTTTAACCCAGTACCTGCCATCACTGGGCTATACACATAAGCCAAATTCTGTGGTTTAAGAGAGCTTTGTAGAGTTTAGTGCCACTTGTACCTTTTCCCTAACATCTGTGCAGCATATTTCTGTACAGGAAAAGCCAAGCCTGACAGAGGTTTTGCAGTTTCCCATCTGCTTGACTCGATGTTTTAAGGGATCTGCTGAGGTTGGTGTTGCTTTCACAACCTGGGGGGCAGATTCCCTGGTTGTATCTGTATTAGTACACTCAGAAGAGGCAGGTTTCCAGTGCTGTCCCATAATTAATGCTGATTACTTTTCAGCACGTTGCCTGGTGTGTTTCTGGCCTACACCAATTAGCATTTTCCCTGGCAGTGTCCAGGCACAGTTGAAGGGATAGCATGTGCCAGGGATTGCTGCCAAGAGGCAGTTACTCTGTTTTGGAAGAGGCTTTAGCTTGAGACAGACAGTGCTGCTTGCCCTGAGGAAGAGAAAAGAGGTTTTGGTCCCTTTTATTTACTAATGAAGAAATGACCTCTGAGTGCTTTAAAAATAAAACTTAACAGGTATTAGCAAATGGCCTGATGAAATCTAACTCTATGTTAATTGGCTGACCCTAACCCCATTAAATCTTGTGATTTGTCCTTGATAAAGAAGCCATTGAAGATAACTTCAGGAGGAGTCCATCCACAGGATTTGTTTTAGCAGCCCATTTACTAGGGAAGGAGGGGGAAACTGTGAGAAACTTTCATAAGCAAAAAGACTCACGCAATCTGTCCCGGTGCAACTGTTAAGCATTTGGCTTTTTTGTGGCAGGTGTTGTTTGTTTCACAGATGTTCTTCATGCTGCAGCCTTTCCCAGGTACAAAGTTGGTATAGTGCTCCTTGCATTCACAGTGGGACTAAATCAGAAGGGTGTGAGAAGGGAGAGAAAATTAGCCGTGTCCAAATTGTGGATTTCAGCGTAATTTCTGGAACTAGGGCTTGAACACAGTGTCTTAGGCAATAACCTGGTGAGTCCAGACACAAATATGAAGCTTGTATTTGTACACACCAGCCTGTGTTTCAGACATGTGCACTTCACTGAGACGTGACCACAAAGTGCAAAACAACCCTGAATGATCACGTCCCTTTTTGGCTCTTTGGGGTGTCCAAGCAAACCAGGCCTTTTGAAGACTTGCTTTTTTGACGGTGTGAGTTTTACCCACAGAAATTAGAGCCAGTTCTCAACATCCTGAATAATATGCAGTCTTTGTAAAGTGCTGTTCATTGATTGTTTTCAAAGACTCATACAGCTTCTTTCCTAAATAAACTAAATTTAGACATGTATATGTGGTACCAGTACAAGAACCCTGCTGGTCCTACAAGTCCCCTGTGGTCAGAGAGACAAAATTTAACCAGGAGAAAACTTATTTCAATGCCTCCATTTTGGGGAGGCAAATCAGAGCCAAAATAATCCCAGAAAAAACAACACTATTGACATTCCTGTTTTCAGAGGGGAGCTAAAAGGACTCCCTCCTGGCCAACAGCAAGGCTTATGGTAAAGCTAGGAATAGCGTTTGATTTCCTTGAGAGCTGTTTCCATACCCTCATGCCTTCCTTTTGGAGAGAAAGCATTATTTCTTCTTGGGCAGTTGCACTGACCTTTCCTGGACCATCATAGATGCAAATGCTGGACTGTGCAGGGCAGCTCCCATGTGCTGCCTGGCAAGGGTCTGTGGGCAGGCAGACTTGGCCATCCCCTGTGTAACCTTCTCGACAGGTGCACTTGTGCTGGTTCGGCCCCAGGTAGAGGCAGTCGGCATTGGGATCGCAGACCTTTTGGGAGCACGGGTTGATAGCTTGTGAAGAAAGAAGTGAAGTAAATGAATCATTGCCCACAGTTCTAAAATTGAAGACAAGGATTTACCAGAGTACCTCCATGCCAGACAAAGCCTGGGCAGACTAAACTTTTCATAACAGCCAAGTCTGAAGTATTGTGGTGGCATGGAGATGGAAGGGAGGAATGTGTTTATGCTAACGTAGCAACCAACTGTTTGCTTTTGAGCAGAAATGATCTCTTAACTTGGCAAATTCAGTTATAAACAGTTTAAAGCATGGAACCGTGCTCATTAAAATATCACAACTATTTCCTTGTCCTCTGGAGGATTTTAACTAGAGAAGGTCAGGTGGGAGGTATGCAGTCTGTGCAAGCTTCAAGCACATGTTGGATCGGTTGGAAAATATTTCTCAATACAATAGGCCCTTGCTGTTTTCTTTCCGGTAGTTAAACAATATAATGTCATCAGTTCACTGTATGGAAAACTGTCCAGCAAGTGCTTTAGTCTTCCACACTCTTCTACTTTCAGGATGGCACCAGAAGCTCACTAGTTATTTCCATGAACCATTTTTTTGAGGCCATAGCACTGCTTGTTCTTTTTCATAATCAAGCAGTGCTTGGAGAGCATCTCCTCATGCCTTTGTGAACAGGTTAGGTTATGGTTAAGCACACATCATATCTAGAAGATGGCATGTCCTGGACACACCTAAGAAGTGGTGCTTCTCACTGTTTTCTCCTCTTTTCCTCCCTTTCTTTCCCCTCAGCTGGGACTGATTTGAGCCAACCTCCTCTAAATTGTGCTTTCAGCATCAGATTAAACAATATTCTTTGTTGCAATTGGTCTAGAAAGAAGATCTGGTACCATAAGACATAAAGTGAGTAGGGAAAAGAAAATCTGGACTCTTATACAGTTGATTTGGGCATTCAATGGCAAGTGGAGGAGTCTATAAAGACACCTCCAAGATAGAGTTTACCTCTAGCTGAGATGCTATTAGCTTTGTTTCATGAAAAACAGGAAAGCTAAAATGAACTTTACTTGCCTATAGAGTTTGTGCTTGCTGGTGGAACTGAGCTGCCACATGATGGATACTCAATAAATAGAAGCCCTTGGTTACTGTTGTTGATTTTTATGGAAGCAAGCTATGAGGCTGAACTGGACCAGGCAGAGGGATATGACAGCACTGGGTTTGTAAGCACTGATGACCCAGTATCCCCTTTTTATATTTCAAGGGGATTGACTAGCTTTAGTTTGATTGCAAGGACTGTAACTTGTTAGCAATTGGATGGATGGGCTTCTGATGAGCACATTTTAGGATTTTGTTTCACCCTGAATGAGTCTAGTTTGTGCTTTGGGATACGAGCCCAAGAAAAATTAGATGGTGAGATGTGGCTCAAAAGCACATTCCATATCTGAACTATAACACTAATGGTGGTGTATTCAAAGGACTGGGACAGGCATGGCAATTACTCACGTTCACACTGTGTGCTGTCCCCGTGGAAGCTGGGCAGACACAGGCATTGCAGCTGTCCTCCATCCTCCCCTGAGGCAGCACACCTGGAGTTTGCAGGGCACCGCAGTGCCTCGCACTCGGCGATGGCTGAGGGACAGAGGGGGACAGGTTAAGCTGGGTCTGCACACTGTGAGGCTTTGAGCTTCAGCCAATGTTTGATTGCTCTTGCATGACTAACCTGAGAGCAATTCATCCTTACCAGTTCTACCTGTATCACAGAATACATCTCAGATGGAAAATGCTACTTACGCTGATCACAGCGGAGCCCTTTGTATCCAGACAAGCAAGTGCATCTTCCATCCCCTGTAATCCCGCTGTTGCATACTCCATGAATGCAGTCACAAACTGTAGGGAGACATGGATTTGCTTTACTGAGCAGTACTGGTGTTTGGAAACACATGGTTAGTGGCTGCTCATAGCAAGGTGTGTCCCAGCCAGCAGCTTTGGCCAAACCAGGCTCTGACCCGAGTGCCTGAATTTACAGACTTCCACTACTGAGGTGATCACTCCTGCAGTTGCATACATCAGTAAATAACACACGAATTTTTGAAGGCTGTTAAGAGCTCGGGGTCTGAAAATCTGCAGAACACGCAGTGTAAACACCAAACTGACTGGTTGCTAATGCCATAAAACTTGTAAAATTTGAGAAAGTCTGAAGCCAAAATTGGACATAATGTGTAACATAGACCTCTTTAATAACAGTTAAGCTGTTTGGATTTGCTTCAACTCTGTACCTCTCAAGTACCTCAAGAAGAGATGAGGTTTTTTTACTTTTTTCCCCCCTTCCTAAACAGAATTTATTTAGTTAAAAGCATAATTAATCACTGTGGAGATCGCAGGCTTCTTTCTGCGTATAGTCTCTCATTTCTGGTTATATCCTGATATGAACTCAATGACAATATGCACACAAGATGATGCATTCACAGTCCAGGCATGAGACCCATCTATAAATCATTTTTGAGGCCTTAAGTATACTGCAAAAGCTTTATAGTTATAACTGTTTGAATTATGGCATTTTGAATGATGCTTTTTAAAAAGGCCATTTAGAGTGATATTTGGAAAAGTCTGAAAGAGGCACAGAATTCTATTGCTGACTTCATGTGTAAGCTGCAGTCATGTAGCATATCTTCTTCCCCTTAAAAACATAGCTTATGTTCATGAAAATCACCTGCACTAATTAATTAATTACTTCCTACCTATGTTAATAGTCATAATATAAAACCCAGGAATGTCTAAAGTATTGCTGAAAAGCAATTAGCCACAAATGAACATTGTTTATATTTTATTTCTTTTAGAACACTTAGAGAAGCTCAAATATCTGAAAGATGAAGTGTAAAATATTACTTAAATTAATATCTAATTGAATCCTCCAGTAACTTCTTGGAAAATAATTATATTTATGATATTAAATTCATCCAAGTACTTTATTTTCATGAAAAAGCTGGCTCAGTTACATTTCTATGTACCAACACTGGCATCCAGTGGACAGCTGGTGGAAAAAGGGCTTCTGAGCCAGCACTGGTGTAGGATTACTGTAGAAAGGCTAACACAAATTATTTAAATGGAGACCATTTGTTTCTCCTTAAAAGTAGGTCTTGAGGGAAGAAAAGGAGTTTTACTTTGAGATAAGCAACTATTACCACTTCAGAGTAAGACTGTTTTAAACTTTTTTTTCAGGCAGTTTTCTGGTTTTTCAATGTCATTTTCAGCAAGGGTCAGGAAGGTAAAATAATAGAGACCATTAAGAAGAAGGTGAAAGTGGAAAATATTATATCCATATATACACTCGTGATATATAAATATTTTTTAAAAATGTACACAGCTTTAATTGCTCCATCAGACTTCCACTTCTAACAGGTGTATGGCTAATCAGTGAATTCATCAATCACCCAAACCCCAAAACTAAAGTAAACACACCATTTTCCACACTTTTGACAGAATTGTGTATCTCCCTGGCACAGAATAGAGCAAAGAGCTCTTTTTCCTTTCTCCATTGTGTTCTCTGAGGCAGACAGCAGCTCTTACTGGGAGCTCCTTGGGCCTCTACCCACTTCACTGTGATTTCTTAGAATCTGAATACAGCATTCCCTCCCTTCTTTCCCCTAATCAAATAAAACAAGTTGAATATTACCTGATGTGCAGTCAGGGCCAAATAAATTGTCTTCAGCACATTTTTCACAGGCTGTCCCACCAAACCCTTTCTGTGAATTACACAATGGATATCAAAACTTGAGTTTCTCTTCTATCTCTATACAGATATATGCATAGCAGGCTGAAAACAGCACCTTTTGCTGCCAAAAGAAAGTAACATGACTGTTTCAAGCAATGCTACCACAATCTAGAAAACATTGTCTTTCGAACAATCTTGCCCCCAAAATAATGCATAGATCTTCAAATCAGATATTTTGAATATCAAGGTAGCAATGGAGTACAATAATCAAGCCTAATGTCCAAATCAGGCTTACAATTGTTGTGTTGCATTTTCTGGCTACTTCTACCTCTCTCTCTTTTTCACACATCCCCAGAAGAGGATTTTTGATGTAAAATAAGGATAAATCGGTATAGGGGGAGGTAGAAAAAGTTGATTTGAATTGTTTATTAAAAATCTATTTGCCCGAGTTCAAGCACTACACATTGCACTCTCAGCAAAGGAACAACGTATGGAGAGTGTAGCCCCATGTAGAAGCACTTTCTATTTAGGGCAAAAAGCCACAGGTAATAGCAAAATTAAAAAAAAATAGAGGAACTCAAAACACCTGTCTCAGGAAGTCAAGAAGAAAGAACTTTTTAGTAATTTCACCTGAACATGCTCAAATCTGTAGAAATAATAGTGTGAAGATTAATGTGATCCAAGGAAAAAAAAAAAGAAAAAAAAAAGAGAGCCCCAAAAAAAGAGCTCCAAGCCAATCATGTCTACTGTTTCTGGAATACTTCAATGTATTTATGCAGTGGAACATGCATTATTTTTCAGCACAACTTACATGCTATTGTACTTTTTTTTTATTTAAAAGAAAAGACGTACCTGACAGGTGCATGTTCCGTTCCCAGCTATGCCCTGGGAACAGTCTCCTCTCCCGTTGCATGGTGAAGCAGCTCCTCCTGGACATGCTGGAAATGACAATGTTTAATCCATCAGTCCCCTTGCCCTGACCCTTGTACCACAGGTGACCACCTTGGCAGCTGCAGGGTTTTTGGGCCAAACAGGGACTCTGGGGCACAGCTGCTGTTTGGAGCTGCCTCCGTCTCTTCACTGACCCTTGGCATCAGCAGAGATCATCACCCTCTCTTGTCTGGGAACTTAGTGACTGCAGTCAAAGGGTTGAACAAAAAATAATTCTCTTATTCCAAAGTCCCATATGGTTTTGTTTCTGCTGATCCACCTTTGTCTGCCACACTCTTGGCTTTTCTGGCACAGGTGGAGCTTGCCTGACCACTCCTGTGTTTTGATAGAACTCTGATGGATTGATAATTTGCTCTCAGGATTTTATTTGATGCTAAGTTGGAGTTTAATAAGCCTTTTTTTTCCCCACCAAAAATTGCATTTTCTTTACGTGGGAAATTTTTTCTTTTCCCTGCTACCTTCATGAGAATGTGATAATTGATTCAAATGACCTTGGAAATTGAAATATCTAGATATCTCATAACCAAATCCTGTCCAATGGGCTGTGTTCACTAATCAATCTTGTGTGCCAAAGGTGTGTTATGCTCTTCAGTGTCTCTGGTGCTAAAACCGTGGTTACAGGCAGTGGCATAGAAGCTGAGACAGTCTGAACAAAAATCCCAGCCAGCAGCATGAGATAAGAAAAAAATTAACATATTTATAAAAAAAATAGTTTAATTTTTTGTCTGAAAGTTTTCAAGATTCAAATCTTTACTGAAAGATTGCCTACAGGAAATGCATATTACAGTGGATTTTAGTCAGATCATTCTGTCAGGTTTTCTCTCCTATAGGGATACCCTTATTTTCCACAGTTGTCCTGCCCCTCTTTGGAAATGATGTATTAACTCTCTTCCATAAGCCTTTCCTTCCTGTAATTAGAATTCCCATTAGGTACCATAATTTTGATGCAGATGATATCTAAATGAATCAAACCGCTACTGGCCTCCCAGGTACTCTGCTGTACCTTACTAGTAAGATTTATTGCTTATAAAGAGCCCCAGAGTTTGTTCTGTGTGGGTGGAGATAAGCAGCACCAGATTTATGCTCCCCCTGCCTACGTTAGTCCTGATTTAGAGTATTTAGGTAATGTGGAAGTTTTAGCAAAAATTAATTTGATTTGGATACAGTGATGAGCAAAGAAGTAGATTTGCATATGTGTTCACTTAATTCCATTGAAAGCTTTGGCTTTAAATCTGTCTGTTAATATTTCTCAATTTATTCTTTAATGTAGTCTGAGGTCTATTGTATGCGTGTAAGCTTCTTTTGAAATACCAATAAATTAAAAGAGAAAAATTTTAGTGCTGTTTATCTCATACACGTTGAAATAATATTTTAAGAATTTAGGTTAAATAACTACAATTGAGGGAAGTAATAAATGCATACACTTCAGTCTTTAAAGTGGCTTTTAGTGAATCTTATTTTCTGGCTACCATAGGTAGCTAAATCATATTTTTAGGACTTCTGACAACTGTTTAATATTTGCACAGAATGGAAAATAATTTACTTGCACTGATGCTTTTATTGAATGTGCAAGGATGGAGAAAACTCAGAGTTCATGGTGAAATTCCTAGGAAAGGTTACTTTTAAATTGTTGACAAAGCAGGTTGTGGTGGGGGGGTTTTTATTGTTGTTTGTTTGTTTGGTTGGTTGGTTGTTTCTGTTTGTTTGTTTGGGTTTTTTTCTGTTGGCATTCATTGCACTTCCCCTTGTCTTCACTACATCTTGTCTCTTGTTTTCTTGTGTTGATACCAGCACCAAGGGACAGCTTTATCAGAAGCTGGGCAAATTATCATACTCTTGTACAAGTTTGGCCAGGCAGATAAAGTGCTTCCTGCAATCAGCAGGGCCACAGGAAGCAATGCTGGGACACTGGAGCAATGCTGGGACACTGGAGCAGTGCTGGGACACTGGAGCAGCGCTGGGACACTGGAGCAGCGCTGGGACACTGGAGCAGTGCTGGCAGTCACCTGCTGCCACGCCGGGGAGAACAGAGACCTTTGCTTTCACTGGAGGTGCTTTTTGAAAAGCACTAAGAAAGAGATACTCTTGCTTATCTCTTAACAGCTGTCAGAGTGTGAAGGCCAAGTCTTTGAATCTAGGCCAAAAAAAACTAAATCTATCAGCACTTTTCTCCTTCATGGACTGAAATTCAGCACTTTCCAAGTGTTATCAAACAGAGCCTCTTAAGACTCTTCTCTTCACCTGACTCCCCATGAGGCTGAAGCAGTGAGCAGTACTTGGAAAGAAGTATTTTGAACCATATAATATGATAGTATTAAATTTATTACCTTTCCTCTTGGCCTTTACTTTTTCTTTTAACATGTCCCCCCTTTTATTCTTACATTCCTTTCTTCTCAGTTGGTCGTGCCACACACCTTTCACTTGATAGCCAGGCTTTTCTTGGGAGCCATGGAAATATTTGCCCATTAATTTGGGAACCTGTGCTGTGGTGGGGAGCAGCTCCTGCAACACCTGAGATCCACCAGCTGTGGAACGTGTGGCTGGATGATATTGGCAGTGTGGAAAGGCTGTGCTCTTTCCCTCTGGACCTTTTCTGACCCTGTGCTTTTCTCTTTTGACTTTATGACTTTTTACATAGGGATTGGTGTGCAGCTGGATGGCTTGGTGTGCTTTGTTGGGAGGGAACAGGACAAAAGATCTTCCATTTACACTGTGTGTTTCAGCATTTGATAGAATGCTGAATGATGCACTGTGCTATCATTTAAGGAAGTCAAGGTACTATTGAAGACCTAATTTTGTCCTTGCCATCAGATGTTAAATGTGGAGTAAACCCCTAGTCAGGGATTTTTGCCTGGCCTCAGGAAGGACAGTCTTTCCTCCAAATATTTCAATTTTTGCCATATTCTATTACAGAGGTTGTGATAATGTAGAGATAGCTATTTTTTTTTCCTCCAAATGAAAGCATAAACAATGCTGAGACCTTGATTCTTTGCTTTTTGGGGTCAGGAAGTTTGTCCAGAGGAAGAGAGGGCTTCCTTGCCTTTGCAGCCTCCATCACACCAGTGGTGCAGGCAGAGCTCTGGCTCTGGGGCAGAGGGGTCTGCCCCTCCCCAGAAATAGGGATGCCCCTTGTGTGATGCCCAGAGCACCCTGATAATGGGAGCAGGAGCCCTTAGGCTGCCTTTGGAGGTGGGGTGGTAAACCACCACACGAGTCACTCTCTCCAGAAGACGCGACCACACACCGTGCACTCAGCTCTTTGCCTGCCTTTTCTCTTGAAGCTGCTCTGAGCTGCACTTTGCTTTCCTTTAGTAGATAAATGGCTGCTGGTTAAACTATTTTCCTTTAGTAGATAAATGGCTGGTGTTTAAATAATAGCTTGGGCAAAAATGATAATTTTTTTAAAAATCTATTTTGTGGACAAAGGACTTCACAGACATTGAGACAGACCTTGAGGCCATTAACTAAAGGAGGAAACACCCTGGCAGGGCAGGGGAACTTGCTCTGTGGGTCTGGATGCCCATCTTGGTCGCCTGAGATGTGATGCATTTGTGGAGGTGCTGAAAAGCTTTTCCTGAAGAAGGGGCAGCAGGAGAGGAGACACTCCTGATATCCTTGCTTCAGTAATTGCCCTCAGCAAACACAGGCGGTTCAAGAAACTGTTTCAAGTTGAACTGAAAGAAGAGATCCTCCCTGCATCACAAAGTCAATAATGAGAGACTTGCAAATATTTCAGATGCAGCTGAGGGTGGTTTTTGAGCTAAAATGAAACATTTAAATTTGTGGTTTGAAAAATCTTAATTTTTAAAATCCATTTCGGGGATCCTCCTGAATGAAATAATTTTGCAGGCATCACTTGTAGTGATTTGTTTTGAAAATCTCAAAATCTTGGATGTTTTCTGAGGCTCTTTACATTTTTCTATGAATTTTTCTTTTTAAATGAAAATTTCAATACCTGTTTTTCTTCAAATCCCCTAAGTTTTAGCGGAAAATTGCTATTTATTTCTACTTTTATAACAAGCTCTGAGGAGCAAACTTCTCAGAGCAATAGTTTCTGAAAAGAAAAAAAAACGTTGCTGCTTTATTTCTCTTCAAATTCTACATGAAAATAAAGCCCCAAAGTCCAAACCAACTTACCCATGCAGTCTGGGCCCCAGTGTCCCTGGCAGCACTCAGGTTGTTCAAATTCCTTCACACAACGATGCCGACAGCCCGGAAAAGAAAGTGTGAATGTTTTCATTTCCAGGTAATACCTGTGGAAAAGAAGTTAGTGCTGCTTTAGAGTACTTATAAGCCTGCTGTGGGGAAAAATGAAATTCTTGAGTTGTTCTTCTCCTTTCAGTGTCAGACAAGAGCACTTTAGTCTTGGTTGCATTTATCTACCTTTTTTTTCTTCTTCACTAAAACATACATTGAATGACAAGGTCTAAGAAGATCCTTGGAGCTATTTCTTTTGTATAGTGTATTTATCTTCCCACCCCAGCCTAAATACAGCACATTTCTTGAAGTTTTGAAGTAGTATTTTAAAAATTGTTTAATATCAAGGTTCTTTAAATGCTAAGTAAGCTCAAAATAGTTATATTTTCTCTAAAGTAGTTACATTTTTCTCTAAAATACTGCTCTTTTTTTCCCAATTGGAATGGCAGGATGTCAAATTGGTTTTGATATATCTCTTCCTGCCCTTCACCTTCAAAACTCCCCAGTCTAGAAGCATGAAAAATACTTTATTCATTTGATATATAAGATTAACACATTAATATAATATAATATAATATAATATAATATAATATAATATAATATAATATATAATAAAGAATATGATATACTATGATAATATATAATAAAGATATGATATACTATGATAATATATAATAATATATATTTATCATATATTTTTGTATCATTCATAACAAGTATGCAGAATAAATATAGAAGAGATTCTATGATACTGTTCAAGAGAAAATCTGTTAGACCATCAATAGCAATGTTTGTTTTCCTCTTATATCACTTTCTGTTTAACTTCAAGCATTAAATACCCTGAAGGCAGCTTGAGTTGTGGAGTTGGTGAAGCCACTGGTAAATATTCCATAAGAAAAATGCGTAGACTAGAGAATTTTTGATATGTTTTAACGTTTTCTAATTACTGGAGAACAATATCGGTGAGAAAAGCTCTGACAGAGGAGATACCTGCAGTCTGGTGTCCCAGTCCCATTGGTAATTTTGGTGTAACCAGCAGGGCACTGGGTGTCAAGGTTTAAAGAGCAAGGTACACATTTGGTTTTCATTCTAATGAGCAGCTTTTGGTCACATTGCTTCTTCACCTGCAGTAGGAGAAGAATAATTAGCAAAAAGGAAAATCACTACCCTGAATGACATTGCCAAAAAATGACAAGTTTAACTCAGCTTTGTTCTCACTCACAGCTCTTTTCTGTCCAGCAGGAGCTCCTTGTTTTGGAGCTAAACTAGGTAATACACCTATTAGCACTTTGCAGAAGCTTTGTCTGCACAAAATATGTCCAACCACTGCAGAATAAACCCTTCTAAGTGTAATATTTTTCCCAAGAGTGCTTTATCAACAAATACTAAGTTTGTCAGACTTAAAATCCAGGTTACAGAGACAGCATCAGCCTACGGTGTGTTAGTTCCAAAGCTGCTGACAAGTGCCTTCCCCACTCAAAGGCAAAATCAAACGTGGTGTGGAGGAGGCAAAATTAAATCAGCTCCACCCTACTGATCTAACGGGCTATGACTGATATTTTCAAATTGGTGACAAAGCATGACATCTTGCTTTGCATTCAAATCTGGTGGAGGTTTTGAGCCTGACCCCACCAGAGCACACTGAGAAGAACAGCCCTATTTTTTGGACCTGTTTTTATGTGTCTATTTTAAAACAGTAAGTCTTTGCTGAACTGCATCTAATGTTGGATTCATCTTCTTCCTTCCTGGCATTTGTAGAAGTAAGTTCATCATTCGCAAATGGTGTGAAATAACCTAATTCAGGGCATGTTTTTGAAAACCAGCAACATAACCCTGTGCAGTCCAGGGAGTATTGGACCTTCTGGGCACTCATGGGATGCAGCAGCCTGTGCAGAACCTCACAGCTGGTCTGGGTGGGTACCCTGGCACCATGGGCAGGGTTTCTACATGTCCCATGGTGGTTCTGGATGAAGCCCTCACTCAGCAGTTTCTCCCTTTGACAGCTGGACATTTCAGCAGCAAAATTTTTAGGATGTACCACAGACACTGATAGAGAGATTTAGCTTCACAACTTCTGAGCCACTCTATGTGGCTATATAAGCACATTTCAACATCTATTTAGTTGTCAAAGTTTAGTCTTCCTAAGAGCACTGTTGAAATCTGGTCTGGGCAACACTGAAATATTTGGGTAGTGAAACCCTTTTGTTGTGTAGATGCTTTTCAGGTGTGTTTGAAGTAAAAATGTGACCTTTTTCCCAGATGTGGATATAATGTGGACACAACTTGAAAAGACATTTGGTTGTCATCAAAAAGGCACCCCATAAAATTTCATTTTTGGAATAATAAAATTGAGTGTTTTGAAAAGGAAAAAAATTGAAGAGAAATAACTTAAGCCCTTTCTCTACCACCAGCGGTAACACACTTGGTTTTGGAATGGTAACATTATTTCTACTTTATCCCAATTCCTCATTTTCTCTTTTTGGTTTTTAGAGAAAATCAAAGAAAGTTGACTTTTTAGTGTCTCTTCTTCTAGTCTTTGTTTAAGAAAAAGAATAACTTTAACATATTTCCCAGTACTTCTTGTATATTTACATTTCAATGTATGTTTCCATTTAAAAACTGCAACCAACCAACAATAGCAACAAAACACCTGAGTGTCTTTCTTTCCTCCCCTTCTAATTTCTCTCTGTCATTTTGTTTCCTCTTCTAAATCTGTTCTGCCTCTCTACAAGGGTGATGAATACAGATGTTGTGAAATTCCAGATTCATGGTATTTGTACATGACAAATGCACCACTTTCCCAAAGGTTTATAACTTTGTGTTATTGCTTTAAATATCTCAATTCCTTAGATTTTTATCCCTTACCTGTCTAAAATAGCTTTTTATCCTTTTAGTTAGTGGGAAAAGATAATTTTCGCTATAGAAAAATTTCTGCTTTCGTCTTCTGACTTATCAGAAAGCCCAATTTATTTTGAGAAATGCATTATTTACAGTCTTTTGCCACATATGCCAGTTTTAGAGATGTTTTCAGTGTACTTATGCTATATAATTAGAGACAAATTCTCATGCAGAATAAACAGAGGTATTTCTGTTATTTCAGAGGACTGAATTACAGAACTCTTAGGATCATTATATTATAATGAACCTAAGGGCTCTGTAATTCAGTCCTCTGAAATTATTATATAATTTATTGTTGTATGCACCAGTGACTGTTAAAGTAGGTTTTTCTGCTCTAAGATACAGCATCTGATAAGTGTTCTCTCTATAATGCAGAGTAATACAGACAAATAATAATCTATTACGTAAAAAGCTGTTTCTTACCTCATCTTCGACTTGTGATGTCAAACATAATTTCATTGCAACCAAAAAAGCAAAAAGGAATAAAAACCCTGGAGTTTTTTCCATCGTGAATTGGACTTCTTTTCTTTCAGAGCCGTCCAAGCATGAAAACTGAAATTCTGATGTAAAATGATTGTTAAAGGTGCTGTTTCTTCTGCATTCTCAGGCAAATTCTTTTAACAGGGCTCTTGGCTTCCCCAAGGTAAATGAGTGAAGGATAAGGCATGCAGAGCTTGTCCAGGCAGGAGAGATTCCAAAATGCAGGGTATTTGCTGAAAGCTTTCACTGGAAAGCTGAATAAAGCCTCCCTCACTGAATGACAGGATATCCTGATGGGGCTCAGATCATTTATTCCTCTCTCTGGAGCTGTTGATAGCACAAAACCAAGGACACCGAACTTTTATGACAAGATGATTTCTTCTTTAGGGTGAGCATGGATAGGGGGCTGCAGTAGCTACTGTGCTTCTTATTATTACAGTTATTTAACAGATTTAAGGGAGAGCAAGGGATCTCTGGAAGTTGGCTTTTCAGCCCTAATAACATAAGGATAGGTCATCCCAATGTGGTTCTGGGAGAAATCCTATGGATTTTAACTCAGGAGGCCAAAAGAACATCTTCCAGATTTGGCCAGCTAGATAAAAGGGGCATATTGCCACACCCCCACCCCCTTTGCTATTTTTGTTAAATCATTTTGACTGATTTTCTGGAGCTAAGCAGAAGAAAATTGACTCAGTTATATTACTTGGATATGGTTGAGAGAGATGAATATTCAGATTTGCCAAAAGCAATTTGATTTTGCCATTTTGATTTGCCAAAAGCAAGACTTTTTCTTTCTTCTCAGAGTTTTTCAGCTCATTTCTAGAGCTGCTCTTTGCCACTGCTCTGGTCAGTCTTGTAAGGGCAGGTTCACTCATGTCTCAAATACCCAATGATGTTGCTCCCTCCAGTTTGTCAGCTTTGCCTGGTCCTCCTGACCTTGGAATTTTTTCTGTCATTAGGAGGTGCTTCTTAATGGTTCCTTAATACAAAGCTGTGCTTCACAACACCCTATCTTTAACTCTGTGTGGCTTTGCTAAAGGACTGAGTGGTGATAACCATATAACCTAATGTACAAATCCATCTATTTTGTTATATGCTCTAAAAGAACACTGCAAAATCGCTGGAGATGGCAGGGCAAGGTGTTTCCTGTGCACTCATCAGATCCAGTTCCTTTCCCTATATGATGAGGAAAGTAAATCGTTCCTTGTTTTTGCAGACATGATAGCAGCCAGGATTGTGATGGACATGCTGACAGTAGGTATGTTCCTAAAAAGGGCTGTTTATTTTTTGCTGAGGTCAGGGTTTCACGTTACTTTGGCTTTGCATACAATGTACAGTCTGGCCTGGTGGAAGGGATGGCTCAGGTTTTACTCCAAAAGCAGTGTCCTGGAGGATCTCCTCTTCCTGGTGGTGATAGCCCATGGCCGCATCCTATCCTTCGTGGGATGTTTGGGAGTGAAACTTCCCCACCCTCTTCTGCCTGGTGGGAGTATGGGCAGGGTGGCAGTCTGGGCAGGGTCTGTGCCACCCGGGCAGGCACGTCTGCCTGGTCCCTGCGTGGGTGCTGGCAGGAGCTGACAGCTTCTTCAGCAGCTTGGGGAGCATGAGGTCAGCTGGGTCTCTTGCCTGTTGCCACTTCAGGCAGCAGAGTGGTGAAAGGAGCTGTAAATCAAGCACATCCCTTTCCTGTCCTGTAGACTGAGATAAAAAGTAACAGCATCAGCTCTCTTGTTATCTGCTTTTGCCTCTTGTATAGGCATTTGTGTGAAGTAAACTCTTTTTCCCTTTCCTTCCTCTCCCTCCTCATCAGAGTGTGGCCTCCTCACTGCTATGATGACAGCTTTCCCTGTTCCAGAGGGACCAGCCACCCTTTGCCCCCGTTGGTGAAGGGCATTTTCCTTCTTCATTGAGGTTACAGACTGTGCCAGCTCTGACCACAGCTCTACCTGGCTGCCTCCTGCCTCCCTTTGGGCAGAAATTCAGGCTAAAAGGCACATAGGGTGGGGCTCCCTGGGCCCTCAGCAGTGAGAAGGTGGCACCTCAGTGCTTGAAGCAGCCTGTGCAGCGTGGCACAGTGTCTGCCAGCCAGCCAGGAAGCTGGCTTCCTGAAAGCTGGCATCCATTTGGCATGGGGAGCCCAGCCAAGCCTCCTTCCTCAGGTACCCTGTGTCTCAGCTGCTAGTCACCCTCGTGCCTTTGAAAACTTTCAGGTTGCAAGCAGTCTGGTGAAAAAGATTATTAAGAGTCACTGTGTTTGCTTTAATACTGCAAGTACCACGTGCTGGGGCATTCCCTTCTGTGTGTCACAGTTTTGCTCTGCTCTGCTATTGCATTCCTGGACTGGATGCTCCTACTGTAGGTAATTGTGAACTAGTTGTCCTTCTGCTTTCTTCATCCACCTACCACCTCTCCCTGAGTTATTGCTTCTATTTCTGTGCTGTAAATTTCAACCAACCAGAGAAAACATGGTTATGTTTTCATTTATGTAGATGTTTTTGAAAGCAATGCTTGTGTTTATTTCAGCATCACAATGAGGTAGTTGGTCTGTCTCAGAGCCGGCTTCATGAGGTCAGTTCAAAAGTAAATCAAAATCAGCAAAGATAAAGACGTGAGGGTTGCAGCACTCACTTTGCTCTACACAGTTTTGATGACTACACAATTTCCTGCATTTAAAATTTTTTTAATTGAGTATTGACCACATTTCTTACATTGTGTATTGTTCCCCATAACTTTCAGAATGTGAAACTCTCTCAACCAGCAACCAGAGGTGGCTGAACTTCACATGATGAGGTCTCAGAGACTCATTTCACAATCATATTGCCAAAGCACCGTTTCAGAGGAAGAAATAAGAAAGAAACAAGACTACTTTGAAAGAAACACTCATTGCAAGCTGAACATTTGTGAGCTTTGCATGATAAAACTGGTACTACTTTCCTGGTATTTTCTACCCCTACTTGCATCTCAGCTCCTCTCCCAGGGGTGCAGACTATTTAGTGAGATCTTAGAGAGTGTCAAGGGTGAGGGCAGTATTGAGCTAAATTTGATATTCTTACTTGGTAATTTGGAAGTAAGCAGAAGAAAATCAATGAATTATTGTTATTTTACTGTATGTGGCTTCTGTTTTAGAGCCAGTCACAGCAGGAAAAGTGTCTCAGGGGTGTTTGAATACAGTTGGAGGCTCCACATGTCTGAGGGAAGTCACTTTGCTCTTTGTTTGGAAACTGGCTAAAGCACCTTGCAGAGGGGCAGGGAAATATAAAATGTGTTCATAAGAAGGCGGCTTCCTAGGGGGAGGGAGGCTTTGGCTCTGCCAAGAGAAACGTCTGAATGCTAATTGTAGGTGGGAGGAAGGGGGGTACAAACCGTCAAGTTGCCTAGGAGGAGGCTTGGGGAAAGGAGGGGGGAATATTTGGGAAATACTGCCTTTGATTAACACAGACTTAATTGGAACATAACAAAGAGATGCTAAAAAGAAGCGTTTGGCAAGTTAAATCTTTCCAGTGCCATACATCTGAGGAAGCCAACGGTGGCCTACGGAGAGCCTGAATGGGCAATGTGGAAAATGCCAGGGCTGTGTAATTTTATCCGTGGGGTTATGACAGCCATCATTTTGAAACACGGTGACTATCAGAACTAATTAATTCTCCGAGCCCCGAGGATGCATTCGGATGGGGCTGCAGCTGGCATGCTGAGGAATGCCGCACCCGGCAGAGGCCAGCGCTTTTATCCATGCTAATGAGGGAGAAGGCACAGACAGCTGATCGAAACCCTCAGTGCCTGCATACAGCTGATGGCAATGCAGACTGCCAGGCAAGGGGTGGTCTTAGCCATAGATTAGATCCTCATAGTGGCCTCTTCAGCTTGCTTTCTTTCCCTTCTGGGTTTTTTTTTGTTTTGTTTTGTTTTGTTTTTCTGTTTTTTTGTGTTCTCAAAAGAGTCTTTCAGCTGGTGAAATTGTAAACAAAAGCCATTCTAGCTGAAGCCGTGGCGAGAGGGCTTGGCTAGGGAGCCACGAGGAGAGGGGTGTGTGTGGTGCTAACTTGGACAATGATATTTGCCACAGATTTTCAGGGCAGGATTGGGCTAGGGAGATGTAAGGCTGAGCTCAGAATCGGTATCATACTCTAAAACTGAATGACCACAAAATCAGGGACTGCTCACAGGTACCTCTGCTACCCTTTGCTGTTATTTATAATTGCATGTTGCTTAAAAAATGGAAGTCATCCTCAAGGAATGGGTAAAGTCCCAAGTTGCATAGGTTCTGTAGGACACAGGACTTATTGATAAGTCCTCAATTTCTTGGAAGTGTTCTCCTTGTACAGATGTGAGACAGATATACAGGGAATGAATCTACAGGGTTCCTGGGCAGCAATGCCATGGGGCAGGGAAAACGACTTAACCTGGATCTGGAAGTGCAGGTGGCTTACAGGAATATTAAAGCCAGCTTTGTGTCCCTGTCTCTATTTTCCATCTACTGCCTTGTCATTCTTGATGGACCATACACAGACTCTGATCCCATGTTGCTGCCAGCAGTGTGATAAATGGAAGAGGTACTGCCCTGGTACAAAATCTCGACTTTCTTTGGACACTGTGGCTCTTCCTGGTGGTATAAAACACTTCAGAATCAGTAAATCTCATGTTTAATGGAGTATAAATGTAGCATGTATTCCTTGCAGAGATGTGAAATAAAATTAATTGCAATTATGGTCTGCTGGGTAAATACACTAAAATAAATTTGCAATTTGAGTTAACATCTGGCTGTGTAATGCCAGCATGTAAGGAGCTTCAGCTTTAAGACATGATCAAAGGGTATTGGAAGCTAGGAACCAATAATGAGCTTTTAAATTTGGGTCAAATGGATCTTTATGGCATTTCTCAAGCAATGCTAAATTGCAGTTTATGAACATGCAGGAAGGATTGTGGGGTTTTTTTAGCATGTGTCTTCTACTGCAGTTCTGCTAAGGTGGCAATATGTAAAGCAAAAAGAAACCCCTGAGATTCCAGGATTTGGGATGGGTAGAGAGATGCACAGCATGGATTTCTGGTGCTGTAAATGTTACATTGATTTTTCTAACCCTGTGGTAGAGAAGCAGGACCGAGAGTGGCATATACATTTCAGATCTTAGCAGGTAGCTGTGGTAGGACTGGGGATGTTAGGGAAATCCAGGCACTACAAGTTAAGGGATTTTGTGGACCTAAGGGCAGGAGCAGAAGCTGTGTTGTTACCACAGTGTTATTGCCTGATGATTTCCCTCCTCTCTCTAGACAATGCAGAGGGCTCACTGTAATTTTGGCCTGTGTAGAACTTGTATATTTTTTGTATTACTTCACAGTAATATTTCTGTTTTGTCTGGTCAGACTTCAAGTTAGATTAATGTAGTTAATAATTCACTACAAATGGAACTGAATTGCAGACAGTGATATGGAGCAATCAATCAACCCTTGCTCAGGTTTTTTTTTTCTTTCTTCCTTTTAAATGCAGCCTTTATAGCATTACCCAAATTTGTGCGTTTCTGGGTATAGTGGATTGATTTAAGTCAATTATCTTGTCTAGGATAAGCCATCCTCAAATCTGATTGAGAAAGAAAATCGTGCAGAAAACAATGCGGCATAATTCCCAAAAATAGAACAATAACACGATGTTATTTTTCGTTGTCTTCCTCCTCATGATGTGTAAACTTGCCATGGTTTACATCAAGTTACAGGGCTGTGTGATGAGCTGTGCTAGTTGGGTAACAGTGTGGGAATGCAGGATGGGAATCCCTAAGCCAAGGTTGGCCACGAGGACCTCTGGCATTGCTGGGAAGAGCCAAGTGTGGTGTTCCTGGCACGTGTTAGGGGCTGCAGGCCAGCAGAGACTCTGAACTCTGCCCTAGGAAACACAGCTGGGCTTGGGAGAAGGAAGCTCAGGCTCTGTTTTTGGCTCCATTATTTAGAGATGTGGACAAGCCACTCTCCTTTCTGCCTCTCCATAGCTTGTCTGGCTTTCACCGCGTGTCTGTCTGTCCGTGCCTCCGAAGGCGACCCCCGAGGCGAGGATGGCTCCTGTGCAAGTTAATGCCGGCGCACAAAACTCACTTTCTCCACCAGCATCCTCCACTCCAGTTCAGTGCACAGGAGCATGGAATGCTCCAGGTTGGAAGGGACCATGAGGATGAGCTCGGTCCTTGAGGGACCCTCCCGCGGGGCCACCGGAGGGCAGCAGAGCCCAAGCCACGGCTCCAAGCCCCAAAACCCGGGAAGCGACACCTGGAAGCGGCTCCGAGAGCGGAGCAACCGGGTATAAAGAAATATAGAAAAGAAATGGGGATTAAAATATATCATGGGCGAAAAGCATATCGGAAACAAATACATAAAATAAAAATATAAAAAGAAATATATAAAGCATAGATATTATTCTGAAAACATATTTAAAAAGTAAAAGGCAAACAAATACATAAAATAAATATTAAAAGGCGTAAAATAGATATAAAATTAACATTTACATATAAAACATATAATAAATCTACAAAATAAATATAAATGTACCAAACACATCATTAAAAATATGGCCTGAATATTTCATGACAGAGATCCTCTTCATTCTTCTTCTGACTCTAGTTTCCATGAAAAATATAGAAAGATTTTGAAGGATCTGGAGAATGAAAATGACAGATATTAGAAAGTTAGGAAGTGATACATGTCCGTGTGGAGTAGATAGAAAACCAAAAAGAGATAAAATGATTAGAGGTATTATGTGTAGAAATCATAAATAGGAAATTCTTGTTATTTTCTTCTTGTAATTCTACAGTAAGAGATTTTTGAAAGAATTGCCTTTAAAAAAAGACAAAAAAATGGTTTCTTTGTAAACAAGAGGTGAAAAAGCTTTCAGTCATTTCTATTAATGTAACTTCTCTTTCTCTTGTTGTGTAATCATATGTTGGTAAGTCTTTACATCTTAGAAGTTTGTAGTTGAGAAGAACAAGGCAGAAAATTGTTTCACAGGCTTCCAAAGCAGCATTTAACTAGACTGTGTAAGAAGTAAACTCTTCTCTCTTGTAGAAAGTATTTGGAATAACTTTTAGATTGAAAAAAATTTACTGAAGGAAAAACATGAACGTTCACTTTTTTGCCTCAGTTGCTGGATAAAACATCTGCCTGGCACACGGACTCCTCAAAGATGTAATAGCTTGCCTCAAACTTTGTTGAGGAGCAACTCAAGTGCCTAAACATTGGCATCTAGTGCTGCTTTAGATGCTTTTGGTACTAGTGAGTGCTGTGTCTTCCTGGATTAGCATCTGGCAGCCACATGGGGTACCAGGAGGCCTCTAAAACAGTCTTAGGCACCTAAAACACACCCTGTGGGTGGGTATAAGGACTCCAAGGAACTAGAAACCTGAAAGCGTCAAGAGCGGCTGATTTGGTGTGGCTGCTGAGGGCTGGGTGTAGGACGACCACAGATATCCCCTTTCCAAGTCCCAGCAGGCAAACATCTACGGAATCACAATTTTCAAGATACAGATTTCCCTCTTACTTACTTGTGAATCCACATGTCAGGAAGCAGAGGCTGCGTGGATGTCCCGAGAATTGCAGTGCATGGAACCAGTGTTCTGAGGGGAAATCAAACTTATCCCTTGAATCAATATCTTCCTTCATAAGAGGATTTTTGGAATCCAGGGTTGTTTGTTTTTTTTTTGTTGGGAAATCAATATAAAAGAAAAGTCACAGCTTGTTGTTTATCTGATGGAGGCTGCAATCAGAGGATAGAGTAGATACTCGTCTGTTCCCATCAACCACTGCTGAGTATTTCAAGAGGTGTTATGAAGCAAGTTTTCTGTTTGAGATCCAGCTCTCGCTGGCTTGGCACTCTCAGCTGTTGACTAATTTTCCAGGACAACTCAGGTTCTCATTGTGACTATTATGACCAAGTTTTCAAAAGATTTCAACAGACTGAGTGTTGATCTCCTTTGAAAATATCCTTATAATTATTTAGGTGAGTAAACAGCATCTGAGTCTGGTTCTAGAAGCTGATTCTTTCTGGAAAGTCTTACCACTCAGTGATATATATTATTAATTTTTCATGTTCCCTGTATATGATTTTGCCTTTATGTGTTTTCAGCATTTGGGCTGTTTTAGATGCAGTTTCTGCAAAATTAGTGTAGTAGAGCAGCCATAGATTGCTTTAGGATGCAATAATTCAGGATCAATGAAATTCAGCCTTCCTAATGATGGATTGATCACATTAAAACTTGAATGTTATTTTTGAGCAGACCAAAGTCTGGGGCAAAAAGAGACCGTGCTGGTGGTAGTCTTGCCTCCAAGGATGACAGCACCGGGGACAGCAGTGAAGCTTTTAAACACTGTGTCCATTACAAAGTTGGATTTAACTAATTCCTGTCACAGTTCTTAAGAGGCAAAATGCCTAAATTTGTGTTCTTGGCAAAATTCCTGAGTGAACACGTTATTCTGAATTTAACCCTTGGAATTTGTCGGAGTGCAAGAATACAGCAACACACCATGTTAAAATCAAAGCCTCATTTGATACTCTCTTATTGAGAATGCTCAATAATGGAGGTTGAACAAAAGAGTATATGTAGAATATAGTTTTTAAACTACTTTTTCAGGGTTCTACCTCTAACAAGATGTTTTTATCTGGTTTATATCCTTTCTTTTGCCTCCATGGCATCTTGTGGCAGTGACTTCCACAGTGTAGTTGCACTCTATGTAAAAAAGCTTATCTCTTTTATTTCAAACCTTTTGTCAGATGCTGGGGTGTGAGAAATAGCTAATACTCTATGACTTTGTGAAATTGTATCATATCTTGGCAAACTCTGCCCCTGTCAGTTTTTTTCCAGGTACAAGTGCTGTAGTTGATGTAGGTTCTCCTCATACACGAGTCTCCCAGGATCTCTGACCTGAGTTTTGCCCTTCTCTGAGCTAAAACCTCTTCTGGTTCATCTCTGTAGCTTTGGAAATGGAAAGATCTAAGCTGCCTACAGCAGTCAAGATGTTTGTGCCTCATATATTTCTCTTGCTATATAACAGTATATTTTCTTCTTCAATTCACCCTAAAAATCTTAGTGTTGTGTGTGCTTTTCCGTGTACTCTTAAAAATTGAGCTGATAGTACAGAGGGAGAGGCACAAGGGGGCCATATTTTATTTCTGGAGTGTGAATACTGGTTTAAAAACTGTTCTTGGTAGTCGTTATTTTTTCCAGGCACGTGTGGATTAATGCAGAATTTCATTTGCTGCTCATCCCCCTGGCTTCTTGTGAAATGCTCTTGCATCCATCCTATCAGTTAGCCTTACAATCAAGTTCTCCAAACATTTTATTATCTTGTTATATTTTGTTGCCTCATTAACAACTCCATTTTCCCCTATGATTTGAGCATAGTAATGCATTTCACTTCCCAGCCAGTATTTTCCCTCTAGTGTGAAAATCACCTTTCCTTCATTTCCTCTATTTCAGTTAGCTGATAGACCACTTCAGGAGCTTCTCTCCATAACCACTTGGCTCCTTCCAGAGGCCTATATAAAGGGCTATTTTGCTAGGGAGTCTGAATGGCTGGGTCATATACAAGGCTATAGCTCTGATGGAGTTGGGGATCTACATGCCTTGGAAGAGCAGGCTATCTGTCAAAAAGATCACAAACATTTAATCATGTACTTTTATTCTTGCAGGTACTGCATAAGAAAATCTGCTGTCTCAATTTCTTGACCAAGGTGCTCTGCTGTATTATCAAATTGACATAAAAAACTTCATATTTCATCTACCATCTCTTTATCCCAAAGGAAGGTGTTGGTGCACGCATATACTCCCACTTTCCTTTACTATTTGAAGGAGAGAAATGAGAATGGTTTGGTCATTTGGGACTCATGCAGAAGTATAGCAGCATTATTGTAAAGTGAAATATTTATTATTTCTGTTTCAAATTGGGTAAGAATATCTAAACTATATAATGTTGGTTTCATGAAAACCGTCCAGTGAACAGTGTATTGCTCTCTTCTTTGGATCCAGAGGTGGCACAATAGATAGAATGACGGGATTATTCTCAACAGTGTTTGAATAACTTTTTTTCTGGCTGCCTTGTTGCTATAACCTCATGCTACCCCCAGTGTATTGTCTTTGGTTGGAAATTAGATACCTGCACAGAGCTGCAAACATCATCTGCAGAACATGAAATAGAAAATCTCCAATGTATTTGAAGTGAGGCTGCCCTATATATTAGATACAAAGAAGTGCACTTTGAGACATGATGTTGTGGAAGTTGTATTTTCTTCTTTCAATTATTTAAACCACTTGAGCTTGTCTCTCAAACTTAATAACACCGTGAAAATCCCCATGTGAAGCTACAATTTTATGATACCAGGTAGGGTGTATTTTATTTTCTATTTCCTAAATTATTATTTGCCAGCAAGCACTCTAGATTGCTTTTCTGTAATTGCCTTCCATGTGATAGGTGCTCCAAGATGTTTTGTCTCTTAGACTCTTGGTCATGGAGAGTCCTTCACAAAGGGCCTCTCTCATTCTGATTATTGCTGACTTTGGAAAGGGTTTGGGATTTTTTTCTCTTTGCTATATCAATGCACAGAAAGTGCTTGGATGTATGTAAAGCACTTTACTTAAATCCCATGTAAAATTTACTAAAAAGGAGAATCTTTTTAGTAAAATGCTCTTTGCTTTTAGGGATATAAAGCATAATTAAGTTTTCTCATGAAAACTTTCATATCGATATTGTTGGCCAAAAATGATCAGTCCAAATATTTTGCCTGCTTCTAACATGAGCATTGGCAATTATGAATTCTGGCACTAACACATAGAAAATAACATAGGTTTAACTTTTATTGATATTAGAAAATAATTTCCACAATGAAATAATGAAAATGTTGTAATGCTAAAATGTAGCTCTTGGAAAATTTGGCTTTATGCAAGAGATTAATAAGATTAAGTCTGTTTAAAAGAAGCCAAGAGGTAACTAGTGGCAAAAGTACTAGGTAGTGCCTCTACCATAAGGGCAGTAATCTAGGAGGAAAACATACCTTAATAATTTCAGAAGAGAAAAATATTGCATGTTTTTATAGCTGAGGCAATTAGTCTGGATAACAATCTGCTGGAGTGAGCTGCATTCTCTAGGCACTGAAGGAAGATTTTTAAGTATCTTTCAAAACCAGATGCTACAGCTGTATGAGTAACTACTGAGTTATGAGTGGGACTCAGCACTGTGCTGGAGGGTTTAGGCTGGATTGTCAGCACTGGTCTATAACTTCTGCCCAAGCTGTTCTTTGTGAAGCACAGGTGTGTGTTTGAATTCTGACTGGACAGGATGGCACCTTTCACTTAAATCACCTGATTCTGGGTTGTTATCACAGAGATGGTAATGATGCCAAAGCTGAATTCATCAGGTAGGTCAGATACTGTATTCACTGTGGCCCCAAAATGTGCTTCTGTGGCAGCAGAGTAGAGACACTGCCTCTGCATGCAATTGAAATGTTTTCAGAACAATGAAAGAAAAATTGATTTGTGACCTAAGGAGGTATATCCAAAATCCATTCAAGAACAGTTAGAATGGAGCCATCTAGTTGTAAGAAAAGGAGCCATTTAAAAAGGGGGAGTAGGCTGTTCACTCTAGTCTGTTTGCCTAAATGTGTCATAGGTAGGATACCAACAGTGATTGATATTGTGTCCATTGTCCTGAAAATCAACAGTAAAATACAGAAAGCTGCACAGTGGTGCAATATAGCTTAGGATGGATCTGGGAATAAATCGTGTTGCAAATTTATGTGCTTTTATCCCTATCACATACCGCAAGACTCCTGGAAATTCCTCAGCCAGACCATAGCTACAGGAAAACTGGGATCTGCTACTGTCTAATTTCAGTCTTGACTAAACCTTTCTTATTAAAATCATGGTTTTCCTGTGTGGAGATAACAAAACCTGTTAATAATGCAATTCATGAGAATGTGAAAACTGTCAGAGAGTTACTGGACTGGAAGTCAGACTGAGCAGGAAGAGTGCATAAAACATGGTTTAGACCTCACTGAACGGGAGGTCCAGCAGCACTCTCTAGTCCTTCCAGGTTGCTTCCTCTCAAGTGACAAAGGTATGTGTTTTGGTTTCAAGGACATGAAATTCATCCTCTGGCAACCTGTGTGGTATGTACCACTGTAAATGCCTCTCTAAACTTTCATTTAGAAAGAAATGCTGGAGTCTGTTCATAAAAGCTATCATTCTGTTTCCCCCAGTGATAAATTACCATAACATTTGATAAACACAGTATGCCATAAGAGGGTATATCAGCCACTGTTATCAAAAGTTAATTTTCTAGACTAAATATTCGTTTGGATCATTAGAGCTATTAAATCCTGTGTCAGGTTTTAAGGAGCTGGCTGTGCCTGAGTGCTAGAAGGAGCCCGAAAAGAATCATATTCTGTCAAGATAAATGATTGAACTGTTCAATGAACTCTTTGACTGGCATTGGTTCCAGTCATGCCAGCTGAAGCTCAATTCCTCTTTGTCTGTGTGGTCTTGTTTTCACCTTGCCTGTGGGGTGAAAGGGGTTTGATGTGACCCCCTCGCAGACAGAGGCATGAGCCTAACCTCTATTTACACCCTGTCCTAATGGGGAGCTGGCAAACACTGCTGCTTGCTGCTGCTCTCCTCATTTCCCCTGCTTTTTTTTTTTTTCCAAATAGTTAGAAGTTGTGCATTCTAATAATAATCTAATTAGCATAGTAGGCTTATAACATCTTGTTTATGTTGTCTACTCTATTTTGAACAGAAAGAAGCAAAGAAAATATGCTCTTTTGTATAGCTCAAGTACTGCCTTAGGGACTGCATATGATGTGGAGCAATAAGGTAACTGGATAATGGATGTAGAATTTTGTCCTTTTGAAATTAAAATTTGAGATGTGAGCTAATTCCGTGGTGTACAAAGACTGAGGCTCACATTCTGATTGGAAAGTTGGTGTATGACGCTTGATACCCGATTTATTTTTTGGCCTTCAGAAACCTTCTCCTAACAAGCTGAGTTTGTTGATAGTGCTGCATGTTTGCGCTGACTCTAAACTCTTTTATTTCCTTTAACAGTAAAAGTATTGTTCAGCCCTTTTTCTTTGTGGCCAGACTTTCTGTGTCACCGACTGCTTCCTCCCTCCCTCCCTTTCCCTCTGGTTCACTGATTGTTTCTTGGGCCAGACTTGGAATGTCAACAGAGCCAAGTACCCCAAGATCTACCTATCCCCTGCTCTGGCAGTGACTGACCTAGAGCACTGGGGATCCCACAGTGTTCAAACGAACTGTCTATGTGCCCTGGGAAATAAAAGGGAGGAAAAACTTGCTGGAGAACCTTCTGTAAAATAACTGTGTGCATTTCAGGATTGTCAGGTGAAGTGAGGCACTCACTGCAGGTTCACTTGAATGTATTGTTGCATTATCATGGGGCAGGGCCCTGTTTTACTCTACAGTGACTGCCTCCTGACAGGATTTATCACCACAAGGGTATCAAGTTTTTGACTTACAGCAGTGACTGATAGCTCCCCTAGAATTCACAAAAGTGAAGAAAAGGATCCATATTTATAACTATGAAGGAAAGAGGTGATTCTAAAAAGAAAAGGAGGGAAGGAGGAAGGAAAAATACACTGATGAATCTCCTTTGCATTTTGAGAGATCATTTCTATCTCTACAAGGAGATAAGTTATAAATAGAAAAACAAATATATACCATTCTTTTATGACTACATATAATGGGAAACAAGATGCAAATGAGATGGAACAACTTGCGGAGACAACTAGAAATCTATCGCATAATATATGCAAATATAATGTTAGGAAATAAAAAGAGTTCCTTTGTAAATAATGGAAAAAGAAAATAGAAGATATTTTTAATGTATTCAATCTATAATTCAGATTGCTAAATTGTTTTGAATGTAAATCTTGATCTGAGGAAAGAGAGCAGAGACAAGTTATGTTTGTTCCTCTTGAGCAATTATAAGAGTCCCTGCTAGAGGGGAGATCTAATGTGATCTAACTGGGTCACAGCACTGCTGCTACTATGCAGCAGGTTGAAGAAAGCCCCTAAATTAGAGGATGTAGAGAAGACACTAAATGAACTTGCCTAAAAGGATAAAAATCCTTGTCCTCTCAGGGTGCTGCAGGAAATGGGGAGATGTGTGGGAGAAATCTTTGGTAAAGCTCAGAGGGAGCCTTAACAACTCCTTCCCCACATGCCTAATCACTGCCCTCCAGGTCCAGGAGAGGGGGATTGATTTAGATGGTCATGTGTCTGACCACTGAAACCAGCAGAAGGTCTTTCTTCATATCTCTTCTTGCACTGTAACACCTCAGAGAGGGAAACTTCTTTCCCTTGTCTTCCTTTGTCCTGTTTGTATTAATCCTGGAAGGTAAAAATATACAAATTAGTCTACGGCTTTTAATCCTGTTTCAGACCTGTTGTCATGTAAGGTAGTAAGCTGTTGCATGCTCTGTAACACTTCACATTTTTGGATCCAAAGATTTCTTCTGCTACCATGAATCATTAGTGAGAGTGAGCTGTGGGAAAGTGGTACTTCTGCTGTCCCAAAGCTGTCCTGTACCACTAGTCCTGAGTGACTCAAACATGCTATGAGGGACACCTGGAGTCAGCTCTAGATGGGTCTATGTGTAACAGAGCTAGTTAGATACCTCCAGAAAATGTTCTTTTTTCCTGGAAGATGATACGTAATTACAGCAAAGACTGTTTTCAGGAAAGAACAAATTCTTGAAACTGCATATTTCAATATTTTTTATATGAGATTTTGCTTTTTCTGCTTTGGCACACAAAATTATTAAAAGAAAATGTTCCAGCTGGACTTCCCCTTCTTTTTCTCCTTATGGCTATTGATTTGCAAACCTTTTCAGGATTTTGGCTTTTTGTTCCATTGAGAAGGGGAAAGGGTTTGGATCCTCAGACTGGCAGTGGGGAGGAAGGTTGCCTGGCTCGGCTCTCACACCCCACGGTGTGGTTGTAAGGATTCAGGCACATCAGCAAAACAAAGCCTTGCAGTGTGATAACCTGGCTGCCTTCTGGTCCCTGAGTGGGGCTTCAGCATGGAGCAGCAGCTCATGGCAGAGAAGTTCCATGCTAAATCCTTTTCCCAGAGCAGCTTTGCATGAACAGCAAAGCCTTTTTACTTGTGCTTTCCTCAGCAGCTCGGGGTTTGTCCCCTACATTGTGATGAGCTTCGTGCTTCCAGGGGCTGCTTGGTTTTAGAGCAAGCCATGAACTTAGAGCACCAATTGCATTAATTGCTTTCACGCCAGCATATTTCCATTGTGGCTGCCATTATAGTAGTGTAATGTTTCTTCTCTCTCTTCTTTCATGGCTTTCTTTGCCTTGACAGGCTCAGTCAGATTCCCTCATTCACATCTGCTAATGTGAGGGCTGAATAGAATAAATCTATGCAACGATGGCTTCAGAAAAGATGGGAGGAGGATGGTGGAAGGAGAACTGTCTCAAAAAATAATTTCTACTTAATAAGTGCAATTTCAAAAAATTATATCAGTTAGTTTTTCCCAAGCAAGATGCTTATGGTATGAGTAGTAACAGAGTTCCCAATCCAAAAGACTTATTGCCCCCCCGTTCATTTTTCCCTCAACTTAAAAGTCACCCAAGCGAAGGAATAGACAATGCACAGATTACTTTATTTGGCTTCATCAGGTTTGCCAGGAGAGGAGAATGCTGCCAAGCTCCTGAAGACAAGCTATGCTGGGTGCTTGCCCTTGTGCCAGTGTGAAGACAAAAAAAAATCAGGAGCCTTGAAAAGAAGCTGGTGCAGCACATGGCTCTTTCCCACTCCTCACAAATGATGGCTGTTGTGCTCGTTAACCTCTTCTGGGGCTCAGTCAGTTCATGCTGTGCAGCAGCAGAGAGCTGAATGAAATAAAAGGCTCACAGGACCCATAGAAACGCCATAACTCCTTCATTTCCAGCACACAGGCGAAGGCCACCTTCCCTGTGGAATACCAAGTGCCTCTCGTCAAGTCCTTAATAAGTCAATCCTGGCTCCATGTGGCAGTGACAGCTCAGATTCCTGCACAGGCGCGTGGGGCCAAGCCCGGCTCCTGATTTACCCCACTGCCTTTGGCAGGACACCTCAGGCTCGTGCTTGGCTTTGCTCTGCCCACACGCTTGAACGAGTCTGAGTCTTCTGCAGACAGGGGTTCAGCTTAGTTAAACCAGCCCTGTCTCTGTGCAAAGCCTTGTCTTGCTCAGATCCTTAGCAGGGATCTAAAAGGAGACACGTAATGAGCTTTTAGCTTATAAGATCATTAAATAACTCCATAACATCCCTGATAAAAAAATGTCTTTTTTATCTGAGTGGCTACGGTTCTGATAAATAAAAGAGAATCTTTCTTTGTGCTTATAAATGAACAAAGGGGACTGTACAGGCTGATCCGAGGCCCACAGAAATGAAAGGAAAAGCAAAGACTTCAAGGCACTTCAAATGTAGGCTCTTCTAACTAGTAGCCTTTGATTTTAAGGATTTTTATCTCACACTGAAGAGGACAAAGCTACTGTTTTAAAGGGACTATGAGCAGTTGAAGGGCATGATAAACTCCAATCCAAGCCTGTGTGCTGCAAACAGACTAAGATATGAGCTCTGATATTTCAAACAAAAAGGGAGAAAATATGAAATAAAGCCTAGAGCTAATTAGGAAAACCTCAGAAAACATACCAAGAAAAAAAAAAAAGCTGTGACAATTTGAATGACACAGAGAAATACATTGTACTACAACTGATTTTTTTCCTTTAACATTTTTTCTCCAGAGTTTATATATCAAAGGGCAAAGTATGCAGGAAAAAAACAAAAGGAAGAAAATGCCATTGCAGCAAAACATATTAAAATGTGAAATAAATTTAATGGTGCAGTATTAATGTATTGCCTTGGACCTCAAATTATAATATTTTCTAGTGCTTCTTAGATATCAGTGACTGCAGGATGAAGAACTGCTTTCCATGTGTGATGATTCTGTTGCCTTTCTGCATGAGGAGTTATTGCCCGAATCACCCTTTTCTTTTTTTACCCATCCCAGGTCCAAACCACCATTGATTCACAGAATTCTCTTGGTTTTTGGATTGTACCCCTTCAGTTGAGTCAGTGGATACCTTGTTTTCCTGCCAGAGGCTGAAGGATCTGTTTCCCTGGTTCCTTGGTCAAGCTGAGAAAGTTTTCTAGGCTCACCATTCAGTGAAAAATAACCAGATCAGGAGCTTATATAATAGCAATTTTCAAACAGAAATCTACATAAAAAGTGGGTTTTTAAAATAATCCTGTATATCTTTAAAGGAAGTAGCATCAGAAAGTTTAGTAGCTTGTCCAACTTAACCTTGGGGAGAAGCATGTAATTGAATTTACTTTTGTTTCATTTCAATTTAAATCCATGAATGTCTGTGTGCTGGTCTTATGCTTGGTATGTAAAAACCAGAAAGCAAAGCACAGTTAAGAGAAGAAACAGCAAAATGGTATAAGTGTTTCTAAGGGATGAAAGGTGTGTGGTCTTCATTCAGACTTCAAACTGGTTTGACCCCATGTCATCCTATTGGCTTTAGTTATTGTCCTGATTTATGTTAGCACAGACAAGAGCAGGATTAGATATAAATGTGGTAGTCCATTGTTTAGATGAAACATGTTTGTTTTCCACAGCAGCATTCAGAGAAGTTACTAGAACTAAATAATCTAAAATATATATTTTTAGAAAAAATGTGTCTAAACCCATCTCTATGCTCATTTTATGCCAAATTTAGAATTAGAGTTTGAAACATTAAAATACCCCATAGTCCTAGATCATTAGCAAAGCACTCTCAGACTTATTTCTGTCCTGCTTTTCAGTAACTAACATACATGAAAAGATGAAGTTTTTAAATGAACTACAAATTTTATCATCTGTGGATGCTGAGATTATACGTTCAGTGAGATGTAACCAATTAACTTAAAAATATTTTAAAAGCGCTGTTTGCCTTTTCAAGTGTACCTAACTTACCAGAAGATTGCACTGTTACTAAAGTTCACCTGAGTATGCATATTCTTATAATGAGCAGCTTTTCAGAAAAGAGAGTAATTTCTTGTGAACTGAACATAAAATAATGCTGGCCTAACTTGGTTGACTTTTTGAGTTTTAATATAGTTAGGGAAAAGTTGTCTTCACTTGTGTACGACCCTGTGGCTACTGGGACTAGGTAGAGCCTGCTGAGTGTAGGATATGGCCCTTATTTAAAAGTCTAATATGGCTTAAAATTAGAAAGCAATATGAACAATATATATCACTTTTGTATACTTATCCTGGGCTGGTGAAACTTGGTGAACCAGCAAAAGGGAATGCAGAGCACTCAGGTGTATGGGGCACTGGATAGCAAGAAGATCCCAATGGAGCACGGCAGCATGTCAGGAATACGCTGGAGCATGAAGATAGGCATGAAATCCATGGAAAAGAGATCTCCTTAAAAGCCAGGTGGGGGTAGATAGTATCAGGTTTAGATACCAGAAAAAATTTCTTCATGGAAAGGCTTGTCTTCTTTGGAACAGGCTGCCCAAGGAAGTGGAGAAGTCACCATCCCTGGAAGTATTTTAAAGATATGTAGATGGTGGAGCTTAGGGACATGGTTTAGTGGTGAACTTGGCAGTGTTTGGCATTTTTGGACTTGGCATACTTGGCAGTTTACGGTTTGAACTGATGATCCTAAAGGTCTTTTCCAACCTCAATGATTCTATGACTATATATTGGCTTGAGGCTGTATTTTCTGACCTTCAGCTTGTCATGTGGTCTCAATAAACAAAGCTTTGTGAAGTCTTCTTCTCAGGATGATGCGAGACAATGATGAAAGGAAGTTATCGTCTTTGTGCTATCTCTTTCTCGTAAAACATAACTGGAGAAATTGAACATGACACTGTGTCGAATATACAGCTTGTCAGATAATTGTACCTCTGGGATTTATATTTCTGTTCCTAATTTTGTGTAAGCTGTTTTAAAATGCCACATCAAATTATGCTGAGAATATAAACATTGTGAAAAAGATGTGTAAGAGTTAAGAAGCACTGCAATTGAATCACCTCCAGCACTCTCCTGCAGGATATACGTTATCATATGGCTTTTAACTGAAGAATGGCACTTGGGTTTGCAAGACTCCCACTGAAAGGTGAACAGACCATTTTAGAAAAGCTTTTTAAGAACACTTGTAATTTTGTTTGGTTTGCTTTTTTTTTTTTTTTTTTTTTTTTTTTTTTTTTTTTTTTTTTTTTTTTTTTTTTTTTTTTCCCTGAAAGACTGGAAATAGAGATTTAATAAACAGGTGAACAAGAAATCATGCTCATATGATATTTAATGTGGCTAAACCGTGATGCAACATTGTGAATGCTCCTCTGGACACACAGTGAAGCTGCCTCTCAACCTCCTGCACTGGTTACTATTGCCATGTAGCTGTAGCAGTGTGCTCTCAGCAAGGCAGAAGAAATGATCATTTATCCAGATTCTTTTTGAACTTTGGGGCTTGTATTGTGCTTTGTGCTACTGAAGCCTGGGTGGTTTTAGTGCCTGAAGTAGCAAGTTAGCATCAAACTCCGTGGTGACCTGTGAGCACTGCACACAGGATAAAGGCAGCCTCACTGTCAATCACTGAACTTGAACTTCATGTTCATAATGAAGTTTCCTAGACATGATTCCCTCTCTGGCTTAAGAATTGCATGTACAGAAGGATAGCCTCTAGCTCAGAGTGCTCATTACTGTAAGAGGAAGATATATGGGTGTTCTGGTATTTTGGAGCCCTTTGAGGGTACAGTTTCTTGGGGAAAAAAAAAAAAAAGAAAAAAGAAAAGAAAAAGAGGTGTTACAAAGATTGTATGCCTTAGTATTAGGAATCAGGTTGATTAATGTACAGCTTCTTCAGGCAGAGTGACATCCCCAAACACCACAATGTTTGGTGAAAAAAAGAAAAAGCAATTAAGAGATTAGCAAATAAATTCTCTGCCGGTGGTGAAATTCTCCAAAGTATGTGAAGCCTTGAATGGGGCACCATTTTGTGCTGGTGAGCAGTGTGGGCTTGTAGAAGAGGGCTGCACAAAAAGTCTCATTATTTCTGTAGGTGATAGTTAGCTCCATATTCTGGCATGTTTCAGTAGTTTCAGTTAAATTTGGCAGGGTAGACTTGGTGTGAAACTCTGCTGAAGAATGTCACACTAAATCTGTATCAGAAACCAGAATGAAAAATGTAGCATTTTTTTGAGTGAGCTGAGGTTATGCCTTTCATCATTGTGAGAGGCAACTAATTTTTGAGGGTTAGTTCATGACTGCATCTCAGAGCTGAGCACCTCACAATGTTGAGCAATTCAGAAATAATGCCAAACAACATAGCTAGACTTTGCCAATCCAAGAATCACCCTTTTCAGGATAAAATTTAATATAAAGGATCAACAGTTCCCTGAAACACAGTTGTGCTGGGTTTGCAGTCAGAACATCAGGAAAGAGAGGCTGAGGCTAAAGCCATTAGGAAAGGTAGAGGTTTAATCAGAGCTCCCTCTGACTGAGAGAAGATTGAAAATACTTATTGAGTGTCCTGGGTTGTAGTATAGGATTAGCACAAAGT
>VZSR01002340.1:2585541-2646237 GCA_013398615.1 Brachypodius melanocephalos
CTCCTTATCTTCTGTTAATGACTACAGATAACTCCCTCCGGGAGTTAATGAGTGAAATACAGGACCCATCAGTATGACTCATCTCCCCATTGTGAGATGCTCCACCCAGGGGGAGGAGCCAAGCATTCTCACCTGGATATAATCTGGGACTTGGGACAGTAGTGGTAGCCTTTGCCTGCTGGCTTTCCAGAGGACCAGAGCTACCAGACCTTTTTCTATGGGATTACTTCTTCAGGAAGACCACCTCATCTGGACTGTTTCCATCACTCTGTGTGGGTTGTATCCTGACCCTGTCAGTGGTCTTTTGGTATTATTGTTTTTATTTTATTTTACTCTCTTTTCCTTTCTTCTTATTAAATTGTATTTCTGACTTAGAGCCTTTCACTTGTTTTGCTTTCAAACCACAACATTGAGTGTTCTTCCTTGCTGCATTATTCCCAAAACAATGTGGTAAGCAGTGCCTCTTACAAAGAGAGAATTACTGGGTTATGTGTGCTAATTAGGGTTCTGATAGACATTGTCTATTGATTTGTCTATCAGCCTCCTGATTAACATTCATATTTCTCTGTGAAGAAAAGCACAGAAAGATAGCTTGAGTCTTTTCCTCCTGCTGTCAGCTGGCTGAGGAAAGAGAGGAAGCCATTGCTATGGGTGCTTGCCTGGCTCCTGGATGTTTCCATGTTTGAATTTCCTGCTTGTGACAGTATAATGTGATTTTTCTTGTCTTTGCCATGTTTACAAACATTTCCATTGTCTGAGGAATCAAGCACAGTACTCCTCTATGGCTGCTTGTGATGAGTTATTAATCTCAGGGTACTCAGACAAAGTTGGTTAAGGCATTATCATGGAGAGTCAAAAAAGCAAATCAAGCCTACAATTTTTAGAAAAAGATGAATTTAAATACAAAGCAATTGTTTATGAAGACAAATGTTAGTGTAGAGTTGCTGATCACCAGCTTTGTTTTGATCATTGATGCCAAAGTGCAAAGATGCACTCCTTGCCCTCTTTGGTAACAGAGATTATAAGAGTTTATTTTTAGTAGTAAGAAGAAAAGGGGCATTCATTTTAATTTTTTTTTGTATTTGTTTATGGCAGTGCCACTTTAGAGAAACTCTTCCCCTTTAAATAAAAATTTCCTTTGCTGTCAGCTTATTTCTCTACATGATTTTAAATCTATCTTATAGTAAAGAAAAGGTAAATTGGGTTTTGTTAGTTCTATGGTATTTGTAGCAATGCAGAAAAAAAATAACCTATGCAATGAGCAAATGCAGAGTAGGTGGAGGATACTTTAGAGCAGAATGATGCACAAATGAAGAGTAAAGCAATCAAAAAACCAAGTTAATGGAAGAGACAAAGAAATTAAAACCTAGATAAACTATGCTAAAAAACCAAACCTGCACATTCAAGTATCTCAATTATCTTATATTTGTGAAGGATGCAGTGGGCAGTCAGTCATGTTTTCCATTTGTCTTGCTTGAAAAGACTACTGTTATTTTTCCCACTAGCATTGATCAATGCAATGGAGAGCCTGTTTTCAAATAAGATCATTTATCAGAAGATAAAAAACCTGAAGGTTGGTTAAGGAAGCATTGACACTGTTATTGAGTCTGTGACCACAGGAGGTAGGAGAACATGATAAAAAGAGGCCATGTTAACAGACTGCAGTAACAAAAAAACCTGTTATATATTTAACTGTCTCGAAGATGCTGTTAAAAAGACATACCATAAAGGGGGAAAAGCTGTTTATTGGTAAAGGTCAGTGTGTATTTGCTATCCTGGTTTTGCTCTGCACCCAGGATGAAATGACTGTACACACAAGTCACTACAACCCTTGCCAGGCTCTGGAACAGAAGTGCTGCAATTCAAGAGTTAGAAAAAGAGCTTCTAGATTCTTCTACCATGCCCATGCAGCCCTTCAGAACTGGTGCATCAACATTTAGACCTCTGATTGCAATTTCTTCTATGCACTCACCTGCGTTTATATTCCTTCTCTGCAAGTGGAGAGCAGGTGGTACTTGAGTTTTGCTTAAAAGGAGGCAGATATCATCCCCTTCTCACTGGGTATCCAGAACTTCTCTAGCTCCTGCTTCTCTACCCTGAGCAATGACTGTGATTCTTAAAGCCACTGAGAAATGTAGAAGTCTTAAATCTCAGAGAAATATCTGAAATTTGCATTTGTTAAAAATGTTTTTGTTGGTTTTGAAATGGGACATAGGCCATACAAGATATGCTTGTATCAGCTCTATCCTTACATCTCCAGAGATTATTTTCACAGGCATTGTAGACCAGCTGGGCTCCATTTACACCTCTTCTAGAGAAAGACAGGAGATGATGTCAAGTGGATCTACAGAGTTCTGGGGCACACTGAATGTTATGATTTGATACATTAAAACATTGATGTTGCAGTCTCATCCATTCTCTCTCACACACTCAAACAAGAAATACTGGATTGGGATTATACATTCACACCCAAAACAATGATTTAAAACATGTATTGAAAAAAATTGAGGGACTGGCCGACAGTATGAAACATCAGACCCACACAGCAAATACAATCTATTTGCCAGTTCACAATAAATCATCTCATTGTCATGTAACAGACAGCATGGAGCGTGTTAGTCTACATGAACATCCAATTTGCCTGTTTGTAATGAAAATGCTGTTTTCTGGGAATGCTGCTGCAGTGTTTTACATGCTCTCTTGCTCACATGCACATCTTGTATGAAAGGATGTTCTTTTCACAACTGAAAAATATCACTGGAGAATAGGCAGTTTTATTAAAAGTGTGTCTCCTGCTGACAGCTTACATATTTTGACAACCTCTTGGAGAGCAGCAATAATCAACTCGAGGCCATGCTGTGTATGGCCTCAGTGATGCATGGCAGGAGCACAGGGACCCAGCTCCGCATCCTGCCCGCACTCACCCCCGGTGTGCTGGAGTGGAATTCCGGAGTGCAGCTCTGCATTCATTACCACTTAATTATCTGCCTCAACGTCTTTCAAAGTCATTTTTCCTCATGACAACTCAGTCCAAATATTTTTATTTACCTGTGCTGGCAGATTTTCATATGTGAAGGGGTTTCATATCATCTCAGTTTGCATGCTCGTGGCTCCAGTCAGAGCAGAGGCGGCACTGGTGGATTAGACTAAAGTCACTTGGGGACACAAGGTTTCTCTGCTTTCTGCTTGTCAGCCATAGGTAATTTTGTAAAAAGAGGAACAAATTCCAGGCTTCTGTCTCCATATCCAAGTACAATTTGAACAATCACTTCAAAAATTAATATTAAAATTAATAACTTTTCCCCCTAAACCTCATTACTTATAGCAAATCCTTGACCACCAAGTAAAGGCATTAAAATGGTGACAGCACAGATCTATCACAAGGAACAGTTGGTTGGCTTGTACATGGACAAGCTGTTATCTTTCCAGTGCTTAAAGTTTTAGAAATTAAACTGATAAAAGAAGGCATTTGTTATTACATGCTTTATCTGTTACTAACTGGTGGATCCTTTGAGTGCAAATGCGAATAAACACCACAGTGCTTTTGTGATGTGGTGGTGGGAAAAAAAAAGAAATTTTGTTGCATTTCATGGATTTATTAGTGATTTCATAGATAATTGTATGGAACTTTTAAACAACAAGCTTCCAAGAAATGGTAGTGGAAGGGATGAAATCAGTTTTGAGCCTATCTCATACACAGTTGCACAAACTGTAGCTATGATCAATGGGATTAAAAAAAAAAAAAAAAAAGGAAAATTATTGTGACCTGTAGTTTCAGAACTGCTGCCTGTACCATAGTGGCATATTTTGGCTTTTAGATGCTGCTCAGTTTTCTGTGTGTGAACACAGTGGACCCATTCTGGTAAATGCCACAGTAGAGCAAACAAGGGTCTAATCTACATATCATTGGTATCTACTGGACACCAGCTAAAGACGTAAAATGGCCAAATATATCCCTGAAACATTTTGTTTAGAGGGTTTGCTTGGAAAGCCTAAATAGCCATAATGGGTGGCAAAAGCCAATACTGGAGAGTATTGAATATGGACAGGAGAAAAATTTCTCCTCTCTAGAGACTGACCACTACAACATGGTATAAAATATCCATGATCCTCATGTATTTTAAGAAGGACTTTTTGAAATCTCTGCTCATTCAGGCTCCAATTAATAGAGTAATGAAGGATATGCTGTTGCTAGTCTCTGATTCTCTCTAGAGATCTCACTAAAATTTGCTGCCTGGGATTGCATGCATAGAATATGGCTTTTGGATGATGGGGTTCAGAAAAAAAAGATTACATAAAATGGTGATAGCTACAGGCAACCCCAACTGAAAGGACTTCCTGCAAACCTGTGTGACTACATGACCTCCACAAGAAAGGCTTTCTTTTCTTTTGGTGAAAAGGAGCCCCAATTTAGAGATAAACTTTCTGCCCATGGCTTTAGCACAGTCAGGTTGCTTCTGATCGGATCCAGTGCTCAGCACAATTTTTAAATGGAAGTCTTACTCTCCATGACTAGAGAGGTTTAACAAAATACCCTGCCAAAGCCTCCCTTCAGGCTTTACCTTTTTTTTCTTTTGTCCTTCACCTTGGTGCTATACCTAAATCTCTCTGGGGTGGCTCTCTGCTGTGTCTCAGGCAGACATACTTTCACCCAGGCCTTCACTTGCAGATTGACTTCTGTAACTTCCTGAACGGCTGCCCCATCCAGTGTACCTGCTTAGGTGTTTCTTTGGCATCACATAGATAACAGCATCATCATGCTGGAGTAATTTCTCCAAATTTCTCCATGTTTAATATCCTGATTTCTTATTCTCACTTTGTCTTCTAAACATCCCTATTTCATGTATTTTGGATACTTTTCAAAAACAGCTTATGTCTCCTTCATTTTATTCAATGAAGACAAATAGTTTATCCATCTCCAGCTACATTTTATTTGTTACTGCTGCTGCTGGTTGTTCTAGGTCAGAACCTAACCTTCTCTTTGTTGAAAATACTATCTGAGAGCAAATGATCGTTAATTCATATGGGTGACGAACCGCACACCTCTGGCCGGTGAAACTAAGAAACGTTACTGATGTTACCTGCATCTGTTTCTGTTGACCATTTCAGTATGTGTTCCTTTTCTTTAGGTATACTTTCCTTTAAGGTATACTGCTTTAGGTGATACAAATTTTTTGGATCAGTTGCCCTTCTTTTCAGAGGTTGTCTGATAATAGCATCCAAGGGAGAACTAGCATCACATGGGGCCCTGAATTCTAATTTAGTATAAACAATGAAAATCCTGATAAAGATTAATAAGTTTCTACATTTTCAGAAGGAAATATGGGATAAGTCCTGTTTTGTAGCTGGTGCTATCAGCAGGATGTCCTGCTGAGCATGGTGACAGGACAAGAGACAATGTGTGCAAACTGAAGCACATGAAATTCCATCTGAACACAAGGAGGTACTTCTTGTTGTTGTTGTTGGGAAGTTACCCAAGAGAGGCTATGTAGTTTCTGGCTGTGAAGATACCCATCCCCATGTGGACATATTGCTGAGCAACCTGCTTAAAAAGGAGGTTGGACCAGGTGATTTAAGAAGGTCCTTTCCAGCTTTGATTCGGGAATTCTGTAATGACTTATGGTTTAAACAGTGAATCTTTGTTCGTGTTATCTAATGCATGTCACTTTCATTCCGTACAGTGCTGGTTTTCCTCAAGGTGCCAGGATCTGCTAACTTATTCAGAGAAATGTTCAGTTTGTTCCTCTTATGCAGGCTAGGTAGGTCTTGATGTTCCAAATTCCAAGGTTCAGACTGGAAAAGGTGTTCAGGATATCATGTCCTACTAGGGGGAATTTTCTAAATGCCTTACTGAATCTGTGCATAAGAGAGCAAAGAAATAGCAGAAACACTTTATTTATATAAACCAGAATGTTTCTTTAGTTTTCTTGTTCTGGTGCTTTGCATCTTGAATTGTAGACAATTAATTAATTGAAATACCCTTTCTGGGAAAAAATGGGAAAACAAGCTAGCACTGGAGATACAAACAACTTCCTCAATGGTTTGGCTAAGGAGACTGCAAAAGTTTTACTTTAGACAACACCACGAGATGTGTGTTTGACCTTTGTTTCTCACTATTAGTTATCCATATATTGATTTTAATTTTCCTAGAAGTGATTCTTTAAGTTTTTTCCACGTTTATTTATAATTGATGCAGCAACATTTCTTTGGCTTAGAAATATACACTTTCAAATGCAAGCTAAATTCCTATTTAAATACTCCATACTCCTCCCGTGAGGGTTGCTCTGAACTATATGGCAGTTAAAAGAATAATAATATTCTGAGAAAAAATATCCCATCTTTAGGAGTCTGGTTTCTTCTTATTGACTCATGCAAGCAGTGAGGTCTAATTGTTGCTTATGTCTGCTTGGTTATAGCTTTGCAAGGCATGACAGCATCCAAATTCAGTATTTTGTAATGAATATTGCTTCTAGGTTTTCACCTGAGAAGTCTGCTCCCTGAGGAGTGATTTGTAGAGAGGAAAACTCTGCAGGGCTGAGAATTTAACTTGGCTTCTCTTGCATTCATGTGTATAGACCCCTCATCACTGCCTGGACCTCCTATCTGGGACAAGAAAAGTTAAAAAAAATGGCTAATGAGAAACTCAGAAGAACACCAAGATTTGCCAAGGGTTTTGTCCATTTGTTTATTAGGCAGTGGACTGTGACATACATTGTCCTAAAATACTGGTGTTGTTGACTTAGAAGTGGAACTCCATGTGGATCTTCAGTGATTCCAATGGGGGAAGAATCTCAGCCTGCTTTTGGTACAAGCTGCTTCATAGTTGATGTTCGAAACCAAATGCCTGAACACAGTGAGCATTGGGGCTGGTTGTGATGCAGTTGTAAAACACAGAGAGCAGGCAATGCTTTGGCAGTGGTGCTGTGGGTAAAGCAGATGCAAGGTCTTGTGAAAGGATGATGAGTGTGTAGGTGCAAACATGCACATATATACGTACATGAATCTCCATGTGTGGATATATAACCTCCTCCCCAGTCAGTGCAGTTGTATACAGCACAGAACAGTGTGCTCATGCAGCTGGAGCAGAGATGCCCCCGTGGCCAGTGCATGGAAGAGCAGGAGGTAGCCTCACCCTTACACATCTGCCAAAACCAAGGGTACCACACCTGCAACCCTTTATCTCCTCTGGCAGTTTCCGACAGAGTGGTTAAGTGCTTTGATACTGCACAGTCTGGGGTCCAGTGAGCTGTAATTTATCTGCTTATTAAGGGACTGGTGTTTAACATCAAACATGTCCAAAATTATCAAAAAATAAATTTAGAGTCTGATGCACAGATGCAACACCTTATTTGCATAAGTTACTGCAGAGCATCTGAAGGTTTTTTCCCCCCTTATATTCAACCTATGTAAATGCCCTGATTTTGCGGTGGTATTAAAATAACAAAATATTAGCGCTATTTCAATATCTTCCACAGCAATTTTTCTTCTGGAGTTGAGGGAATTTGAGGGCAGTGTGCGTTGTTTTCCCTCTGTGGCTGTGGCGGCGAAGTGCCTGGCTTTGTGGGCTCGGCTGCCCTTTCTTCCCTGGGTGTCCATTGTGGTAGGCTCATTCATGCATCCCTAAATCCAGCGTGTGCAGCAAAATGCTGACTTCCAGGGGCAGGGAGGGCCTTCCTGAAACCGTCCCGCTGGCTCGAAATGCTGCATTTGTTTCATGTCTCTCCTCTGGAAAGAGCGGAGCCCGCTCGGCTCCCCACCTACCCTGGGCGAGCCTCCCCCGGTGCCTGCCCCAACACGGGGGCGCAGCCCCTGGCTGGGCCCCCGGGCCCCTGCCCCCTTAATCCCCCCGCCCGCGTTGCCCGGCCAACAGGCCAGACAAGCAGGTGATGCATTGACAGGGAGCAGATGGTCTCCCGCCGAGGTAAGCGGGCCTCAACAATGAAACCATATTGATCATATTGCTCCTTTTATCTTCCTCAGCCTCAACTTCGGTCCTGAGGTTTCTCCGCTAATAACGCGCACCCTCCCCCCGGCCCCCCGGCTCGGCCCCTGCCCCTCGTCACGGCCTTCCGGCGCTTCTGGGGAGAGAGGAGCGCCAGCCTCCATCCTGCACACACAGCTCCAGCTCTGCTTCCTCTCCTGCTGAAATCCTGCTGGGCAGAGGGAAGGCCGAAGGGTGCCCACCATTTCCTTACTCTTCATGAGCCTTCAGCCTTGTCTCCCTTGTACCCCTCTCCCTCCTGCCCTCTTTAGCAGAGGGATGAGGAGACTGTGGAGGCTCCTCTGCCCCAGCCTGACCCACTGAGGCACAACATCACTTCCTGCCTCATTGGGCACCTCTCTCTTACTCTTCATTTTGCCCCCTTAACCTTGATTATGTTCGTGTGTGTATAAAATAGGCTGGGGAGATGACTAATTTGCTCCCACCTGCCCTGTGTGGGAGAGCACCTTGGACCTCTGTTTGCTGTCCTCTCCTGCACTGTGCCTGTGGTCACAACTCCTTCAGTCTGCTCAGACACGTTTAGATGGAAGCAAAAATTGGTGCCTTTCAGTCCCTGTCCCTGTCACTTCCTTTCCTTGACTGCACATCCTTCCTCAACAGACAAACAGCCAGAAACATCCCCAGTCTCTCTTGGTGCTCACATCTTGCCCTTTCCCCTTCAGCATGCAGGGCCATGAGCACGAGAAGGAGCCCTGGAGCTCACATCTTGCTCCTTCCATCATGTACCCCCCCTCAGACGCTGGTGTACAGATAAACAAGAGAGAGAACCCAGGCCTTCCACCTGCCTACCCCCTTTGCCTCCCTCCCTTTCAGCAGCCTCAGCCCACATTCACTGCTGTGTGAAGATGCTAAACACCAAGGGCTTGAGCACTGTTAGCCACTATTCACAATTTTAATACTAGCTTCATAGCTGTCACATAAATTCATTACTGATTGCAGGCTTAGAATAGCAAGAGGGAACTTAAAAATAAAGAAAAAGAAGGAGCATGTAAGGAAAAAGAAAAAAGAAATCCTAAGGGCAGTTTGCTATGGTATCTGCACTTGTTTGCAGGTGGCTTTGGAAACTATAACTACTGTAACTCCACACAGTGTTCTCTAAAGTAGCTGTCACATTATGTTGTTTTGTTTTTTTTTAATCTATTACGCCAGCACACACACACATTTTTTTACAGTAGATAAAAATGCCTATAAAGGCTTCACTCCTCTTTTTTTTTAATAAGAAAAAAAAGAAGAAAGAAAAGCAAAGAAAGAAGCTTGTGAATGAATGAAAAACAATGCAGGGTCACAAAGCTGTCGCAACCAATGTCATAGTGGTGCTGCTGGGCAGGCTTACAGAGGACTTCTTGTTCCCTGATTTTTATGGTGATCGGTAGAACGCATGTAGCACTTTGCGAACAGGTTCAGGACGAGTGGCAAAGAAAAGGCTCCTCACAATAAACTTTTCTACAGCACTAGGAGCATTATGCCTGCAAACACCTGTAGTTTTCAAAGAAGGAGCTCTAAAAGACACAAACAACAACAACAGAAATATAAATATCAAGGCAAGACACTGTCACAATTGCGCAAATGGTGGAGGTTTTTTAACTCATGTGAGACCGTGGAGTTTAAAAAAGCCACAGAAGTATTATTGAATACAAGTGCCAGACTTCAGAGGATGCTGAGCTTGGGAAACAGAGAAATGAGATAAAAAGAGAAATGGAAGCCTAGTGATCTGGCAGGTTATCAGTGCTGCTCTCTGATGGTCCTGCAGCAACCAAGAGCTTGCTGTTCCTTCTGAAGCATGTCCCTGAAATGGCCACAAAGTCCCCATGACCTGTGAAGCCAGGGCCTGCCCTGAAGTCCAAGGGGCATCCTTACATATGCCACTCAGCTCAAGGGCTCAGTATTACAGTCCAGACTTTCTTGTCTAGGTACCAGACACTAGTTAATTATGACTGCTTTAGACTGTAAAAACACATTTATCTTCCTCTTCAGTGTTGGAATAAACTAACAAAATATCATTAAGAGGACATATAAAAAAGTGTCCCTGGCTTAATTGACTCTCAGGTTGATGAAGGGGGCATCTCTTGACCCCAAGATTCCTCATTCCAGTAGATGTATTGTGAGCCAGGTCCCCAGTACTTCTTGAGGTGAACACCCCAGTTCATGTCAGAGTAGGCAGCTATTTTCTTTAAAAACCTGTAACAAAACTCTTTATTAGCATCCAGGAGAGTTCTGCCCGTAGAGAAAACACTTCTCCCTCCAGAATGGCCAAAGTGGTTTATTATTTCACAAAATCAAAATTTTGTATGAAGCAGACTTTTCTTCATTTGAAAAAACTAATATAACTTATTACGATTTTCTCTGTCCTTCACCATGCCATTTTTTCTGTCCCCTATTTTTCCTTTGGGATTCAATTTATTAGGACTCCTGCAGTCTTGAATTTACCAAAACCTTTTATTTTGATAAAGTTACAAAAACCCAACATTCATTGTCTTAATTATTTCTGTTGCTAAGAACTTTGTTTACAAAAAGGAAAGAAAAATCTTCTCAATTACTCCCTTGTTTGAAGCTTTTTGGCTATGTCTAAGAACCCTGAAGATACTTGCACAAGAAGAATGTAGTATGAAAATTTTAGAGCTGCAATGTAATCTTGTAGGGGGTCTGGCCTATTAAACCTACAGTTTAAAGTAGCTCAAAATATTGTTTCCTAGTGCAAAACTCCTTTCTTTTCTAGTAGTTATATTTTGTATTAAGATGACAAGAATTAATGTTTTTTTGCTCCTCAGATAGACTTTAACTGTAGAGTTGAATCAAAGGACAATATATTTTTCTGTTGGCCTCGGGGAGCTTTGGCTCATTTAAAATTTCGTTGAAAGGGTGCAGGGCCATATTACACTGCTTCTGTGAGCTTTTACCCCTCCCAGCGAGTCTAACCAGAACAGTAAGTGTATTGCATCTGGGGATTTCAAATCAAGTGTACATCCATGTGGTCCTGTCCTGGTGGGAGTTAGGTGTGCTTACCTTAGAATTAATTACCCTGAGTTAAACAACAGTCAGTTACTTTTGGCTAAAGCATAACTAAGACTTTTTGTTTAGGACAAGGTTTGGGATATTTTGTGAAAACTTGATTCTGTCTTGGTGTGCTGGTGATAACATCATGAGTCCTAGACCTGAGCACACAGCAGCAGATGTGACAGAGGAGCTATTGCTGTTCCCAGTTTGTGTGGGCTTTGCCATGACAGGATTGTGAATAATTGCCATTTTCCTTGCAAGTTGAAAGACGTTCCAGTGTTGTGTGCAGTCCAAGATTTTAGCACCTTAATTGTGTTAACAGCAGAACTATGGTTCCCTAATTTCTCTTGAGATTACCTGCCCCTTGTGATAACAGCGTTAAATAAGTTCAGTGTGACTAGCAGTGATTTACTAGAAGGGTCATGTTTTGCCTGTAAGAATTTGAGAGCTTGGTTGTGTGGAGTAGATCTGCTTTCTGTATGTTTCGTTAGTTGTTGCTTGAGCATGGACTGAGATTAAGATGTATTCTTTGCCTTTGGATCCATTCCAGACACTTTTTTGGACATCTCTGGATTGTTCATCTTTCAGAAGTCCGAAGAGATGTATACTATGGCCTATTTTGGTCAACTTGAAGCAGATCAGACAATGAACCTCATATTCAAATGGGTATTGGCTAGGACAATTACAGCATAATTAATTATTACAATTTATCACTTTGTAAATCACTAGTCTGCACCCTTATTCAGGAATTCTTTACATCTTTGTATAGTTCTGTTATTACCAATCAAGAGTGAAATCACGAGGCCAAGACCTTTTGGGATTACCCATCTGAATACCTTCATATATAAATAATTACTGAAGTTGATGGGACTAGTTAGAAGTATAAAACCATGGAAATGGTTGCAGCAGTGAATCTGAAATGTGCCTTTGTTCATTATAAATTGCTTGGTTTAATTTGTTATATCTACAATACCTTCAGACATGTATATTTATATATGTGCTTATGCTTGTAACCAAAGTTTATCTTCTCTTCCAGCAGTGCCAAAGTAGAATTTTCTTGACCATAAAGCAAAGAATGAGTTAAGGCTTTTGAAAATAGGTCAATATTATTATTTGTACTGTCATTTAGTTTTGCAATGTCTGTAGTCATGCTTTTTTTACAGTTCTGTTTGGCTCTGGGGAGTTTGCTGACTGTGGAAATATTATTCTTTTTGAGATAAAGTCTTCCTGACACTCAGAATATACTCTTTGACCTATATCCTCTATTTCTGCTTTCTCATATGCACACTCTTCCTTTTGTTCATGGCTAGGAAACAGATTAAAGAAGTAGCAGGCAGTGTGAATTTTCAGCTCTAACAGGGCCTTGAAGCATCATCAAATAAGATTATTATTTGAGAAGGGCGAGGAGGGTGCTTGGCTCAGCAGCCTGATAGCTTGTATTGACTTATTCTTAAAGGCGGTCTCTTGGGCAAGAACTGGTACTGGAGAGCTGAATGTATTTGAGTAAGGAGTGCTGGAGTGTATGCTGTGGTGCTATCCACTACACAGCTTTTAGATTCGACAGGGTTTGTCTAACAGGGTTTGTACTTTAACAGTGTTTTAACTTCCAAATGCTTCAAAATCTAGCCCTGCCATGTCCCTGGTAACTGCAGTCATTGGTTTCTGTACTGTGGCAGCAGTCTGGTTGTGTGAAGTAAACTGAAGGACAGGACCCCAAGTTTCCTAATTGTTTCCTGACTGCACACAGCAGAGAGCCTATGAAAGAGTTGGGGTTAAATCTGCATCTGAGCAAAACAAACAGGTCCTGTTTATTGTAAGCTGAAAGAGGCAGATTGGCTATAGTTTCTGGTTTGTGCATTATTGTCACCATGCTACGAACACCATGGCTGCTTCCTTCATTCTGACAATTGAAAACTCCAATATTCCATACCTTAAAAATCTAGTGTTATAGTTTGTTGCATGGTTTGCCACTCATTCATGTTGCTCCTCAGTAACTTAGCAATGACCAGTCAAGATATGCACACACCATATTGTTTTACGTGTTTGACTAGAACACTGACAGATTAATAGGAAGAGTAAATAGCTCTGCACTCTGTGGTGGCTCAGTGTGGGCTGGCAGGATTGACTGCTGCCAGACTTTGTTGTATTTGCACAGAGGAAGCCGCAGCAAAAGCCTGCTGGGGCAAGGTGACGTGGGTCATGGGTATTTGTTTCTCATCTCTGTGGAAAACAATTGTCCTCTCAATGGAAGACAGCTTTTGGGAACTATGTGGTTCCACTAGTGGGCAAGCATTTGTGCTTCCAGAGCGCTAAATAAAATGCAGCTATAGAGTGGCAGATGTGTTAAGTGTCTGCATATCATGCAGGAGAGTTTGGGTTCATACACTGATAAATTATTTGCATCTATTTCTTTGACTTACTCAGTTTAGAAGAAAGAGAGTATTGCTCAGATTTTCATGAGATTTTCCTGGAAATTTCTTCTATACTGAATACTTTTCTAAGACATCTTCTTAAGAGCACAAGGGCTCCATTTGCCCATGATAGCACTACTTTGGTTATTGCAAAAGATCATTATTTTAACAATTGCTAGAGTATCACCTTGGAAGGCCATCTCAGACCTTGTCTTTACAGAAGTAGATACCATAAAAATTTGTGACACTGAGCTTTTAAAGTGATCATACACTCATCAAGCATCTAAAGTAATTTTTTTTGTCTAGTTTCCAATGTGAGGTGCATCACAAAGCTAGTTTTTGACAGGTTGGCATACAGGTCTGAGGTCCAGAGTCCGGATCATGGCTTCTTCAGCTGTGCAGGTTCTGGGAGGGAAAACTGAGGCACCCAGATTCCTTGGGTAGATGGTCTTGGTTGCCTCTTGAAGAGCTGAAAGTCCTTGTGAAGGATATGTGAAGGACATGGATCACCTGGATGTACATCAGGTAGTTTTGATACTGCTGCTAGTGATGTTATGGAAGTGCAGACTGCTGGAAGAAACCCTCCTGAGAGGTTCCCACGTGCTGATTCCCAGGCTACCCCTCCTGGCTCCACTGAGTACCTGAGCTCAGTGATTTGCCCTACACTGCCCTAAGTGCACCTGCCCTCAGTACAGCTGGCATGGCTGGTACAGCCATCTCCAAAGGTCACACAAAGGGTCCTGCCCACAGCAATTTTAAGCCACAATTTCTGAAACTCAGTCTTGTGCCATGACCTTCCTCCTTTCCTGAGTTATCCCTGAGGATATAGTCTGTTTTGCCACATACTGCAAAGGTGCAGAGACTTCCCATTCTGTTTGACCTCCACAGAGTGTTGATTAAACAGTGTTGGGAACTTTTCTGTGTCTAAAAGTTTGTTTGGTATCCACCCATGAGTTGTCCTGCTGTCTAATTCCTAGATATGGTTTTATTCAAGGTAGGGTAGTGGCTGCATGCAGTGTGTGAAGAGTGTCAGCCTCATGCAGTGTGGGCATACGCCCACTGGAATATTGCTTTGTCTTACATTAGTGAAGTTCATTTCCTTGAGTAAAAAAAAAAACCCAAACAAAACCAAACCAATAAAAACCCTGTATGGCTTTAATTTAAATAATTTTTGATTTAATGAGATTCACTTAAAATAAACAGTGGTGACAGAGAAACTATTCACTGCTTATGTATAACTTTTAACAATGTTGACAGCGCACAGGAAAATCAGTGTGGGAATCAACCCCCTATTGTCAGGATAATGTAAACACATGACAAAAGTCCTTAACTCCAAAAAGGGAGGAAAGGAGCAATTCCTCTCCTTCCTTCCTGCAGCGTGTTTTACCCTTTCTCTGCTCTGGGGTAATTATTTGCACTGTAGGGAGGTGGCCATAAAGTAGTATCACCCTGGAAGTGGTGGCATGAGCAGATTTCTGTGGAGTGGGATGTGAGCCTGCAGAGCCTCAGGCACTGCTTGGTGACTTTCCCTGTTTCAGCAAAAGCTGCAAAAGCTATTTTGCATTGCTCACAGGATAAAAAAAATCCTGTGTGTGGGCTATATACAGTAAAATACTATACATTCAAGCTCTAATTTGCCTCACTGTGTTTGTTTTGTATAGAGGTAATCTGACATGATGATGTTTTATAGTAGCTTTGTTGAAATAACTGTAGAAGATCTAAAGAGCCAGACAGGGCCCCAGACTACTTTTTCTCCTCAAGTAGAATATTTGAATAGGTTAATGGCCACAATAAACCTGTGGACAGTCCTGAACCACATCGTGTTGTGACAGTGATTAGTTGCTGCCATTTGGTAATGGAGACACGACTCTCTTTTTCCCTCGTTTACAATGACTTTGACATCTGTCACTGCATCTTTTCAGCATATGCAGAGACACTGCGAGGCCTCCATGCAATGGAATTGGTTTCTGACTTTTGGCCATAGTGAGTTTTACTGAAACTTGAAATTTTCTTGGACTATATATAGATATAGTTTACATATAAACTAGAGGTACATAAAATTTCAGGCGGTACTGTCATGGAAAAATTAAATATATCACTGCCCTGAAATTTATCTTTCAAGGTTTCTGGGCTTGCAACAGATATTTTCAATTTGAGTGATGTTAAAGACATGATACAGCTACAACATAAAGAATCTTTACTTTTATCCCAGCTGCGCCAGGCTGTGAAGTCTGTAGAGTCAAAAGGAGAAGAAACATATAAAAGAAACATTAGTGTCAAATATGGAGATGGAATGAATTCCTAACTGTTTTGTGCTACATGGCTTCATGCATCAGTATTCAGAGGAGTCTTTACAGAGGCTTCCCATGAATTTAGTATGAAGTTTCATGTTCCCTCTGAAGACTTCTGCTACTAGGGTTTGGTGCTGGCCCACCACTAAAGGGGTGGTATTTTCATCCCAAATATTCTAGTGTTTCAAATAGATCTGTTCCAGCACTAATATGCCATGCAGAAGCTCCTCTGTCCAAAGCACTGGCTTAAATTTGAGCAAAGAAGTTACTCCCATGGCCTTAGACCCCTAATAATTTTGTCTTGCAAAGTAGCTGTCTGTGAGGGTAGAAGGAGTGAATAAATATATGTGGTAACTGGAATGTGAACAAATGCAGGGGAGGTCTGAGAGTAGGGAAATTTGGATTCTTAGAGAGATCATATCCTCTCTTCCTGGTGTGACTTTTTTGCTGGATCAGTACAGCATGATGGGACAGATGCTTTCCATTGGTATCCATCATATTTTTGACAGTTCTTCACCTGAATTATACTTGGTAGTATTCATCAACAGCTGTACCTCCAGCACTGGTAAAGAATTAAAGTAAATAAAAGTTGTATCAAATTTTACTGTTAAAATTGGGTTTTCTTTACGGGGCGCCTGTTGAAAAGTGAACAGTTTTTAATGGATTTTAGTAATAGCATTCATTATTTCTGGACAATACACCCTATTTAAAATTTTTGAGGCATTGCTTCAAATGGAGATATTGCTTTGGAGATATTGAAGAACAAGTTGGATGCAGTTCTGTGCCATGTTCTCTAGGCTGACCCTGCTTGAGTAGGAAGCCTGAACCAGATGATCCTTCTGTGGTTCCTTCAAACCTTACCCATTCTGTGATTCTGTGATTGTTTTTGTGTTTGCTGAAACAGGTGACGTAAACTGATATTGTCAAAGATGTCACTGAGACAAGGACCTTAAATAAAGGTGTGCAGGAAGGTTGTCTCCTGGTTCATAGACGTATGTTGCCACGTAGTACAATAAAAAAAGGAATAAGCAGTCACCCATTTACCTTCTATAATGAATTCATGGCCAGAAATAGTGCAGGCAGCATGAAGGGTACAAAATTCTGCAGCACACATGCACAATGGCTGCTTTCTGTTGTATATTTAATAATTTAAAGTCAATAAAATACCTTGATAGAAACCAAATAGTTCTGTAAGTAACCAGGCAGATATTGATTAGTTATGAGAAGGACTAAAATCATAATGTTAGTTTAATTAATTTATTATTAATTTCCTGCTTTTCCTGCTCCTTGCCAGGAAGAAGAGGAATGTAAAGTTGCTAATTTACTTTCCTTTCCAAGCATTTGCAGGAGCAGGGCATTCCACAGCATATTTCAGTGCCACCCTCCAGACTTGCCTGAGCCTGTGTCAGGGGAGTTGTCGTGTGGCACTGGTATTGAATTCTGACCCAATTGGTGAGAAAGAGGGCACAGGACAGAGTATGAGCCCAGTTGTTGTGGAATAAGCCCTGATCACCAGCATGGCTTAGAAGTTTCAGAACTGGGAAAGGTGTATCACATTTGAAAACAGTTCTGGAATCTTCCAAATGCTATTAACAAGGTGGGTGGTTAAACCCCTCAGATAACATTCTGTGCCTTTGCTAATTTTACCGCCAGTGGTCCTTTTTCCATGGTAGTAAATGCAACAGAATGGGGGTCTAGAACCTGGAGTTCCCTTCAAATATGTGACAGAAAGACATTTATAACATGGATTGCATCTAAATGGTTCAACAATTAAAACTACAATTAAGACACAAGTGAAATGTAGAATCCAGCAGCAGAGTGGGTGTAGAAGTGCAAAATGAACTTGAGTAAACCTGTCAGATAAGAAATCCTTGCAGAAAGGAGGACTGGTCTCACTGCAACATGAATTGTTTGGCAGTGTTGTGACCCTTCTGAGCTGTAGGAAATTGTATGAGCTCAGGTGGAAGCCTGTAGTTCTGGATCTCCAGCTCAGTCCCTGAGCCTGTTAACAGAAGGTCTGTCCCTTTTCATTGAGGCTCTGTGAGCTTTCCCTCTCTCCTTGACTTACTGTGCTGCTGGCTCTGGGTTTCACATAAATAATCCTTGAGTCATTACCCTGCCCTTTCTGTCCATATGATGGCAAATGCTGACAGCAAAGCCACTTGTTACTGGAGCGCTGGTTCTTAAAAGGCTGTGACTAACCCCACTCTTCTCCTGCAGAGCAAACATTATTGATAGTTTTCTGCCACAGCAGTTTGTACAAGGCCTGGAAGAAAGTCAAGATTTGTTAAAGAGGATGGGTTGCTCTTGTTGCCAGTTCAGGAGATAGTTTTTAGGAATTTCATTTTTTGTAATATGCCCCTAAGCTGAGAGGCAGGACAAACTGTTTTTTTTTTGGAGGACCTGCTTGCTATCTACTGCCACTCACTGCTGCAAAATTCTCCTGATCTTCAAGCAGTGGAGTGAAGAAACCCCTGTGGTTAGAGGGAAACTGCAGCCATGGGCATTGAGAACAGAATTTGGGTTTCTGCATGGGACTCACCCTACTATTATTAACAGAAAATTTCTAATCATGATATTGAAGTTCATTCAGGCTGAAATTTAATGGAAGCAAAGTTGCAATTGGGAAGTCAATTGGTTTTGTGATCTGTTTTTTTTCCCCCCTTCTTTCCATGAAAATATCTTGAGCATTCATGTTGGTTTTGAGCTGGATTTGAGCTGGATTCTTTTTTTTTTTGGGTGAATGGTAATTTCTTTTTCTTGAAAATACTGGCAGATAAACCACACAGCACCATTCACAGTGCTTATAAAGGCCAAGATGTGAGATTTCTTTATTTGCTGTGCCCTGTTTTCCCGCTGGTCTTGCAATGAGCAGGAGGGGCCATTTTACGTGGCCATATTGTGGATCAGTGGCATTGTCTGGTGGCTGTGGAGACAGCAGTCAACTTACATGCTATCAAATTAGTTCCTGCGGAATTTAATTAAAGAGGTCTGTCTGCAGCAGCACTTTTTCTGGGTAGCGCTTTGGAAAACCCTCCCTTCACGTAGAAATATCCTGCCTCTTATGTGTCTATTCCATTTTGAGTGTTCTTTTAATCAAAGCTTCTGCTGCATTGAAAACCTGCCTCAAACTCACTATGAAGTTTGTAACTGATGTGAACTGGTTTCAGAGACAGAAATGCTGCTGAAAGCATCAATGTTTTTGTGAAACAGCCACCTCTTGACAGCTAGCAGCTTCTTTCAAAATCCAAACATTTTGCTCTTTTGCCACTAATTTGTTTGCTTATTGGTTTTTCAGAATATCAGTTTGTTCCTTCAAGTACAGCTAAGTTTTTAAAAGACAGATGTGTTGAGCGTTTCCCCTGAGCTTAAAATCCGTTTTCTTTTTGAATTGGGCAAGCAGAACTGCAGACTCCATTTGCTTATCGTGCTCCAGCTCTTGACTGGGAAGCAGGACCAGGGGCTCTGTGTGAGTGAGGGCTGTGATACTGAGCTAGCTGTACATTTTCCCTCTGCTAAATTTCCACATGGAGGATGTTTGTGGCCCTCCAAGACCAACTGCCTGGATACTGGGCGTGAGGGCAACCTGGTACCTCACACGTCCGAGTCCTCCAGCTCCCCGCCGCTGGGAGCGTGTCACGTACTAAGGAAAAGTGAAACACAAAGAACAATTACAGATCTTTGACAGGTTTCTGATGCTGGAAGGACCCAATCAAAATTTCTCATCTGACTGTCCCGAAGAGAGGAAAAAACACTTATCTTCAAAATTCATGATGTGAGAGCCCGATAGGATCTGCCGTTTCCATAGAGCTGGGCCCTAGATTTCCCTTTAATGTAATTAAGCCTGAAGATTTATGAATACAACAGGCCAGAACTTGATCCATGTTCATTTTCAATTACTGCAGTGAAAGGCCTCCATCCAGATGTCTCTATTTACAGCATTCACACAGGCAGGACCGGGGGCTGGGGGAGGAGGGACCGCAAATTGTCACACTTGTTAATTCTTCACTGAGGACACTCAGCAGAGGTCTTGGCTTTGACCCTGTGACAAAAGGCAGGGGTCTGCTGGAGCAAGTGCATCAATGATGAGGGGGCTGACCTGCCGACCTGCCAGGGTCACTCCCTCTGCTTTGTAGGTATTTGGGTAATAATGGGGGTTCATTCCTTATTTTTATTTCTGTTACAGTGCCGGGGCAGGGAAAGAAAGAGAGGAGCTCTGATGTGAAAGACAAACATACATAATGAGAGGATCAAGCTTCCCCTGGCAACAGTAACGACTATGAAATGCTACAGGGGAAATACACAGTACTTAGTGACCCACATAATCAGGCCTATTTTAGCAGCATTGTTTTACTTTTCTTTTGAACGTTTCTTTTTTTTTTCTTTTCCCTCATGTTCCCAGATCCATATCTGAGTGCAATGAGCAATATTCAGGCATAACATCTTTCCTCCATCACCAGCCTGAACCTGATGCTAGGCAGCCTTTTCATCAGGCGTGTGGTGGCGGGTACAATACCAAGTATTGTACTGTCTATCTGTATTTTCATTCCAATTCCTCAAAGCTGTTGACAGACACATGCTAGATGCTGTTTCCCCCATTTAAAAAATGCTTAAAGCAAAGTAACTGCAGTGTCACTGTAAAAGAAAACTGTACCTTTTAGCCATCTACACAGAGCTCAAGGCTTTGTTCATCTTTGACAAAGCTGGTGAAACATTGTGAATTCCTAAAAGCAGCAGTTTCTCTCTCATAACAGCATTTCTATTTTCACAACACAAGGAACAAAGCTGTGACAGGCCAATATTGTTTTCACTGAACTATAATTGCATGTCATAAATGAAAATATCTTCATTAGAGCAAGCCCCTTTACAATTTTTCCAAAAGGATAGATTATTTCTTGAAATGGCAGAAAGTGTTCCACTCCATTAGCATTTCAAAGAGATTTATTTCTTTTGCCTTCTGAAGCTGTACCTTTTTGACTTGCAGATAGGCTTAGAGATTTTAAAGGGATTTGAACAAACTTTGCCAAATGTGAAATTTTGAGCAAAACCGGAAGCCCAAAGCATCCTTTCCACCTTCAGGCAGTGAATAAAAGCTGCATAAATATTGCCCGGGAATGGCCATTGTATAAAGCTATTTGGAAAAGAAAAGCAAACAGGAGGAATGAACACCTGATGCTATCAAAACCAAAAAATTTTTTATCCTTCATTGAGATGAATTTCAGAAGTTCCTAAAAGAAACAATTGAAAACAACCCAGGAAGAGTGGGTGCCAGTAATCAGAATAGCCACAGAAACATTGATTCATTTAGCTTTGAAAGGACCTTTTAGATCATGGAGTCCAGCCATTGTAAACTGTGTCTCTGTTGTAATCAGTTGGCTACAGGGTTAAGAATCTGAATGTGGTTTATACTCAGCTATTGCTCACACCACGAGGTATATTGTAGCTTTAGGCTTAAGACATGTTTGAGCTTTAGGCTCTCCTGTTTTTCAGCAGACATTTCACCTGGGACTTGCCAAGCCCTATGGCTCTATGTTTCAGGGTGAGGTGTTTCTTGAATGAGGCTTCTTGTTGTCATAGGGGATCTGCAGTCCTGCTTGGGAGAGCAATCATTTCAGTGTCTCCACACAGGGTGCACAGTTCTTGCCTATTTGTCATTGGGTAGAGTCCTTTTGTCATGTTCATGGTGTCCCTTCCCCTCTAGTCACTCTGAGAAAAAACAAGGAAAGTGGCCACAGGTTATCAGGAAGGTTCTGCTGTCAAAAAACTGATCAAAAAAAGAGAAGTAACTAAAAATATTTTGATTTTTAAAAAGTTGCTTTTCTTTATGTCTAGGGTGAGAAGGTAAGTAAGAATCCGTTAAACTTGTGTTAAATTGATCCCAAACCATCATGATAAAGGGATGAGGAGGGAGTGGTAAAAAGGAGTAAGGGAAGCATCTTTCTTCTCATTAACCATGGACAGATCATGACTGATTTTTTTTAGCTGCAATTTATAACCTTTTTTGCATAACAAACAACCATTTTACTTCTACATAGAAAGACAGGGATTTATTTTAAAAACTAATAAGTGAAGTTGAGGCTATATGGCTTGATCTCATTGCTCTCACCTGTTCAATTCTTGCTTCTCTTATGGTCAGGAGAAAGGATCAGCCAGTGATGGCAATGTTTTCCATCACCTTAAATAACCTCTGATTGTGTCTTACAGAGCAGTCTATGCTGGCCTACTGAAAATTGGACCAACACAGAGCATTTCAGAAAACCCCACTTGCAATGGCCTGTGGACAACATTACAGGCGTAGAAAAATTAGTTTAGATATACACTTACAGTTTCCATGCTATCTTGCTCAGTTGGTGCTTGTATTCTGTTTTATTCTGGATGTCATCCTGAAAAAACTTCGTAAAGTTTTGGTTTTTGTAGTCATAGAAACTCATAATTTTGGTTGTTTCTGATTAAAGAACATTGAAAAAAAGATGACAGCAGAAACCCTTGTGATGTGAATATGTTGGAAAAGAATGTACGTTATTGATAAGATATGTCCTAGTAGAGAATATTTTAACTTAGTATTATTTAATATCATAGTTGAACATGATTACATCTTGACTACGAGAAATAAAAAAGATAAAAAATTTACCTTAATTGCTGTAGGGAGAAGAGATTTTTTGCAAACAGTTTGCTGAGGCAGTGCAGTTCAAGCTCCATTTTGATGGAGGGGGGATTTGGAGCCCACAGTGTAGACCCCAGCCATCAAATTGCGTGGCATTGTCAAAGCAGCGCAGGAGCTGCTCTCTGCCCAGGATACACTTGTGTTATTATTCAAGTTTTATAGCAGGTTCTCACAGAAGCATGGGTCTACTAAGGATGAGAGAAATGTGCTGATTTAAATCAGTCATTATTTCTTCTTTTGCAGTTAACAGTGATCTCGTGTCACAGGATTTCAAAATATATGTTCCAAAGCTTGACATTCAGAAAGTTGCATATTTATTTATTAGGTGCTGAATGTGAACTATTACTAGAATGGAATTACAAGGAGTAAGTACTTAGTGGATTCTTATAATTTTCTTTTCATGACATTATGAGACACTTTTTACTTCTTTTTGTATAATTTGTCTACCTTTTCAAAGGATTTATTCTGAAATATATTTCTCCTGTGTATTTGAATTTTAAATACTGTAGTTGGGAACATGTTTCGTTTTCTCTGCCCTGCCCTTGGTGGAGGGGTAGGAGTTCTGCTGAGGCAGAGTTTCCAAGGTCAAACATGCTAAACTGAGAAAATCTGAAAAAACCAGTTGTCAGTTGGGTAAAACCTGGGAGAAAAAAAAGTGGTGCTTGTTAGTTTGTGAATGCAGTTGTCATGGGTGACAGACAATGTAGCTGACAGGTGCGACATTGCTTCTAGACTTGCATAGTTTTGGTGACCAGCGGAGTCCAGGAATTTGGATGTTTGAGGACCTGATATCTCCCTCACAGAGAGTTTACCTGGAAGAGGGAAGAAATGCAAACCTCCCAGCTCTTCAAAAGGGGACACTGGTTCCTCTGCCTCTTCCTTTCACAGGCAGCACTGGCATTTGGGACCTCTCTGGTACTGGTCTGTCTCACCCATGCCCTTAGGTAGGGTTCTGGATTTGACTTTGACTCTTCAGAGAAGGCTTTGGGGTAAAAACAGGAAAGGGACTGTGTGCCTGAGGTGTGAAAGGAAACTTGGTCTCTGAGGACATACCAATTTAATTGATACCCTCACCAATGTCCTTTTCTGCACTGGAGAGATCTGTGATTGCCAGGGTTCCCAGATTGTTCCCAGATTTTATACTTGTGTGTAAACCTGGATTTCTTTGGTTGGACATTGGGACCATTCTCAGTACGGATGGGATTGCACATATCCTTTGCGGTTTCAGACTCAAAGCTAATAGGTCTGTAATTGCATTTCTTCCTTACACAGTTAAATTTTCCACTTGGTAAAATGATCTGAGGTGATGTAAGCTGCGTTATTAATAAGACATAACACTCCCTTTCTCCCTTACTCTCTTGAATTTTGCTCCAGGTATGACTGAGTTTATCCTAGATAATCTCAGCAATGGGATTTGGTTGTTTTACTCTCCTTGGAAAGATAGTGTAAAGGCTTGAGAGGTTTAAGAAATGAAGATTTGCTGCCAGCATCTCTGACTAATGATAGTACACAGTCAGTTTTACAAATGTTCCTGTTTCTTTATGAACGACACACAGTAATGGTATCTTCAACTTTCCTACACTGGACAAGTTTGATCTGTCCTTCTACAAAATGTTAGTTCAAGTCTTGTTATTTGTCCTTTTGAACAGCCAGCCTTTATGAGTGCAATCACTTTTATGGGCTTTCATCAGACCTCAGGAGTGTACATTCCTCCTTTAGTTTATAATTTACTTGATGAGCTCATACCTGAAAATACCTGTGGAAAACCACTTGGCTTAGACTAGCATTAAGTGGATGATAATCAGGTAAGCTTCCCCTGTTGCTCTACTGACTCTCTCTGAAGATTTTGGCCATCATGTCTTGAGCCACAGCACAGAACGTTAAGATACACTTATGCAATCATTTGAAGCACCAGCAAACACAAGTTTTGCTTTCTCATAGAAATTAGACCAAATAATTTCTTTTATATCTGAAGTATAAATTGCTTCATATTACAGGGAAGAGGAAAGATGTGTTATTTTCAGAGGGACAAGAAAAATCCTAAACTGACCAGTGGCTCAATATGGCAGCTTGGTCACTTTTTTCAGAAAAATATTTTGAGCAAGTAAAACTAAAGAATTCTATTTAAAACAGAGTGTGAGCTGGAAGATCGTACTCACTTACTGTCTCTAAGTCTTCTGAACTCCAAAGATATTTTATATTGTAAACCTCTTTAGAATAGCCTCAAATTCAGTATCATAAAATCATGAAAAGTGTTTTCTTTGCCTCTACTGAAGTATACAGAGATATGAAGGACTGATCAGGTTTTCCTGGGTTTTTTTCAGACCAATGAGTTGTATTTTTTTATTTTTTTTTTTTTTTTCCCAAATGTACTTTTTAGTAAAAACACCTGATACAGTAGGTGGGATCAAAATATGCTGTTAATCTGCTGTTAGTCTAATACAATTGCTGTTGTGAGGATTGTTTTACCTTGTTATCTGAATAGAGCCAGGAGTCTGTGGTCGTACTGTCATGTTATAGTGCTCCCTTAAATATTCCATTGTTTTATGGAAGAGCCAGAAGATTAAAGCACCAAAGCTGAAAATCCCCAGTGCAACTTCGTTTTAAGTGAGATGCTGTTGCTCACTTGTATTTTGTTTTTCTCTTTGTAAGTTTGATAAATGAGGCACTCGCCATACCAGTCAAAATTTCAAACTGCGTATTTTGCTGTGAGATTTCAGATGAAGTTTATTTGCTGCCTAGGTAACAAATCCAGATGTGACACTTGTCTGTGCATTTTACTGAATTATGTGGAGCAAGCTGAGGACAAACAGAGGAGACTGTACTCAATTAAAGTATATGCTGTGGTATCCCAGTTTGTGTTACTAGGGAAAACAAATATTGTATCCTTGTCATTTGGATTTAACTGGAAGTGAAACCAGAAGCTTGGCATTTAGACACAAATAACTGCCTGTATGATTTCCATTATCTTTAGCTGAGCTAAGATTGTTTTACTTTAGAAAGTAATTGCTTTGTGTATTGATTAAAACCTCATGACTACAGTATTTTAACAGAGAAGAAAATTAAAGCAGAGGGAAGAACAGGACTAATTCCTGGTGCAGAAAACTAACAGTAGCTTGTGTCTTTTATTCTCTCATAACTTTAATCTTGCATCTAGTTTTATAATTTTGATTGACTTTAAAATGTATGTTTCTGAACAGCAAAACTCATCAAAACAGCAACTGGAATTAAAGCAGTTATCAATAATAATTTTGTACATCAGTGCAGTACAGAGATAATCCTTCTTGGAAGACCAACTGCATTTTCTAGAGACCAATTCACCTGGCAAACAAAACCACTAATACTTCGCTGCTAAAGGGATTTACTGAGAAAAAACCCAGGGTCCTGCCGTAACGTATCTAACACTCTGCTCTGTGCTGCTTAGCATGGTAGTGACCTGACATTCAATATTATATACATTTAAAATGTGTAAAAAATGTTTCCTGTATTTCTTGAGGTTACAAATTAAGGTAGTATTCACAGTACAAAGACTTTGGGCTCCTAATGCACCTCAAACTGTACTCATTGCAGTGGGAGATTTTGTAATTTTATAGCCAATTATCCTCCCGTTACTTGACCTCTCCTCAACCCAAAATGAATGTGACCCAACAAGGGGGTAGAATCATCTCCCTTTATTTTGGTGAATGGCTCAATTGCTAAGAACAAACAGGGGTTAGCAGCTTGAGTGTTTGTGGTGACCGTGGTCTCAGGCTCCCTCTCTGGGCAGAGACTGCCCCTGCTTCAAGCCTTTACAACTGCCTTGGCTTTAGGAGCGGGGTTGGGTTGATCATATTTCAGAAAGCAGACTAGGGGTAATGGAGAAGGAGAGATAGAGAGCTTGATTTTGAGCTCTTTGCTCAAAGGGCAAAGTCCTGTTTTCACTGAAGTTTCTGTGGGTTTTGACATGGACTTGGATAAGGTCAGGCTTTGGTGTGACATTATGAGGGCATTTATCAACAAGGCTACAGATGCCATCCATTGCTGCACCTGAAGGAATCTCCGGAAAATATTCCTATGTTTGAAATAGTCAAAGAATGGAGTTTGCTGGGCAATGCAATGAGACAGAAATAGTCACGAGGGACAGCAACTGAAGAGATTGCAAATAGCTTAAAAAAATAATAATCAACCCACTGCTCAACTTGCATCTTCTCAGCCAGTAACAAAAATGGATTCTAATGTCTAAAGTTCTTGCATTTTAAAATGATACAACAAAATTTGAAGGCTGAAAGACTCCATTTTACCTTATCCTCATAACTAAATTTCAGTGGAAATTTTACTAATGCTGATGGAATGCTGTAAAGTTATGATCAGGGTAGCAGTGTAATAGTTCTGAAATCTTTGACTTTATACTGACTTTTGGAAACTTCAGGAGAAATCCTCAAGGAGTCCTGTCTCTTCTGCACTCTTTGACTCTTTGATAATCACAGAGAATGTAGGGACATTTATTGTGACCAAAGTCACCTGAAGGAGGTTGGTGACAGTATTGTGTCAACCTCCTCAGTCATTTCACTTACTCTGTGGGAGGTTTAAATGTGGATTTGTACATCTCTGTTGAGAGCTCTTCTATATGTAGTGGCTCAGAGAAGTATTGCAAATACATTATATACTCAATATAGATCTGAATTATCTCCCATTTTAAAAGTCAGTTGTTTGACTTAACAGTGGTGTCTTTGAGAGGCTCCATAAGGTAGTACTAAGTTTCAGAAAACTGCACGTCTGTCAGCTTTTGACAGTAATGAATCTTAAGTAGGTTTGAAAGTTATTTATGGGTATCAAAGTGATGTTCCTATTGTAGATCAAGAGCCACAGTGTACTTCCCCTCTCTCCTGCTTTCCCCCTTGCAGTGCTGTAAATCTAAATTCTGCCCATCTCGTTGTTGGAAGAAAAGCAGCCATATTGTGCTGATTGCTATTAAATTAAAGCAGAAAAGGAGGGAAACAAATGCGGAAGCCAATCTTACCAGCAGGGATACCACTATCTTTTATTTTGCCTTTTGGGGGTCACAAAGTCAAGGCAGGCAGCTGACCTCTGATAACCTTTTCAGTGCCACAGCATGCAGTTTCTTTTGGAAGAACTTAATTAAACACAACTGAAGTTCCTGGCTAACATTTGTTGTGAAAAGAGTTGCCTTTGATTGGTGTTTTCTGCTGAGGAGACAACAGAGATGAAGCTTTTGTTCGGGGGAGAAAAGTTAGCATATGTTAGTTAAGGATTTGTGGTTCCCTATGGTGATGCTGGGTCTTTCTGAAAATTCACTGGGGTTCCCAGCTAACACAGAAGCACCACAGCAGTGGAAGAAAAGCACAAGTTTGAGCAAGTTTAAAACTCATTTTTCAATAAGGCTACTCCTACTAATTGATGTGTAGCGTGGTCCAAAATAAATAAAATTATGTTCTCCTCATAGAGTTGGTGATGTATCCATGGTAGACCATATCTTTGATATGAACCATGCAGTATGAACCATGTATCCAAGGCTTGGATGTGAGCCCAAGCAAGATTAGTTGGAGAAAGATAAGATTTATTTAGTTCTGTTGTGAGAATATGCTTGCAACACAGAAGAGAATAAGCTGTTTTTATGGTATAGGTTATAAATCCAAAGCACTGGCTGAATTTAGATAGCTGCTACAAGGTAAAGTGTGTAAAGCTCTTTTATTTGGAGAAAGGCACAGATATAAGTAATCTTCTGTATGTTTTTGTAAGTGTGATCAGATTGACGTTTTGTAAGTGCAACCAGTGGAAGAACGTTTGATTAGAGAGAAAGACTGTTAATAATTCTTGGAAATGTAACTGTGTTATGTACTTAATGATTGTAGAATCCTTTTGAGACAGGAAACACTACTGATGGCTCTCTTGGTGTAATTCAGAATATGTGAGTGTGTGCATGAGTCTTTGATGGAGACAAGCTTAAAATTGTAGCTTTTTTTCAGTAGCCACAGGCAGAGGAAAGGTCTTTCTATTTCTCGGTGGCAGGGTTTGGGAGTTGGCAGCACTTAGGTCATTGGTTTGGGCAGGGAAGAAGGCCCAGCTCTCTGACAGAAGAATTGATGTCCTGAAGAGGGGTAGCTCTCATCAGCTTCTACCTGCTGCCATAGCACAAGGGGACCTGAGCTTGCAGCGTCTGTTGCCTGGGTCACACCATACAGACTCTCTGTCAGCTGAGGTCCTGCTCTGCTGGCAGCCCTTTCTCAGTGGAACAGGAGCTCCCTGTGAGCTCTCAGGACAGCCAGGAGCAGGGCAGCAGCTCCTGCACTTGAGAATTGTCCTGGGTGTTTCCATGGGAGGTGAAATGGCACTGCTTCACATTGAGAGCTGTGGGGTGGGCTGTGGAAGAGGCTGAGGAAAGAAATACAACATGCCATGGGAGATCCCTTCTTTGCTATGGGAGATGCACTTTAGCAAGTCCCAGCTAAGCAAAAATTGCCCCATTTTTTGCTCTGCAGCCTTCTCTTTCCTCCTTTTGCCTCTGATCTTTGATACTGCAAAAGAGATGTGTGGAAACTGTCTTCTGAGGCTGTGTCTCCTTCCTTGTAGTTAATAGGTATCTGTGCAGGCAAAGGGAATGTAAAGCATCTGTTTTCGGGGTTAGGGCCACACTGCAGAAATGATACTGTCAAAACTCCCTGGGAAGATCAGGTTACCAGCTCATTAGAGGGAATGTGTCCTGGTAACTGTAAAATGAGCTTCCATATTCCCTCATTTCTAGCATCTAATTTGCTAGGTGGTTTCATTTATTAGCATACATTCAAGTGTGTGGACACTTGTATGGCTCTTTCTTTAAGAAACAAAAACATTAACTCTCTAGTACACCACCTGTTTGCTCTTCATTGTCAACTGTGAGGGCTTATTTTATTGGCTTCATTGTTTTGCTTCTCGTGATTTTTTTAATTGTTATTAACATGCAGGCTGCAATCTGATTTCTTTTACTAGAAATGGACTTTGTTTGTCATTAATACCACACTTCTGGCTGTATTTCTTTATTTAAAAGAAATAAAGCTTTTCTTTATATCTACTCTTTATGTCTATCCTTGGTCTCTGCCTCTGTCCTAGTGGCTTTCCAAATGTACTTGATGTAGCTTTTCAATATGTAATTAATGCCAAACAAGTTAATTACTTTACAAGTGTCCAAAATTCCCTCATTTCATTTCTATTCATTTATCAACCTTCATTATACAGCCACTGTTCCACATAAACACAAATGATTGTTAATGAATGCCTAATGTCGTATTCATTAGAAAATCAGGTTAATGGCTAGTAATGAATATCTGAGCTACTTGTTACTTTCAAGTATTTTTTTTCCTTTGTTGATTACAATACTTTTTTAATTTACAAAGAAATCATACCTGTGTGTTAGGCCAACTGAAACATAATGAGGTCAAAACTTTGCGAAAGCCCCCAACCATTCTCCAATTACAAATGCTTTCTCTTTAGGTGGAGTGCTGAAGATATTTGACAAAGACAGTCAACCTACAGCTGCTGGTTTATCTTCAGTTTGTGATTAGTAGACTTGGGAGGACTGATAATGTTATTAAAACTATTTTATGCTAATCAAGGTGACAAAGATCATTCCTATATACCTTTCTATTGTCATGAGAAAGTTAATTGTTGGAGTTGACGGTCCTAGAGGTCTTTTCCAACCCTAATGGTTATCATTCTGCAGGGCTAGTGTCTATAACTGGTACATACTGAGGCGTATAGGCATTCTAACAAGAAAGCATATTGCTCATTGTGAGACCATGGGTGCAAACTCTAATGCTTCCACACAGTTTTGCAAGCAATTAAGGTTCAAAAGAAGTGAGCACTCAAACTGAAAGCAGTGCTGTTTTATACTAGCTAACTTTGACTAGATAGTACTATTTTACAAGCATTTACATATTCATGTGCTGTGGGAATGAGCAGGTCTTAAATGGTTTAAACTACAGATCCTCAGCTGCTGTGTGTTGTTTCATCCCTTTAGGATCATCTGCTCTCACGAACTTCTAAAACAGCACTGGAAGAATACATCTGTGCAGCTGTAAACCCTGCTCTGATAGCTGATGTTGTGTGAAATTCTGGGAAGTGATCTGCTTCATTGTAGTTTTGGGCATGGAAATAACAGTTCTGCTCTTAATGTAGGATAGGACCTGGGATATTCAGAAAATATGCTTTGGGAAAGACCTTCTTTGAATCAAAGGTTAAATTGACCTTTTCTGTAGTTCAAATTCCACTTGAACTTATCCCAGAACAGATATGAGATCCTGCCCTGACCAAATTGCCTTCTAGCTAACAGCATTCTCTAGTCCCTCCCAGAGTAGTGCATTTTTACTTGAGGTCTTTATAACTATTGCATGCTATGTTAGTTCATTAGCATGGTTGCCATCTCCTACCCCTGTTCTGGTTGTGTTTTGATGGATGAAGAAATTCCTAGAGTTTGGCTATATTGAAATGTTGTGTATTGAGCTAGTAGGGTTCAGTAACCCTGCTTATGCTTAATTATCCAAATGTAAATGTGTGTATGTACATGCACGTGTAGTGTCTTTTCCTAGATATTTACAGAAAAATAACATTGAATAATATCTCTGGCCTTACTTTATAAGGACTGCCTGCCAAAAAAAAAAAGATTTGGCTATTTGAAGTTATATATCCATAATAACTGGGCTATATTTCATATTTTGTTTTATAAAGTGCTGGCTCATCTTTGTTTGCTATTGCTTCTGCCATGGTAACCTGAAGGCCTGGGGATCCTACAAACATTAAAGCTGGAGCTATAACTCTTCTGAGAATTCATTTTTGCATTGATGTTCCCCAACAGCTTTCCTGTTGTGCCTTATTTAGACCTTTAAGGAACTTCACACATAGATTGAGCACTACTGGCGGTGAATATGGTCTCGATGGACACTCCAACCACAATGGCTTTTTACAGTTATAAAGAAATTACTCCTTATTAGTAACTAAACCTTAAAAGAATAGATTTGCCCTGATTATAAGTAGTGTGAAAAAGAATCCCCAGAGTAACTCTGCACACTGCTGTTTGTCAGACATCGCAGATAATTTCAAAGAGAAAAAGAAACAAAATGCAGTTAAAATGTAATTGATCTTTATAATGTTCCTGTCAAACTAATTACAACATGAAATAAGATGAGAGAATTTCTGTGATGAAAGACAGTAAATCGTATTTATTACTTAGCAAAAGTATGTAACTGACAGTGCTTATCAGAGGGCATTATCTGCTTCCAGTTAATGTTGGTAGTTTGGTAGTAACCCCAGTCAGGATTAGTGTCTTACATCAGCACCACAACTGAGTGTGTTACATGTGTTGTTTGATCTCTAGCAGGAGTAATTAGCAGTGTTTATTGTCAGAGTAGTTCACAAGGGTATATATCATATGGTGAAAGTCAAACAAGTGCTGTGGGATTTTTCTGAATAATTTCTACTGGCATCTCAGATTTGGTCAACCCTGTTTGCTTAGCACTTTGCAGTACTGAGCTTTAATCATAGTGCCAAAATGTAGGCATGTGCTGGCATTGCTCATTAGGCAAAGATAGCTTGGAATGGCTTCAAGATGCAACATGGAAGAGCATGGTGATACCTCAAGGCAAGTGTTTTGTGCATGGCTTTAGAGCACATGTATTACGGGTTCCTGGGTTTGGCCTGAAAAAGGAAAGGTGAGCAATTGTTACTGACACATGGCTTCAACCTCTATCATGAGAATAACAGTGAGTTAAGTCACAAATATCTGATTTTATTTATTTTATGGTTATTTTGAGTGGGTCAAGAATATCAGCCAGTAAAAAATGGAGCAGTCTCATGCTTTGTCTCTCTGATCACCCTGCCATACCGAAAACTCACAGGAGGTAAGACTAAAACATATGCTAAAATTTCTGTTGTGACACCTGAGAGCCTCCTTAGATCTGTTCTATCTTTGAAATCTGCTTCATAAATCTCTTCGAGAAGCAGTGTGCTGAGCTTGCAAAACCAGAATAAAAGTAAACCACACTACTTATTAAATTCATTGCAAGCTGTCCCTTGTTGCCCAGCCCATGTGAATGGAGTGTCATGGGTTGAAGACATTTACTGCTGTGCTCTACCTCTAGTCTCACACTGTAAGAGTCTCACTGCCTAAGAGGCTCCCTTTTCCACCCACAAAGTCAACTGCTTTTTATCTCATTATTTAATAAGCACTATTTCTACTAGGATATCAAAAATTCCCATCATATCATATCTTTGCTTAGTTTTTGTGTGTACTTTATTTCTTATGTGTTTTTTTAGGAATTTATGTTCTGATCAGGTTTGGAACAAGTGTTCTTATGCTGTTGGAAAGCTCTTGATCTTCTGACTGATTAAATAACCCCTTTTCCACACACAAGGATTATAAAGCAACACAAAACAACAACAAATAAAACCTCATTTGGTGTAATCTCTGGTAGTATTCTAGTACTGTCACCTTTTGCATTTAATGTGCTATTCAGATGCCCTGTGAAGAATATTTTAGGAATGCGTAGATGTTGAAGCATTGATTTTATTATTCATCTGCTGTGTAAGAATCAAAATCAGCTTTGTAGGTGCAATTTTCTCTTCACTAGAGGTACAAAGACCAAAAATTACAAGAATAATTTCATCTTTCTCTTTCAAATAAAAATAAATAGATGAGTTCATCAAGGAAATTGCTGACCTGTTATATTTTTTCTTTCATTTGCTAATGATCTCCTTTTTCAGTGAATGAAGCTTGAGCCTGGTGATTTTTCCTGCAATGTGTACATGTATATCTGGTGAATTAATGGCAGTGTGTTGGGGAAGATGGTAGCCATAGGCCTAGGCTTTCTGTTGCCATGGATCCATTGCAGGCCCCTCTGATTGTGGCTTGTTAGGGCTTTGTTTGAACAAGTAGGAACTGGGAGAAAAAAAAAGGTTTTCAGCTATTTCTGTCATTTACATTTTAACTGTTCTAATTGTCCTAATTTCCTTCCTAGTTACAATGAATGGTGAATGGAGTAAGCCTTTGGTGGTGACCACCACACTCTTCAAACTCAGGCCACGCACTCTGTCCATGTTTGGTTTTTTTTTTTTTTTTTTTTTTTTTTTTTTTTTTTTTTTTTTTTTTTTTTTTTTTTTTTTTTTTTTTTTTCCCTCTGTGCTGTTTTGGCATGGTAAGGATTTAGCCTGATGGAGTCTGTACCTTAGAGATGTACATACTCATATTATGTGACAACTGACAGTGCTTTGGGCCTTGCTTTTATGAAACAATGCTTAAATGCACCTTGGGGGAATGATCCACCCTGGTCAGCTGTGGCACTTCCTTAAACTCACCAGTGTTTTAAAGAGAGGGATACACTCTTTAATATTGTGCATTGCTGTTTGTATTGAGGTTCCTGCTGGGCACAAGCTGCCTTATGCAGGTACCCAGCTGTGCTGCAGCCACCACTGCTGTGCCAGTTTGGGGCACTGCCATGGTGACAAAATGTCAGTGGGCAGCTGGCCTTGCACAGGCAGGAACAAAACACCTCTGTCCAAACATGTGCCCCAGTGTAGCCTTCCTACGGAACCTGCAGTAAAAGATGGGAAATGTGTGGAATTCTACCAGGATCTGAAGAATCAGATTTTTGGTATTTAGTCTGCTCTGATCTGAACTTCACCCCCACTTCAGGACCTGTTATCTCCACACATTCCCTCTCAGGTGCCATGTCAGCTATGCCTGTGCGGAAGTGCTTCCCCTTTCTTTCTATAGACCTTCTCCTGTATCAACAGAGAATTACTGTGAATCAGAAGAGCTGCTAGACCTTGTTTTCATTACACCTAATGTCCTTTTTACTCTAGTACGTTAGGAAAATCTAAAGTGACTTCAAGTGATGGAAATCCACTTTACTGTTAGGTTAAAAAAATTATTCATCAAGTGGTATTTAATGTAGATGAATTCAACTTGTTTCTAAGTTTGAAAGTAGTATTTTACCCTGAGGATGAGTATTGAAACTTTGCTGTGGCTGGAGATGTTTAGGGCTGTTCCACTTAGAAGCAATATTTAGTAATGGTGCCAAAATATTATAGGTAATTATTATCAATTTACTATGCATAATTATATGATTATTAGTGGTGCTAATAATATACCCCAACTTGTTGGCTGGCTTTCACTTATTCAAGTCTGTGTGAACTAGAAAGTGGGACTCGACCTCTCCTTTCTTTTGTTCAGCTATAACAAGCATCTCACTCAGTGACAGCATCTAAGCTTTTTAGCTGGTCCATGATGGGCAAAACCGGCTGGGATTGGTGCACATCCTGAGCCTGGAAAGGGAAGCGTGGAGGCAGTGCTGGTGTGCCGGTGGCAGTATAGACATACTGGTAATACCCTCTAGTGGAGACAAAAGGTCTGCCAGCAACAGGAGGGGCTTTGCCAGCAAATCTAAACCCCAACTCGAACAGCTTCAGGACAGCTTTATCACATACTGTACAGCTGCTGTAGGATTGTGTAGAATACAATTTGCTTGTGCATTTGTTATGATCAGAGAATATGATTTATTTCCACGTCTCCTAGCCACTGTTACTAGGCAGGCAGCACTCTGTAGTATGGACAATTGTCTTGCTGCATCATTCTTAGTATACATGGGGTAAAGTAAGTAATTTACACTCATTTTGTAGCTATGTAAAGCATAGATACACAGAATAGAGGTATTATCACCTTTTCTTAATCACTTTTTTTTTTTTTAATTGTGCTTTCCTGATGACTGCAAGTAACAGAGGTAAAAATTTGTTGTGTGGTCTTTCTTGCTGCTATTATTCTTCCACGTCTCTGAACACTCCATGAGAATACTGGAATTTTTGCTGCTAAAATAGAAAGGTAAAGATGGAGATTAAGTTGAATAAACAAGTAAACAAGAGAACACAGTCAACACATATTTCCACTCAGTACACCCCCACCCCCCAGCCACCCCCACAAGTAATTTGCAAGTGTAAAGTTGCATAGTATTTTACCAAGATTTATAGCAATTTTATACTGGAATGATTGATATTTTTCAGTAATTAATACTCTGGCATATCTGCTACTTCTTTCATAACCCACATTAATTTCAGTAGGAGCAAAACTAAGATATGTTGCTCTTCTGTGATGCCTCTCTTTTGTTATGAGATAATATCAGTGTCATGGAAAAGGCTCAGGAAAGGGCTAATATACATGAACCAGAAAATCTCTAGTCTTCACCTTGAATAATTTATCAGTTAAGTAAAGGATATTACTTTAAACTGGAATATGTTATGTTGGAGGAAGAAAATATATTTGAAGTCTATAATATTTGGCTGCTTGAGAAATTTTACAATTTAGCTTTCACTCACAAAAAGCAATATGAGAAATTGTTTATTTAATAACACAATAGGCATAATTTGATATTATTTTATAGGATTTTTATCAGTATTGAAAGTAGGGAAACATTTCCACATAAAATATACTATCAATTATATTATTTAAAAAATAAAAAGAAAATCAAAATGCTATAGGTATGGCAGAATCAAAAATAAGAGGAAGAAGTCAATGCTGATCCTCTAGCATCCATACTTAACATATCAATGTTTATCCTGTATTTATGCTTTTCTTTTGATTATCCAGTTAAGTGAGAAAAATTTCCATAACTTCTCATTTTGTTTGTGTGCAAAACCCAATATTTATTCTGCTTCTATCATTTTGTTTTGCAAACAACTGGAAAGGTTATTAAGTACGACCTTGTTGTTCACACCCTGAGACAGTTCAGTGATCTACAAGTTTTTTGTCCATGGTGAAGGTACCCAGGAATCAGGTGGGATCTGGTGTAATTTTGCTGACTTCTGAGGAGTAGCTCCTCATTTACACCTCTGAGAGCAACAAATATAATTAGACCTGTTGGTTGCCTCTTTGAATTCCTGTGGACCCAGATTTTAAATTTGCTACCTAGGCTTTCAGTCAGGCAAATGCTTAGTGTAGGCTTTAAATTAAGTGAAAGTTTTGAGAATCCTGTCAGTGCTGTCTGATTGCTATAGCCAACATGACGAACTATGCATAAGTGCACTGGCACACCAGATTCAGCATCTGAATTTTGTGTGAATGTAACAAAAAAACAGCAGTCAAGTTTACTTTCTGAACAGTGTGAAACGCTTATATTGGTTTAAGGTACATGGATCAAGACACGCTGCTGAATAAGATAATGGCACATTTCTGGAGCCACTCTAGAGTGATGAACTCCATGATGGTTTATTATTTTCTGTGGAAAACTTCAAGGGAAGATCATACCTCTAAAGAAAAAAGGAGACGAAATTGCAGTTTAGAATTGTGTGAGGCTATTATGTATTATAAGGTGTGAGGGGGATAGATGGTGGGAAAAAAGAGATGCAGTGGTAAAATTGTGTAAACTTTCCTCCAGGTATAAGCAATTTAAATTCATCTGCCAGGTGAATTTAAGGCACTGGGACTTCCATTCATGGTTGACTCTGAAGGGAATTATTTAATCTATGATCTAAAGGCAGCCAGCCTGCAAGGTTTCAGCATGTTAGCTTACATGTTTTCATCACAGGTATCTAGAGTTTGGTTTTTAGCATTATTTTTATTAAGAACTAGAGAACAAACCCCACAACCCTGAAGTCAGAGGATATTGGCAAGTAGGAGTAAAATATTTGCCTATTTCCCATTTACCATTCTGAAAAGTAAACTCCTTTTTCCTCCAGAACTATATAACTTGTCAAGCTCAGATAAAATATGAAGAAATTAATCTGCTGTGTCATTTTTTAAAAAGCTGGTATAAAATGAAATTATTAGTAGAATATAAAAGTTATTTCAGTTTTTGTTGGAACAGCTGTGTTGTTTGCCCTGAATACCTGGACTGAGCAGTCATGGCCATGAGCTGAATCAAAGGGTGGAAAGGTGGAACCATCCCTCTCCTGTGGAGAGTCCATCACCCTTGTATCCCCAGCCCATTAACCACAGAAACTGTAGCAAAAATTGTGAAACAAATTTCAATATATGGTTCCAGCCAAGATACAACAATAGTCCCAAATCCCTCTTTCTGTGTTTAAAATCCTGGAGGAGTAGCAACCCATGTTTTGCATGATGCTGGATGTAGAGAGAAAAGTGCAGTAGGTTTTACTGGTGTTTTTCTTTCTCTGTAGAGAAAGGTATATTTTCTCTAACAAGAACACTCTAAATATTCCATTAATGCCTATGTGTATTATTAGCAAAACCTCTTTCAGGATAGATTACAGTATTTTGATTCATTACTCATCAGTATGTATAATTATCGTTTAACAATGTTATGAAGGACTGATGAAGGGAAGCAGGTGTTTAAACATGCTGTACAAGGAGTTTGACACAGCATTTAATTCTCTTTATGTGTGCTTTTTAAAGACATTTATTCAAAGAGAGAAAACAGTGAGGCATCATATAGGCATGAATGTTTGCAAGAGAAAGAGAAAATATGTTTAATCAATTTTTGGAGCAAGTATTTTTTAATTAATAACAATGAGTTTTTAAGAGTACTATAACAATTTATGAAGATAGTGAAAGTAATAAGATGTGTTACAGTTTTAGATAGGAAGAAATTTATATCTCCCAATGGGCTTTAGAACTGTAAAGTGTTTCTGAGTATCGTGGTAATGGAAACTAAAACTGAAAAGCCTGGGGTGATTTTTGAAGTTCACACACTGAAAGGTGCTGATTCCAGGGTTTGGCTCCCAGGACCATGAGGAACGCCAGTGCAGCCACATGGGTGACCTGCACCCTGCCTGGCCCGCGCTGGGCTTAGCTCTGGCCGTGATCTCTGAGACATCAGCACCCTCGCTGGAGAATGTGGGGGCAAGGGCCGTTTCTGCAGAACTTTGTGAAGTGAGGATAGCCAGGGCCAAAGAGTCCTGTGAACATTCTGCCTGAATGAGAAGGCTTTCATTTACCTGCAGGTAATGCTTTCTGGGAAGAAGGGCTTGAAAACATCTGTATTTAAATGCTAATCTTTACCAGCAGCAGTAGCCTCCCTGATCACTGCAATTTGCCTTATCATACTAATTATTATTTAGCTATCAAGTGTAAGTTAATATAAGCTAATAGAACCTTCAAAAATAATCCTTATTTGGGTTAAAATATGTGCCCTGCCTTAAGGTGAAAGTCATTGTAAATCATCCTAATGATCCCTGTCAACCATAAAATGTACACAAAAAATAAACATAGGTTGGTGTTTCATGACTACACCTGTTTCTCATTGCCTGATAATTTTGTTTTCCCTGCATGATACTCTAATATTAATGAAAATGGCATCTTTTTTAAGTCACTTACTTTATAGGCAAACTAGTTTTTCTTTTCCTCTATTTACTTTGTCTTCTAATTGTTGTTCCATGTCATTAACAAGGAGAATGGTGAGCTACATAAGCTGCCTTTTTTCTTTCCTTTCTGATTGATCACCTTGTTCAAACAACTTCTCAGCCCACTTTATAGCATATGGAAATCTTCCAGATTGCTTGTGCTTTGCTTTCATTAGGAAAATTTATTTATAATTTCAAGTATAATGATTGCAGTGATCAGAATTGTAACTTAGAGCAGGTGTGGCTCTATGTACCTTCTTGTTTGTCTTGCAGACTCATCTTTCCTATCTTTTAGCAGGTAAATGGAGCAAGGTGTTGTCCTGCCCAGCAATCAGTCTCTTCAGCTTTCCATGAGTTCAGTGCAAATCCGCTTTGCACAGGTGAGGGTGTAAGGCCAGAGTTTTCTTTGAAGTGGGGTCTCCACCCTGGTCTGATCCTGCCAGAAGTTGAAAGAAGTAAATCTAACAGTGTGGGCTATCTGTGTTTTATCCATGCCACCCTAGTTTTTAAGGACTTTCCTGTTTTAATCTGGATGTCAAATGATTTCATCAGGGGATTATTTTTCCCAACACTCTGTTGCTTCACTTCTCACCTCTAGTGTACATTAGGCCTAAGCAAGTCTTTTAGCTACCATAAAGCACTACGCAGAATTTGCAAACATCATTGGTTGTGTAAATGCCAACTTCTTTAAAGGCTGTATTTGAGTTAAGGAAGAAGTTTGGAGTTAAATACAGGGGATCAGTAATGACTTTGTCTGAGGCACAGAGTCTCCTGGCTCTTCAGGTGGCTGCTGCTCAGGGTTTGGCAGTCTGTGTTTTTCAATGAATTTTCTTCTATTTTTTCAGTGGCAATTTGAAGTCTCAAAGAGCGTATTCCTCAGCATTGGTAGCTGGCCAGTTGTTTCCTGGTGGGATAGGTGGATCCTTGCTTCTGCTTCCTCACAAGGTCACCCCTGAAGATCCTGGGGCTCCTGCCCAAGAGGTGCTCAGCAGAGGGTGGTTTTAAGCTGCTGCAATTTCAAGTGCCTAAGTGAGTCCCTGCTCTGGATTGTCTGTCAGAGACAATTTGCCTTATATAGTAAGGTTTAGGCAGCTGAGCCTCCTTCTTTAGTCATCAAAATGCGTAGTTGCTGCTTTATTTCCTGTGTCAAAGATAGACCCCTGTTGTGGGACCCCAGCAGGGATGGTGTGGCTTCCAGCTCCCTCCCTGGGGTGCCATGCTGCCTGCAGTGCCTGTGCCCACCATGCTGCCAGCCCCTCCTGGCCAGAGGGCTTTTCCTTCCCCCCCGCCCCAGTCCTTTCCAACCTGTTGTGGAGAGTGTCAGTTCTGCTCCTTCCTTCAGGTGAGATCTGCTGCCTGGTACAATGGGAAGTTATCAGGATGCAGAGCTTGTTGGACACACCATGTCAGTGATGTGATGCCCAGGAAAGCACAAGCTTTTATGATGAAATATTAGCATTTTGTCAGAGGACTCCAACACTTAAAAGTTAGCCAGGCTGACTTTAGTGTGAGCAGAGAGTTTTGGGCACCCTGCAGACAGCCCAAAGAGCAGATCCTGCAGCAATGGGCTTGAGTTCATTTTAATGTGGCTTTTGTGTCTTCATAAAAAAATGTAACTTCTGGTGTTACTTGAATAAGAGTTGATGTTTAACATTTTGGCCTTTAAGAAATTGTAGCTTGACATGAATTTTAACTTTCCTGGCTAATAAAATTATCATGATGGAACAGCCCAAGTAAATAATAGATACAATAACTCTTCTTTGCCTATTGTGTGCTTTTACTATTCATAATTTTTAGGACCATAGATATTAGATACACTTACGTAAGACTTAACGAACGGTAATTATCTTTTGGCTAAAGCAAAAGCCCAAACGAATGCTAAGCTGCATTATCGCTTGGCTTCTGACATGAGCTGATAATCAGATTTTCTTGCTTAAATCCATGGTGCTTGAACAATGCTACCCACTGTCTGTCCTTCCTGATATTACCCTTAATTAGAAAGAACAGAAACACAAATCTGAATTATTTCAAAATCTGGTTTCCATGGTCAGTGGTTGGAAGGGCTTAACTTTATTACAAATAAACCTGGCTTTATTTACTAATGAAATCTGAAATGCTGGGCCTATAATAGTAGATAGCCTAATAGTATGGTGTTTAAATGCTGAAAAATCTTGTGTGGGCAAAGTATTTTGTCATAAATCGTTAAGTAATTGAGTTATGATTCTTTTATCCAATTAATAAAGCAGAAAAGGAGACCCATAGGAAGCCCCATACCATAGTTTAGGCCAAGTAATGACATATTGTTCTCTGGCCTTGTTCTTTGTATGTAGGACTTTCTTCTAAGATGCATTTGGCAAATGTCTGTTTCTGTCTTTCCAAACACTAGAGACTTTAATTTGTCTTTTTTTCCTAATCCTCTGTATTTACTGGCTCCATGTTTCTGAACTTTTAACACACTGAAAGCTTTTTTTTTTTTTTTTTTTAGTGTATGACTGGGAAAATCATTGTATTTGGCTGAAGCCCCTAAATACACTGCCACTAAGTACAATATGCCACTAAATACAATCTTTTAAATTGCAATAAGTTTCATTCTCTGTAGAAAGCCACAAGTATTATCTGATACTACCTGATCTCTCTAACTCCACTCTGATATAATTGCAAATGTACTTTTATTGTAACTACTGTAGTAAAATGTAACTTTAGCAAAATGCAATTTAAAGTCTACCAAAAAAGCAGAAAATTAAGAGTACATAAATGATTTCTTTAGTGAACTTTTTTTTTTCCACAGCATATATATGCATGGCTTTAGTTAATGTAAAAGAACACATTTAACCTTATATGAATAGTTGGAATTTTCTGCAGCATTTTCAAGCTACCTTCTTTTTCTAGTAAAATATTGTTCATCTTTAATAGATATTTTGTTCATAATAGTTATTTAAGGGAAAAGTCAGGAAGAAAACTGCAGTGTTCTTGGCAAGTCAACAATTGAAAAGTACAGGTGCTAGGAGTGGGTATAGACCTAAAGTAAATAGTTTTTTTTTTTAATCAAAAGAAGGTACCTTTCATTCTGAGAAATTTATTTCTTTTAAATATTTGCAATCCACAGCTGATAGCACATAATGCCACTTTTCTTTCTTCCTTTACAAAGGGAATAGCTTTTGGTAACAAACAGATGCTTGAGTGGGCTGTGTGGCATGAGGTGTACCATCAGCCAAGAAAATCAATATTTACTGTTCTAGTATCTTTGTGGTAAGGGAGTTTGCCTTGTTTAAAAAGTGGATTGTGTATAATATATAAGGCCTTGCTTTTAGTTGACCAGAAGAGGGGTGTTATTGAAAGGGCATGTTCTCTGCAATGAGTCACACTTAACCCTCCATGTCCTATAGCTCTGGTCTGCTCCTTTATTACACAAACCAAAATCAGCTGAATGGTTAGATCTGAGAGGTGTTTGCAGTCATTCTCATCCATATAGTATTTGTTTGGGCATCATAATTATGATTTATAGCAACAGGAAAAGCAATGATTTGGTCAGCATCAGAGCAAGTCCCCAGCCCCCAGCAGAGACCCTCAGACCACTGCCTCCTCATGGTTTGCAAGAGTGGAATTCTGCTGGCAGTGATTGCAGCAAGGGCTGGTGAGGGAGGCATCAAATCTGCATTTCACTCTGTGGAGAAATACAGGTCTATGCCCTACTGGCTACTTGGGGAAATAAGCTTTTCCCCTTAAGGAAACATTAATATTGAATAAGACAACTAAGAAATCTTAGGAACAGTAATAATGGTTTACTTTCTGAGATTGCATTTTGCTGGAAAGTATTGGATATTTGTTTTGCATTGATTTCCCCCTCCCTCACCTGCATTATAAAAAGAGAGTATTATCTATTGCAATAAATTCTCATGCTACCTTTTCTTGCAATGCGCCTTTCACCTGTACTTTTTTAATCCACAGAGGTGGAGCATGAATGAGGAAAGGAGATGCTGAAAACAGGTGTAGGGAAGCTATGAAGTAAGTTTGTGGGCCAATTTGGTGAAATGGGAACACACTCATGGAATGGAAATTATTGCTCATTTCACTGTTCTCTCTCTTCTTCCATGATTTGTTAGGCAGATACTATTTATAATGCCACACTTCAAATGGTTACGAGTTTCAGTTATGCAGAAGCATGAACTTCTACTCTATAAAACTCTTGATCCTGTGCAAGACTCTTGACAGTGTCAGAAGCTATGAGTGCTTCTTTAACGGAGAACTGGAGTGGTGAAGAGTTGCAGGGTTCCAAAGTTCCCTTGCTGCTATTTGGTGCACTTGCTTTTGCCATCTTTGCCAGGATTTGGGAATCCAGAGAAGAAGAGGGAATCTGTATGCAAATAAATGATGGAAATATTGTTGAACCTGTTATGCACTGAGAATGACAGCCTGCAGAGAAGGGTGCTAAAGGTGGGTGTTCAGTCTCCTGGAAGCTGCAGAAAGTGCAAGTCCTGAGCTTGGCTCGAAGACCAAGGCTTGGCTTTGGAGGCTGGTGGAGGGATGATTCCCACTGAGCTACTTCTTCCCACTAACTCCCCATGAGCCTTACTTCCTGTTACTGCCAAAATCTCCTCCCTTGCATTTTCCAGGATCTCTGGCTTCCAAGACATTGAGGTTAAATCCCCATGGTGTAAACTGTAGGGCTGGCATACATAATATAGACAAAAATTTTATTTAAGTCATTGATGTCTTTCTTGACAGCCAGAGGGTTGAGAAACATGGAGGGATGGGGAGGAGGTGGAAGGTCTGGCATGCTCAGGGGACTGGTCAAGGTCATGGATGCTCACTCAGGCTCTAAAGTTGTGGAGGAATCCTGTGGGAGAGCTGCTGCAAACACAAGAGGGCTGACATGCCAAGTTAAATGTGCAGGTTACTGTGCATTTTATAAGCATTAGCGCTGCAAAAACCAAAATAGATTCTCCTGTAGTCAACATGTTGGGATGTTTAATAAGAAATTGAAGTTATTGGTTTGAAAATGAATGTGAGATAAGAAGAAGTGAAGATGACCGGAAAAAGCTGCCTAAGTTTCAGACTGTATCGTAACTATATATATCTTCTTTCTCTTTATAAACTCTTCTTATGCCTGGAATTTTAAATAGGCACTTCCACTTCAGTGCTGTTTGTCCAGGGTAGAAGTACAGTGTCTCATGCAACATGCAGAGAGATGTGTGTAATCTCACTGGTGTTCCACTTCATAGAGCACTCCGAGGGAAGTCTTCCCTGTCTGGCCCTGGATTTGTGGTTCTCCTGAGGGTGTTCTGTAGTCCTGGGTTCAGCACAAATTTCTAGGGCAATCTAGGTAAACAGGAGAGTCAAACCTTGGAGAACTTCTCCTTCCCAGAAAAGTCTGTGCAGGCACATAAGCTTGTTGTATACAAAATCCTTCAGGGATTAGTGTCCAATAAGACTCAAAGTGGAGGGGAATTATTTACTATAACTATATTTGTGTGATAAAATTATTCTTGCATTGTGTGTGGCAGCATCATCTTGTGACATAGACATACAATGGAATCAGATAATGTGCCGTCTTTAGGGTAATTTTTAAATTTTCAACAATTGCAAATGGCTAAACAATCTATGGCAATGAATTTCTATTTCTTGCTTGTTATTAACAGTATAAAGGCATCATGTGTTGCTATTGCATTGTTTTCTTGCAGCCCTTGTCTTTTAAAAAAATTAGAGTTATAATTTGCCTGAAGATACCAGTAGATTTTTCATGCTAACAAGAATTATTTCAATTATCTGGCTTAATCTTCCTCATAGTCCAAAGCAGATCACCTGGTGGAAGGCAGTAGCATTGAAACACAGCAGTTCCATCTCCATTTTAAGAATTCTCAAGAGTGAAAAGGCTGCTGTATTTCTCCCAAGCCAACTCTCCCAAGAGCTACATCAGCATCAGCACATTTTGCTTTTTTGTCCACCTCCCCACTTTTGGATAACACTGAGTATTTATTGATCTCTTAAAGATAGTCACCTTAGAGATAATTTTTGCAAGTAAAAATATTGGTCTTTTTCTCCTGCCATGGTGAAGTCTATAGGTGAAGAAAATTTTCATTGTGGTTTCTCTCTTCCATCTTTCTGTACGACTCAGACACAAAATTCCATTTTTTTCCAAGATGGGCTGGAAGTGCACCAGAGACATGTCATGCTGATTTCCACGTATACCATATTCTGTGCCTTGGAAAGAGCCATGATGACACCTTGGCATGAAGAGCCTACTTAGGAATATTGCCTTGAGTTGTCAGGACTCAGCAGGAGGGACTGTGTAACCTTTTAGCTTACCCTGAAAAGCAGAAGGTCCAGTTTGTTTCTTCCCAGTGGTCTAGGGTCAAATGTTTGCTCTGCAGGGAGCTAGAAGTTTTCTGTATAGACTCCAGCTTCAAAGGAGAATTGGTGTGAGGCCAAATGCCAAGTGCTTTAGAAATTTCTCCTGGTGGACTAAAGGCTGCAGTTTATCTCAAATTATTGCCAAGAGAGGGCAGAGATTCATAAGGAAAGTTGTGATAAGAAGCTCAGATTTAGGGATTGAGTCAAATACTTAGCAGTAAGGTGTTTGGAAACATATGCTGAGAATAGGAGAGGACTTTCTTGATTTAGCATATCTGCTGTTTCCTTAAGATAAATTTGGATTTTTATGTTTTCTAGACTGACAATTATGAAAATCTTCTGAAGTGCATTTTGAAAGTGACAGAGCAAGTGTGACCTATGCATACAATTTCCAGTAATAAAAAATAAAAATGCTCTTTTTGTGTTAGGTTGCAAGATTATTTAGCATTAATTCACAATGTAGTAAAGTGTACTCAGGCTGCCTCTATGTATGGATTGCAAGCTGAATGTCTGACATAAGGAGAAAACTGTCAGATATGAAAAATAATTGATGCATGGCCATCAAGAAGAATATTGGGAAGACAGACAAGCTGGAACATTTCTGGTTTTCAATTTTTTATATGGACTAACTTCAACTTACATAAGTGTGTAAATAAGCTGTAATACCTAAAATAAGAGGGAAAGGGTTTTGCTTATATATTGATTATCAGACATTGCTGCTGCAATTTGTAATCTTTATCTGTTATAAGGTATGGACATCCTACTCTTTAAGTTTTATATTATCAGTGGTGGAAGGCAACAAGGACACATTACCAAATTTTGACTTCTCAGGTTTAATTTTTTTTGTATCTGTCAGCCTTAGACAGGGTCTTGTCTTTTTAACAGTTTCAGTTGAAAACACATGTGCTGCTTCTGGGGAGTGTCAGAGAAAACTTTGCTTGTCTTTAGGGCAGAAGAGTGAGTGTATTTCTTTGAGAAACACAGGAGTTCCCTGGGAGCAGCGACTAGATTTAAGCCGTATTTATGCCTCTGTCCAGGTTTTGCCTTTTGCCAGAGAACTGAACTTTGCAAAGAGCATAATTATTTATATGTTATTATGTAGAGCTGTGTTAACAGAACTGCTTGTCTTGCCAAGTCAGCCTTTGCATTTGATAGCATGTGGAGATTTTTCCCTTGTTCTGAGCATGAGAAGGGTGATAGTGGGCCAATTTCCCAAGACAAAGTTCACCTTGATTAAACCCATCAAGACTGGGGAGTCATAGGGAGAAGCTAGATCCAAGAGGTGGGAAAGAAACAATTCACAAGCAAATGAAGAGCTTACAAAGAAGTCTGAAGGTAAAATTCAGAAATAGATGTAGAGACTGCTGATGGTTTTAGAGCATGGCAGTGCAGAATTTAGACACTACCATGGAAAATGAGCTCCTACAATACTGGAGGAGTTTATAAACTCTTTTGTGTTTCTCCCTAGGTGCTTAGTAAATAAGTGGTCCTCTAAATGTAATTGGAAATCAGATGCTGAATTTTTTGTCAGGCTGAAGGGTTGTCCCTTACACCTGATTTAGTTATGAGCAAACTTGCTGTTGCAGGTCACTCTCAGTTCAAACAGGTGGAAATTCAGGCTCTCTAAAGGAAAGCATTTGAGCATAAAAAAAACTTAAATGCAAAGGAGTCTGGGTTTAACCCTAGGCATAGGCTTAAGTATTTTGTCAGGTCCCATGGATGATGCCTGAATCCTTTGCCTTGCCAAAAAGAAGTCAGCTGAATTGTGTTGTGTTTTTTTCCTCCTCTCCAACATAAATTTTGAATGTAGCCAGTGTTTCTAAGTATTGTCTGGTTGCTTTACACAGGTATGTGCCTGATTTATAGAAAGCTTGCTTAGCAGCACCACTGTCATTCAGGATTTGCAGAAACAGCCTTCTATTATTTGGTAGTGGTTTGGTTTCTGAAGGGCAGGCTGTAGACACAAACAAGAGACGTAGCCCTCAGAAACATTCACGCAGCATCCTTCAGGAAGGGAGGGGAGGTTATCCAACTCTCTATGCTGCTGTACTCATATAAATGCTCCCTCTTTTGTTGCTGCTGGACTCCAAAGAATAAAACCAAAACACAAAGCAAAGGCAGCACCACTGAGCAAATGCCACAGTGTTCCCTTAATCCATGTGGATCAAAAAACATGAACGTTTTGATTCTGTAAAGAATCTTCCTCAGCATGCTGGATTAATCACATGGATTAATAAAACACTGTTGCACTCACTCAGTGGTGCCTCTTCTGCTTTGTGTTTTCTTTTATTATTCTTTGGAGCCCTGCAGGAACAAAAGACGGCGTGTTTATAAGAGTACCATAGGCACTGGGAATTCTATAAACCTCTCCCTCTATAAGGTATGCTTCTTGAATTTTCCCCCCATGGATCATACACCGCAGATTTGTCTGCATACTAAACCCTGTGCTAATGTCCCTATCTGCCTGAAATACACTCAGTTTAAACCCAGTCTTTTTTCATTCATTGTGTTTCTGTGTAGTTCTACAGAGTGTGGCAGGGAGCACATGTGGAATGCTCTCATCTAGCTGCTTTTGTGGAGCAAATACTTTTGTGTATCATTTCAGTCATTGGCTGGAGAGTAGAGCTTGTGGGCAGGGGCAGCTTCAGAGAAACACACAATTCTAGCAGCTTTCAGGCACAGAGCTGACTTGGGAAGTACAGACTCACACTTTTCATTCATATATATTCACACATGAAAATGCATGCTAATGTTAGCCTTTGGGAAGCTGTGTGACAAGCTGCCAGCATCCAGCACCTGACTATTAAACTCTCTCTATATATACACTGGCTCTAGTTTCTCTGTATTTTTTAATGACCTCTGCTTTCCAAAAAGCTTTCTTTTCTGCCTCTATATATGAGGGCTGACCCCTTTCTCTGCTGTAGGCCCCCACTTCTTTTCATCAGTGCACAACATAAGATGAGTAGTAATCAATCTTGTGGTATAGTTGGTTTAAAGGTCTGAAATTTCAGGGTTTAGCAGAGCTAAAATCAAAGTATTAACCCTTAAAAAGAGGACATACTATAGTCCCTGGGTGACCCTAATGGAGTTAATTTCAAAGACGCAAAATAACTTATTTTTTGTGAGTAGAACATTCTTGAAGATTTTTCATGTGTTTATCAGTCATCAGATAATGACTGATAAACACACACAGCAATGATAAAAAGAGTCCTGATAAAAAAATACCTTGAAGGCTTTCTAAAATATTCTGGTCATGACTTGCATATCCATGTTTTATCTACATACATGCCTGTGTTTATTGTTATGCACCATAATTAGAGATTCTAGCTTTTGTCTGTTTGCTCAGTCTCACAGCTGTTCTGCCTTTCAGGACACCTGGGTTACATTGAACCTAACAAATTACAGTGTCATGGTCTCTTACAGAAACTTAACATGCATATGAACTGATATCTTCTATCCTAGGCCTTCTGGAAGATCTCTTCTAAAGGACGTTGGTGCCATAGCAAATCAGTCCAGCAGAGTACTTTTCTCAAACAGCGAGTTTCTGTATCCTCTTGGAGATGAGCATTTTTTCACAGGGCCAGGGAAAGATCTTTCTGTCTCTATTCCTCTTGTTTCTCAGGCTTCCTAAATCCTTTCTCTTGCCACCTTCCTACCCATGCCTTTTTCCCAACATGTACTGCAGCCTCCCCTTTACAAACCCATTGCTGCAGTGCTGGGGGTCTGTCATACTGCACCCACCACTACGGAATGCTCCAGGCTCCAGCCCCACTGGTTTCAGTCCTACAACATCCCCTGAATGTCACAGGACACAGGCCTTCAGATTGCTTTTCTCTCTGTGCCACCGTTTACTTCTGCTAAAAACAGCTCTCCTTCCCTCTGCCAGAGATGGGAACTTGATTGACTGCAGCATTAAACCACCAGTGGCCTGACTTTTTCTTTTCAAATGCTGCTCTGAAAATGAATCTCTTTCAGGTTGATAAGGCCAATTTCAAGCAGCAGGACATCCTGCAGTGAGCTCCTCCTTCATTTTCATGGTGTATCTGATTTGCCCAGATCCCCATTTTATAGTTTGCTTTATTCTTGGAGTTTTAGAAATTCTCCTATGAATTGTGTTGTACAATTGATTAATTCTACATAATCATTTTTCTACCATGGATTGCAGAAATTGTGGCACTTTATTCTGCAATTCTAGTTGTGCTGAGGACCTTCTTCTGCTATCACGTTTTATAGACAATAATGTTAAAATATTGTTTGAGACTACTATATATTGGTGATGAGCGATTCCAGAGTTGTGCAGCATCAATTTCTATAGAAATTCTAAATGCAAAAAAGGGTAACAACATGGGTAGAATTGCTCAATAAACAGAATTTTAAACAGATAGGGCATAAGATCTTCCACTTTGTGGTAAGTACTATTCATTAATGATAAATGTAGAAACACAGTCCCCTACCGACTGGTGTCACATAAGTATCCACTATGAAGCCTTTTACATCTTCCTTTTCATCTTTTAAGTGCTGACCAAAGTCCTGTGTTGGAAGGAGAAGCAAGGTCCCTGGTAAAATGTTAGGGCTACTGACATATGTGATGTGTTGCAGGGGAATCACATATGATACCTGAATATAGATTGCTACTGCTGCCAACATGAGCAACCACTGTACATTGCATGGCTTAAAGTGGGACACATGACTGCTGGGTACTGCAGTAATGCTTCTTTCTTCAAAGCTGCTTCTTATCCACAAAACTGAAAAGAACAAATTCCCTCCCCGAAGTGTTTGTGTCATAAACAAAATGTGTTTATTCCTTTCTGTTGCTACATGAGAAGTGCTGAGCTTTCGAGAGCAGCTGATGTGGAAACTCTCCCCTAAGCAAGGAGAGAATTATAGCCTAGATTATTCTAGAAGGGACTTTGTGCTGAACTGACTACTCAGGTATTCAATCTGATGAACAGCTATAATTTGCAATGGTGGTGATGATAAGTGTGGGTTGTCCTGTCAAACACTGTACAAAGACTGTCTGCACTCCTCAGGCCTGGTCGCTGGAGTGTTCTGTTCACTTCGGTTGCAGATCGCAGCAGAGATGTAGTGCCTGTTCTGGAGCAGAAAAGATGATAAGACTCTTGGCAAATCGGGGAAGAGTCTTTAAGAACGTGAAAGGCTGTTGCAAAGAAGGAAGTAATGTTTTTCTTCCCGTCTATTACTGATACGGCGAGACATAGTACTTATAAACTACAGCTTCAGAATTAGTTTGGCTGGATTTTTTTTAATGGCAAGGATATATACTTTGAGTGCAAAAAATTTCTCAGAATAACTTTGGTAGAAATCAGGACTAGAACACATGTTGCTGATCCTGCCTTGGAACAGGAGATGGATTAGATGAAGTCTGACCTCCCGTGGTTCTGTGCAGATACATGTAGGAGTGTTTCTCTTGTTGTTGGCATCACATTTCTGACCAGGAATGGGGCAGGCATTCTGCCTCTCATCAGGCAAAGCCTCACTAAACCAAGGTTTCATGTTTTATTGAAATAAGGCTTCTTTAAAGACATGGGATATAAATAAAGTTATTTTCCTAACTGATCACCTTGGGTTAGGTTCTAAATCTGTATTTCATCACCTGACTAAGACATCTTTCACACTTGCTGAGTGTTTAGTGGTTTACAAAAGACATAAAGGTTTTATTCTAACATATCAAATACGTTTCTAGGTGAGCTGGCAAGGAAGTGGAGATATAATTTTTGTTTGATTTTTTTAATACTAATTTGGTGCAGCTGTAGAGCTGTAATACTAATGTGACTATAGCCGAAAGGGCCAATAGCAAAATCGTTGCCCCAGTCCATTCTTGCAGTGTTTTTCTTTGTTCTTGTTGCCTGAAATGAAAAACTAATGTACTTAAGCACAGAAAAAACGATGTAAGTCAGCTTTAGGTCTCTCTCCTCTCCTAAAATTGAAAGGACAGCCAGTTGAAGCTGGCTTCACAGGTTCCTCACTCCCAGACATGTTATGTTCTGAATTTTAGATCTGGGGGTTTTTTGTGTGCTACAAGGCATTTGTCTGCTGGTCCAGGACAGTAAGTATGTGGTTATTTGTGCATTTTTAGTGCCTGCAGGATGAGCACTCTATGGATTTTGTGCAAAATTACTACAATCAAGGTTTGCTCTGGCTATCCTGCTTACTTGTGAATGAAAGGATAATATAATATGTATTTTTTACTTTGGCTGTGGAGAATTTGTGCAGTGTTTTGAGACAGAGAAGGAGGTGCTCCAGAGCATAGAGCATACGATGGGCCAGCAGAGGGAGAGCCCTCAAGTACCCTGCAGCAGCCCTGGCCCAAGCTCTGTGCCACAGAAAACAGGCCAGAAACACCAGTTCAGCAAGGCGAGGTAACAAAACTAGGTGCCTCTCTGTAGAGAGGTATGGAACAGCTGCAGGACACTGGTGTGGGTTTGTGGCCATTCCTTGAGAAGACCCATAGGAAAACAGAATAGTGGAAATCAGGATTTGCTCTGTCATGTTCCATTAATTTCTCTAGGTGTGCGATTTTCCCTTCCTGAATTTTAGCTATCTAGAAGTCAGGCAACTCATCTGAGCTAATCTACTTGTCCAAACCCTTTTTATATAGAGGAGAGAATGGCAAACACCTTCTCAGGTGATCCCAGCTCTCTGCTTTTTAGATATCTACTCTAGAAGCAGGAGTATAGAGCTCTGCCCAGTGACCCTGCATGGCTGTCTTGTCCTTCATCTTCAAGTGGGTTCAGAAATTACAGAGAAGCAGCAATGATTTATTGCAAGGTCAAACAGGATTTGGGTATCTGGTTGGGGTGGACTAAAGCTATAGCAGACTGGGATATGGAAAACAGATAAGAAGACAGGGGGGAGAAAAAAGCCTCAGTCTGAGTCACAAGTAAGAGGAGTGTTCCTTGAATAAAGAAGAAGCCTCACAGCCTCTGTAACACATGGCAAAAGTGTACAATTGACCATACTGCAAGTGGCCCCTCTTACTGGAGCAGTGATTGTTTTCAGTGTAACAACCAGCCCTAGAAAAGCTAATTGTTACAGCCAGGAATGGAAAGGAAGAGTGTGATTTTGCTGGGACAGTGTGTGTTACAGGAGTAAGGAATCAACCCAAACTCCTGAAGGGATGCAGGATGTTCAAACTGAGAATAAAGAGAACTGGCTGATAATACCAGATTGTCTTTGTGTGTTTAACTTCTTGTGATGTCCTTTCACAGGTTTTTGTATTTTTGAGAGTCAGCCTACCATTGTGTAGGATGAGGAGTATGATCAAAACCTCACAAATGCAATGTGTCTTTCTTACCTTGCAATTCATAACAATAGTACTTATTAAATTGAGATATTACACAAACACATCAGTTAGACATCTCGTGGAAAACTTGATAATAAACATCAAGATGTTATTTTATATGAAAAGCATGAAATCCTGTCAATATGATCAAACTAATATTAAACTGTCACAATTTTTCAAGAGTTGTTCAGAGCAGGTGTGCAAGCATCCTGTATCCAGCTTCAGTGATTCATGTTGTCCTGAGCCATACAACCATGTGTTGATGGTGACGACAAGTAATGACTAGGAGGAGCTTTTTCAGGCCCTGATTAAAGAATTTTTAAGTGCTTTTAAGGACGCGTTGAGTTGTATTCTTTTCCAGGAGGGTATTTGAATGGGATTTAATCCTATGCTCAAGCACTTTTTCTGAAAGTGGTTGTCTTCTGGAATCAACTTTCATTTCCATTTGTGGTTTAGTGACAGCCCCCACCTGGGTTTGAAATGAGGTCATTTGGTCTGAAAGGTGGGGGTAAAGGTATCTAAGTAGCTTTCATGGAGACTTACTCTGTTGCCTATAGCTACTTTCATCTTAAATAAGGAAGTGTGGCATGTTTGTATTCACAAATCCCGTTGTGCAATGTTCTGTCTCAATTGGGGCTCTCTGTGTCTCCATATTAATTCTCAGGGCAGCTGCAATTTCCTCCATTTCATGCAAATTAGCTTCAGCCTTAAAGCTCCTGGCAGGTCGCCAGCATAGCCCTCTTTGGCAAAATTTGGATTCATCAGTGGAAGGGTATTAGCCTTTTCACTTTAAAGGCCTTTGTTTAGGCAAATATTTCACTATTTTAAAGGCAAATACTTAAGAAAATCTCTATCTTTTAGCCAGATGCATTCTTTACCCACTAAAACAGTCCTAAAGGTAGTTAGATAAACCACAAATAACTAAAAGAATGGTATATATTCTTACTGCTTATCTTGAACTTTGCTATAAATGCCACTGCACCAGTGCCATTAAAATGCGTGTCAGGAATTTTCCTTGACTGCCTCTATGTGGCCTTTTAAGATCATTTAACTACATAATGACTTTTAAAGATATTCTTTTTGAAATGAAAGGGCTTTTTTCAAAGTCTAGCTGAAAAAGGTATTCCACAGATTTTTTAATGCAATATCTTAATTCCATCTCTCTGATTGTTTCAAAAAGTTAAACTTTTTAGGTTGCACAATGATTTTGTGTTTTTGTGTGTCCTGCAATTACTCTGAGAATATTTTTACCTTTTATGTCATTATGGATACTCTCACAGGTTTTTTTTGTTTTGTTCTGGATATATGCTATTCTTCTTAAAAGTCAGATTTAATTTTTTTTCTGTAAATATAATAAAGGTATTTAATTCTTCTTCATTCTCTTCTTTTCACAAGAGCCACATTTCACAGATTTCCCAGGAACCCATTATTTAAATTCTAGTTCTACCTGAACAGTGACAATAAAACAGCATGAAATGTTCTGAGTTCATGGTGTAACAGTGGCTTTGAATTTAATTAGGTAGCAAATAAGATTTATCTTTTCCAGATATCACTGCTGTATAGTTTTTTGACTGTTGAGATTCAAGATGTGTTTGTCCTGTATCATCAACAGAAGTAGAAATTCTGCAGAAGAAAAATGGATCTGTGGTTCCACTTGTGCAAAAGTGCTACTTTTACCTGGTACTCTCATGTCCAAAACCCCTCTAAGTGGAATTCCACAGATATTACCAAAACCATCATCTCAAGACTCTGTTTATCATTGGAATGAGTGAGTTTTCTTTTTCTTACTATTGTTGACGTGCAAGATGATACGATCCCAGGCTGTTTGTAATAACTGAAGTGTTTTCCATGGCTAGTATTTAGAAAAATATCACCAATTTTGCACTCTAGTAACTGGAAGAACTTTTCGACTGACTGTCTCCTTGTTCCTGCAGGTGTTGAACAAACCCTCATAAAAGCTCCTGATTTTTAGGCACTTTAAAAATAATTGTTTTACGCACTTTAATCATATCTGTTGTTGCCTCTTCTCATAGATGAACTGTGACAATAATTTCAATTTTTTTTATTCTCTGAGTCTCTGTAATTTCTTTCTGTCCTTGGTCAGCCATGGAGAGCTCTCTCTGCACCCAGGAGTGAAGACACCTGATCTGCCTTGAGATTGTCCTGCATGATAGAAAAATTATATAGATATTCATCCTTTGGGGATAGATTGAAATTTTGAGAATAATACAGGAAACCATGGATTTTTGGTCAGAAAAATATGGTTAGCTTTTTTGGCTGCTGTAGCTGGAGTCCTGGCTGGATGCTTTAGGTGGTTGGATTTTTAGAAATATTTCAGTGATGGTGGGCAGGGAGTAGTTTTACCTGTGCTGTTTTACTTGTTTTGGAAAATTAGTTATTTATCTCTTCATAAAGTGAAGAGATAAACATTCCAACTTTTTAGGGACACTGAAATACCCATTGTGACCAGTCACAACCAGCAAATGTTACATCCACAAGGTGGTGGATGTCTCTCTTTGAACAATTTAAAAGAGACTGAAAACTTGTGTTGTGTTATTTGAAGTCTTGTAATGCTAAGAAGAATATTTTTGCCTGCACAAGGGAAGAATTTGATTGGAAGTACTATCTCAACCAAAATCAAAGCTGTCAGATCATAAACTCTTTGAAGATGCACCTTCTTTAAATCATAATGTGTTTTAAAATGGATATTTTCTTCCTGGGCAAATGATGTTTTGGGTAGTGGCTTGGTTACTAATGGTATAACTTTGATTACCAAGAATCAGAATTTGATTTTAGCAAAATACAGAATTTCTCAGACCTGAAACACAATTGTTGATGTGGTTTCTCAATGTATTTTGTGTATGTAAAAATCTTACTACTGTAAAGAATTGAATAATTCCCTAGGGCTTTGCCCAAACATTGTTATTGTGCGTGTCTATAGGTACAACTGGTCTTTATTTTGAATGATGGGAATTTTCACAGTACAAATAATCCCCCAGCTAATTACTGATTGGAGTAAAGTTCCAAGGCATTTTTTAAAGTTACTTTTTAAAAAAACACAATATTTCTGTGATCAGGCATAGGGAAGGATGTGGTAGAAGCAGTCTGAAGGCAATAGGATAGATAAGCACAGAAGACAAGAATGTCTTAAATCAGCTTTGCCTGCAAGTTTGAGAGTCATGAAACTGTATCCTGGAGTTTGATCTAACTTTATCTCAGGCTGGGCCTGGCTACTGAACCAGAGCTTCATACAGAGTCCTGGCACTCCAGATCTTGTTGTGTAGACATAATTCTGCTCTGTGTTCTTTGTATGTCATTTCTACTTGTTAATCAAAATTAAAACACTGTCCCCAGAATGTCCAAACCACTCAGATCCACTGAAAGAAGCTGCTCATATCTAAAACAGGCGAGTGGTTGCCACAGGGAGGTGCTACCAAGGAGCTTATGGCAGCAGCTAGATTTAACTTTATAATTCTGCAGTTCTTTCCTCCTGTAAATTTTAAACTCCTGCAGGTGGTACATTTTACTTTTTAATAGGAAATACCACTATTTGAGCTAAACTAGGGGATACTCTTGCCTGTGCTGATCAGCAAGATTTAGTGGAACATTCAGCTGTTAGATGATAATTTCTTGTTTCGATTCTCTCACACAAATTAAATAGGACATCCAGTGCAGCAAATGGAGTTAAATCTGCAACGACCTTCTGTTAATAAGAAAAACCCAAACCCTTCAGCACTGTCTGTACATGTTAGCTGTGTCCAAAATTTGGGATGATCTGTGGAAAAAAAAATGCCTAATTTCAAGATGTGCCTGCTAGTCAGATTTGGAGAGAGTGGTCATACATGTGTACAACTGCCTTTTGTGGTCCAACTGACTTCTTCTTGCTTCTGAGTTATTTGTATAGCCAGAAAGGTGCTTTGAGGAGAGAGCTGGGCACCACTGGTACAGTGGTCTATCTGGGCCATGTGGTGCAGAAATATGAATGACTTGCCCAAAATCTTTCCAGTGACAACAACAGGATATGATCAGGGATCATGCTCTTCATCTGGCTCTGTGCCTTTTACCATTGCATCTACGTGAAGGAGATTGAGGTGTCTTGGCAACCTGTACTGTTCCCTGTCTTCTGGAGAATGGCTTTTATCTAAGGTGTTATAGTTGTGATGCATGTTACAATATCTCTGCACACAAAATGTATATGCCAGAGTTGTAGTAGTCCCCAAGACAAGTAGTTGTTTCCTAACAGGTCTGTTTGTAAATACTTGCTTTTATTTTAAAATGTCTCTGGGCTGCATTTGGAAATCTCCTAATGACAGATGAGAGTCAGAACTATCGGCTTTCCTGAATGTGATCATTAGTTTATGATGCCTGCACCATATGGAGATATTTCATCCTACACAAGAATGTAGAGAAGATCTCTTTTTAATTAGAGGGCTAGGAAAAATAAAACCACTTCATGGAGCAAAGTGTACTTAGAAGTCTTAGCTGAGCTTTTGAGTCCATTTGATGGAACCATCAGACATATTTACCAGCCTTGGTCCTTGGAGGTGAGTGTTTGCTCAGAGGTCTGGGACTGACTCCTCAAGAGGCTTGCACACTGCAGGTACTCAGTATAAATTCATACGCATCAAGCCCTCAGACAAAAAGAAGTGTGGAGGAACCTGCATCGTGGATATTTACACAATGCACCTCAATTGCCTGAGAACAGAGGAGGTCTGTTTGAGAGCTTTGCATTGCCAATCCTTTACGTGGCTGGAATTGATCATTTTAAGAAAGGGAGCGGCAAGATGAGAGGAGTGGGATGGTTTATGGCAAAGTTCCTTTAGTGTTTGAGAAATGGAGAAATTGGGATGAATTGCAATTTTCAGCCAGGACTTTCTGCCATCCATCTCTCAATTCCTTAAGAGTAACTAGGATTTGTGCAGTGAGTGCAGCTTGCTGCCAGAAAATCTCAACTTTTGTTAATGTATAGGCATTCATCATCTGCTGTTCATTAACACACATATTGCTAATGCCTGGCAATGGAGCGAACATTTTTCTAGAGTGGGGTCGAAAAACCAATTATTCACCATATGGTGGCCGGCTCAGCAACAATTGCTGAAGCCATGGAAGCAAAAAGAAGTTGGCTGGTTGATTTCTTTGGACAGTTTGCACAGTGATGACTCTCTTGACACATGCCATTCATGTGGCCGCTGCATAACAGATGGGCTGAGGCTGGGAACTGTGGAAAAATCATGGCAGAGATCTGGTGGCAGCCTCTGTCTTTTTATCCTTCAGAATGACTTTGGGTCACATGGGCTGTGAAAATAACAAGTAGGGGATTGTGCTCTAAGGATTTCCCTGCTTCTTTCATAAAGCCAGAGCGTAATTTTGACTGCCTTTTCGTATTTTGTTTATTAAAGGGATCAGGGTTTTAGATGAAAGAGATTACTTGGTTTGTGGTAGGGGGCTGTGCTGTGCCCATGACACTCAGCTCATTGTTAGCAGGAAAAATGCTGGCAGTTTGATAAGGGATAAGAAAATGGAGGGGTTTTAAATTAAAATTTAAATTACTCCTTATTTGTTCTTTTCCCATTTTAAAATCTCACATTCGCAAGTTTAGATAAGAGCTGTTTTAGATTCAGAATACTCAAACCTGAAATGAGTTAGTGTTTTTTTTCCAGAGGAGCTTAGTATGGGAGGGTAAGATTAATTTGAGCATGCTGCCTTTGCAACTTGTGTACTTTCTGGATTTCATATCATCCAGACAGTGCCTGAATGGGAAAGGCACTGAAAGTTTCCATGCAGAGATTTTTTTGAGCTTTAGTATCAATAAAAATGAAATTGGGTGGGTTTGAACTATCTGCAAATTAAAATTTAATTGATTACAGCAAATTGTGTCAGTTGAGAATTTTCTTATGTCTTCTTTCACTGGAGTTAGGAAGAAGAGTTGACAAGCAATGAAGGTATTGCCAGATCCCTTCTGAAGCTGCACAGCCTTCCCAGAGGAGTGCTGGTAATACTGGTTGCAGAATATGGAGGATGGGAAAGAAAAAGTGAAGTGAAAGACTGTGCATAAAACTGCCCAGAATGAGGGAGAGCTGGCAGGTGAACCATTCACAGACATTTGGGATTTGTCAGGAGCAGCACACGAAGTTTCTCAAGTGAAATGTGATGTGTAAGGTCTTGCTTCAGGATTATTGTTATGTAAGCATTCATCACTATCATATTTAGCATAAACATACACAGGACCTCCTCTCCACCTGCTGCCCCATCCTCTTCCCCCTCTCTCCAAAAATAAAAGCAGAAAGAAATGAAGATATCTTACAAGGTCAACTTCAAGCAATATTTTACAATTCACTGGGTTTGAAATTTCTCTTTATAGGCAGAAAAGTGCATGTGCCTTGTTGTGGCATTACACTCTCAGCTGTTCACAAGGAGCACTGTCTTTTCTGTATCTGTGTGCCAAAGAGATGACATGATGACACAGAATCACAGAATATTCTGAATTGAGAGGGACTCACAAGGATCATCAAGTCCAGCTCTAAAGTGAACAGTCCATGTGGCAAACTCATGACCTCGGCATTGCTGGGTAGGCTGTCAAGTGAACACCAACCATGTGGCTCCCAGGGCCCTCACACCAACTCCCATTTTTCATTCTTACATGTGAAAGCTGGGCCTGTTGATGCCAGAGATGGGATCTGCTGCTCTTGCAGTGCTGCTCACAGGGAGCCTCTGTGCAGGCTGACATTGATGCAGTTGTGCAAGTACACACAGAGGAGACTGAGTAAAAAGAAAATAATGTGTTTTTATCTTGAATTACCCTGTTGCTATTTTCTGCAGGTGAGGTGGTAAATAGCACCATTTTTCGTTAGGAAATGATACTTTTCCATAGGTGAGCAGGGGAACACATATTATTATCTCTATCTCCCTTGTGAGGAGGAGCTTCACTAGCCCATAATGCTGCCAGCAGTGATTATTTCTTCTGGAGAGAGGAATAAGCCAGTGTGTTTTATGTGATGAACCTCCTAATCAGCTTTTTTGCCCTGCAGTATTCTGATCAAGCTCATTGTGGGGATATACTGCATTCCCCTTGGTATTGTCATGCATTACCTGCATTTCTGGCCTCTTCTGATCTCCTTGGTTCCCGAAGGCTGCTCTTTTCATCAGTCAGTACATATCCCACTTCTCAGCGATTTCCCTCTCTGTTAAAGACAAGGAATACTTCTGGTTTTTGCCAGAAGTCAGTCCAGCAGAGCAGGACCACTATCCAGCAGATGCTCCAGAACATCTGTCTCAGTGCACTGCCAGTGTTAGACTGCTAGAAAGAGGGCTGGATTTTCAGATTACTGCTTCTCCTTAGCCTTTGGAAGTAATGCCATACTCCCAGTGCCTCTTCAGGTGCTACTCCATGTGTGCTCCACCTGTTGCTCATCTGAGGCTGCAGAGTTCTCTGCTCACCTGGCTGGAAAATGTCCCTCACATCTTGGGTAGAGATTTGAAAAGAATTCTAATAATTGCAATTTATAACCTTGAGTGCCTACCAAACATAATGGCCAACAGTCTCTTTTTCCATGAGAAAAATTCATAAGCAGGTAAACTATTTATTATTAGGAAACTATAACAGAGTTCCTAAAGCCTCAGGTGAGGTGTTAAAGGCATTTTAAAAATTTGGAGAGAGAAGGTGACATGAAAATGTGTCTGGATACACATTTACACTTAAAGATGCAAGATACATGCATACACACTGCCATGCCATTTCTCAAACATGAAGATATACAGGAATAGCAAAATAATTTATTTTAAAAATAAAAGGTACACATTAACGACGTTGTGTCACACAGAGCAAAGATATGGAACCTGTGTGTAAGAGCAGTCCTTTTTTAGAATACCAGTTGTCCTAAGATAATGATGGTCTTGGGAAACATTACCAAACCAATTTCTTCATAAAATGCTTCTAATCCAAAAGATAATTTTGAAGTGATTTCTCCATGTACAACTACTCATCTCTCTGTCTGTTCTTAGACTCTTTTATGAGTATTTTATTAGAAGTATGGGGTGTTTTTGGTTTTTTGTACAGGGCATTTAGTAAATTGTAATCTGTTCCCCATCTGCTTTTGAAATAGATTAATCAGGAGCACTCTTTGCTGGGTTAGGAACTGGCTGCATGGGCGGGCCCAGAGAGTGGTGGTGAATGGGGCTGCATCCAGCTGGGGACAGTCACAAGTGGTGTTCCTCAGGGGTCTGTGCTGGGGCCAACTCTGTTCAATATTTTCATTGATGACATGGACAAGGGTATCGAGTCTTTCATAAGTAAGTTTGCGGACGACACTAAGCTGGAAGCATGCGTTGACCTGTTGGAAGATAGGATGGCTCTGCAGAGAGAT
>VZSR01002340.1:2646337-2671008 GCA_013398615.1 Brachypodius melanocephalos
CAATCATTAAGCTTTAAAATCTCAAAAATGGTTTGGAATGAACGAGGCGAACAGCCCAAGTACCAGTTACCTAGATTATATTCCAGTTGCAAAAGACATAAATTAGTTCATCTCTGTGTTAATAACAAATGAGACTTCAAATGATACATTTTTTCTTTTGTAATCAGCTGCAATACTACACATTGTGGGAAAGACAGGATTTAGTATTTTGACTGCTTTGCTTGGAGTACTCAGCAGATTGGAATTTGGCAAAAACATTCCTCAAATCAAAATTTTTCATATTCCTACATGAACTAAAGAATGCTGATGGGTTGTACAACATTTCCTTGTTTGAAAAATATTTTTTTTCTGTGCTTTGATACTTCTGCTGTTCATGGTACAGTTTTGAGTTTAAAGTTCTTTTTTCACAAGAACCTTATCAAAGTGTTCAGATGATGATAGATGAGCATAATGTTTTTGTTTATGAATGAAGGTAAATTGTTGGGAAAAGTTTTGAGAGTTTTTTTTGTTGAACTAAATTACAAACACACAGACACTGAAATGTAGAATTTAAGTTTAGCTTTTGATTAGCTCCCTCCTATGCAACCAGCAAGAGAGAACCTTTGAAGCCCCAAATATAATGAAAAGCTTTCTTTTTCATCAAGGCACAGGATCTACCATGACCTTCATACTGGGAATTGGTGAATATTTGCCTAGCAAGGAGAAAAGTCTCTGCAAAATGTCAAAAATTATGGTTACAGAGCAATGCAGCCATTTCTGGCTAAGTCCTGGAGCCCAGACTTTTCTTCTTCATCCAGTTCTCCTAAAACATGACACAGTCCTTTGCTGAGCTGATGGGCTCACACATTTGGATAGGATGTACTGTTTGTTCTGTTGCTAGGGTTAAATGCAACTCACTTTAAGACCAGCTGAATTGTGTTGCTCTCCTCCTTGTTTAATACACATCTTATGTAGATTATATGAATCAAAGTGGCTTAAATGGGAGATTAATGAGGGATGTGTGGTGATTATATGTGCCAATAAATGTTAGACTGTGTATTTAAAATCTTGCTGCATATATTTTTTCTACATCCATTCACATAGCGAGTAATAAATCCTTACTCAGAATATAAGGATTTTTTTCTGAGAAAAACATATTAAATACTTTTTGAATTAGGCTTGTTTCAGCTTTGTCAGCTTTGCTTGCTAAATCATCACAAATGTTTATTGGATGTTTTGGCTTTGCTACCATCTGCAACATGCTGAAGTGGGCCATGAACTCAATATACTTGAGTTATGTGGAATTTATCCTGCCATTCTCCTGTCACACGTTAGCAGTTTCAGGGTCGAAAAAATGAAAAGGGAAAAATATAAAATTTTTATTTCTATATTTCCCACTATTTTATTCACTCTGTAACTTTTTTTTTTCTCTAGCTGTTATGTACAAGCAGATGGTTTAAATGGGAAATTAAGGGACTTTACAGCTCCTTCCTTTGGGAATCTCAGGCAAAACTCCTGTCCATCTCTCAGGAAGTGAATCAATCTGAATTTTATTTTAATTAGATTAGGGTTGGAGAGCAAACCTCCCTGCTGCTAGTTATCATTTTTCTTAGAGGAAAATTTATTACAAAAATAACACTATCTACTGAATTTCATATGTTCAGAAGAGACTTCAGGGTGTCTGGGAAGCCATAGATGTGTATATTATATTGTATTATATTATGTATAAAATATAACATATGTGTATGTACATATTATATCCATATAATGTATCCATATAAAAATGTTATCTATTATGTATATAATTTATGTACTTGTATATTAATCCTGACTAATCTGTCTCATGGGCTGGTGGAGTTCTGCAGAGGTGGGATTTCTGCAATTCCCTCAGGCAGTGTAACCCCATGGCACATCTTCTTGCATGGGACTCTTTTATGGGCTTGCTGCTGCACTTGAAGTTGGTTTAGGTTGGAACCCTGCAAGGATTTGGAGTTGCAGGCAGCAGAGCCTGGCATTCAGAGCTCAGAGCATGCTGCTTCAGAGATTAGTTGAAGCATAAGTAGGGATGTCTCTTCTACTCAAATAAGGTTAATCACATTACTGTGCTGTCAGTACCTCTGTGGTCTCATAAACTTATGCTCCCTCTAATGCCACCAAATCAATTGCTTGTTATTTGAACTGGTCACCCCTACACAATTTTCATTTGATGTCCATGTCAGCTTTTTTAATAATTTTGTCACCTAAAGAAAACAGATGATAAACAGGTCTTGTGGTTTTCTCCTATTTGCTAGAGAGTATGCAATACCATTCCATTTACAGTAACATTCTCCGCATTTTGCAAAGACTGGATGATGGATTAGCCATGGATATGAGACTGACTTAGGCTCTATGATTCTTTGTGATCATGTGCTTTCAGTGTTGTTGAAAGTTGATAAAAACACAAGCAGAAACACTGGGGAGCAGATTTAGTATGATAAGAGGAAGGGATGTCAGAAAAATTTTTATATGGTTTTATAGATATCTTGAGTGTAGATCTATATATATATCTACGAATGAAATAGAAGGAGTGCTTCTGGTAGGTTGGTTTTATTTCTTGTTTAGACAAACTTTCCAAACACATGTTGGACACTGGGATTGACAGAATGACAGAAGTGATAGCAGTGACAAAAGCAGGGGTGAATTGAGTTTCCTAATGGTTTAAATGACAGTGGTACCCATATGGCCCAGCAGAATGAAAATCTAAGTATTTGTGCTCTGCATATTTCACATGGACAAAGATTCAGTTTTGGCCCATCATAATTCAGCCAACAAGCATCATTTTTTTTTCTCTGTGCAGCTTAGTTCTCGTGCACACTTACAGCACTCAGTCCTACAAACTTTACATGTATGGACAGACACAAGCATGTAGATTTCATAAATATCTATAAATTCTGAGCTTATTGGTAAAACTGTGTGATATGGCTGAAGTTGCAAGACAGGAACCTAATTTTCTCTGGTCACTTAGTGCAGATGACAATTTTCTGTAATCCAAATATTGTTTCTGGCACATACCGTGTCCTTGGAAACCCTCGTGAACTATACTGTAGGGAAAAAAAAATCAAACAAACCAGAAACTTGAAGAAAATTGTGATCTTGAAGGGAGCAACCTCTTCTTCTCTATCCTACTAATGAAAATTGTACATGCTTTTGTATTTTTTCAAAACGCCTTTTTTGGAGGAAGAAATTGATCTTTCTCAAAAAATTAGAAGATGTATATTGACAGTTGGGATGTGTGGATGTAGTGGCTTTTCTGTGCAGTTATCTAATTTTTGTTCTGAGAATGTTACACAAAGTCAGGCACTCACTAATGCAGCAAAAGATCCAGTGCCAAAGCAAATTCCAGCTTTTAACATGCAATCGGTTCTGTGGCTCAAACAGGGAAGTAACTTGTGCCTAGGTTTGTTTTCCATACACATTTGTCTATTTGGCTGCTCCTTCAGTCTTTGAACAAGTGCTGTTCTGCAGTCAATGGAGAATCTGACTCCATCATTCTAATAATATTGGAAATAATTGTTGCATGGGATGTTTGGGTTTGCCTCTGGGTTTTATTAAAGTGACCTGAGTGAAGGCCTCTTGTATGGTTGTGTTATTTGACTGGCGGGTGGGTGTCCACCAGAAATGTAGGTGGGAGCCTCGTTTGTGGTGGCAGGGACCACTGAGCTCTGCTTGCAGCCATGGAGTGTGGGATGAGCTGTCACCAGGGGTGGATTGAGAAGGTAATGACCAAACCTGTCCTTTGTTCCTGGCAGGCACGCAGGGAGGAGAGAACACTAATGACCAGGAGCACCATATCTGCTGCTGGATTTTAGGAGAGAGCTTTTGGAAACAGGGACCCATAAGAAAAGTCTCTAAGAAGCATTTCTGGACTCAGGGAGCTCAGCCACGCATCCAGGGGCCTCGTCACAAAGCAGTAGGCACTTACCTGCTGCCACATCAGCATGGCTGGAGAAGCCTCAAGGAGTCCCACTGCTGCAGCCCCCTTGCTGGAGGGGCTTGGGGCATTAGCCAGGTTCAGCCTTGCTCACATAAAATGCTTGTGAGTATTCCAGTGTTGTTCCTCTTCATTGTTCCACAGTTAAATAAATAGTCTTCCATAATTAAAAAAGGGGAAATTTTACAGAAATTTAATATTCAGATTTTCCTTTTGAATATGTATCTGTACAATTCAGTTGTACATTGAGCAGTTATTAAAACCAAAAGGACCAATAAATAATGTTTCCAGCCTCTAACTGTTTAGTGGGGCAGAAAATGATTGGGAAGCTAGTATTCGTTCAGTGAACAAAGGAGTTAAGCTATTTAATTTACCTAAATGAATGAGCACTGATAATGGAATTTTCCTGTCATCTATTAATTTTACTAAAGAGACCTCTAAAAATGATTGTAACAGTTTTTTCCCTTCCATGCCATCTAAGGGTCAGACTGTGAATGTCACATACTGAGAAACAGTCGCTGATATAAATAATACGACTGACATTTAATTGGTGTAACCTCACTGGCATTATTTTCATGACTACTGAGGGATCAGTCAAAGATTTTAGCCTGCTGCATATATCCTTTTTATTTCAATTTTCAGATGCTTTCACGAGTGAGCAGTGTAACAGCGATCCTCAAAACCGGAGCGTTGCTGACTCCCCATTAGTAGTTAGTCAATATGAGCACTACTGTGGAACTCTAACTTACAGGAAGAACTGCTGTTCAACCTAATTATTACAGATTATTACATTAATATTTTAAAATTAATATTTTAAATTAAAGTAATATTTTAAAATTATTTTAATTAAAGTAGCGCCCCTACTCGTAGTTAGAACGCTATATCTATTATTTTGTATTCTTTCTCCACTGCCCCTGTGCAGGCAGAATCGCTGAGGAGGAGGAGAACTGGTGGCTGCACTTGTATCAGTTGCCAGCTTTGAGGCGTATTCTGAAAATAGCATGTTTTGACAGATTTTTTAAAAGCATTTTGCCTCCTGTTTTGGGAGATGATGGATGCTCCATACAGATGACCCTAACACAGGGCCACATGCTAATATTCAGAACCGTGCTTTTGTGTGTCTGCAACAATGGCTGTCATCGAGAGAGCTGAGTTTGCCAATATGCCCCCCTGTCCCAGCGCCGGGCCCTTCCTGATTGGGCACCGGGAAGCATCATGTGCCTTTGACTGAAATGACATGGAAGATGTATGGTCTGAGTGCTGTCCTCAGCACCACTGCTGTGATGTGAAGAAAACCACGCTGACCCAAACAGACCTGTGCTCAAACAATGTCACACCAAACCAAGACAACATATTGGGAAGAAAAATGCTTGTAAATTCTGTGTGCTGGAAGATGTATTGGCCAGGCGGCCATAGGGCAATCTTTGAACTATTGAAATCTTTAGAAATATTGTTTAGTTCTTGAAGAATACTTACAAACCTAATTAATCAAGCATAGATGGTTATTTTCACTCTTTACATACTGCTTCATTTTGGGACAAGAATAGGGCTGTCACATTTATTTTGCTGACTACTTCCCAGGTGCTTGCTGGCAAAAACAGAGTTTGAACATACATTTCCACAGCAATCCTCAAATAATAGACTTAAGAGAGCTCCTAGCCTTCTCCTAACCCTTAATATACTTCAAAACCTCCTGAGTGTTTCCATTTTTCTCTTTGGGCACATATTGGTCTACAACTTTTTTTTTTTTTTTTTTTTTGGTTTGACGTCATCAGAACAGTATTTTAAACCTGACTGAAATCGATGAGTGATGGAGCAGCTAATGGTGTAATTTTAATGTCAAATCAATTGTATATGTTCCTCTCAAGAGATGTGGGGATAAGAAGTTCTGTATAAAACCTGTTAATACTGTTTTGTTTTTTTTTTTCTTAAAGCTTCTACTACAGTCTTGTGGAAGCTCTTGGGAAATGCTCTGACCATGAATTCCTCTAGAACTGCACATAAGCTGAGGACTTCAATCTCTGACCAAAACTCTGATTCTTTGGATCCACCATCCTACTGTGTTCGAAATTCTGGTATCTCTACAATTAGATTATTATTTTTATAATAAATGTTTACTGGTTTCAATTCTTTTTATGTATACCACGTGGTCAAAGCCACCTAGACTACTTAAAATAAATAACTTCCCTTTTCGAAGTATTTTTTAAAGCTATCATTGTCTTCAGTTAGGCTTTAAATTTACCTTCAGCTAAAATATATAACATGAACCATAAAATATTTTCTCTTGTTATAATTAAAATCACCAAAACAACATTTTAATAGTTTAATTCAAATTATTTAAATAAATTTAACACAAAATATTATTTTATACATATTTTAATGTACTATACAGTAGTATATCTTATTGTATTTTACTATAATATAATTGCATATTATATCACACCCAACATGGAGTGATTCCTGAGGTTGTCATTTGCCAGGAGGTGTACTTCAGTGATCCTTGTGAGTTCCCTCCAACTCAGCATATTATATGATTCAATAGCTAGAATATTGTAATTTAATATAAATTACTATTCTTATATGCTTTCTAACATAATAACCACACTAATATGTTCAGGTGGTCTGCTAAAAGAAACTATCATTCAAAAGAAAATATATTTTAAATCTAATCTTGGACTTGACTTTAAATGAAGTTAAAAGCGTGAGTTTGAACTACTTTCAGAGGAAATATTTTCCTGATCAAGAGATTATTTACCACAGAAATGGGAATTCTTGAGAACACTCTTCAATATATTTGAAGGCAGGGCAGTGAGATATGCCCAGAAAATACAGAACTGTTGAATGCACTCAGGAACTTCTGTGCAGTCCTAAGTGCACATAGTAATTAGTATAAATTGCATGTTTGCTATGACCCTTTATTAAAGCACTGTTTGTAGCCTACCCCCCTAGTAATATAATGTATGTATGTTGTACATAATAAACTGTCCATTCAAAAGCATGTCCCTCCCAGTAAGGCTTGAGGAGGTGTGGGAAAATATTCAGTCATCGCTTGTCAAGGTCTAGTGCACAGGAAACAGAAGTCTTCACTGCTAGGAATCTTCCCCAGTTTCAGAAATGAGTTGAAGTAAGCCATACACCCCGCCCTGTTTCGATCAGGCTTGAAATACTGAACTTACCCAAAATTAAAAGCAAATAGAAAAAGAAACAGACTGAGTGAGGAGTTGGCAGCAAATGGCCTAAATGAGGAGAAGGCAAATTAAACGAAGAATGTACGTAACCTACAATTCTGTCTGGTTCTTCAGGGTTTCTGCATACAAACTGATTTTTAAGTAAGGGTAGCTGTGTGGATATATTGGCTAATCTTGAACATTCTGAGCTTCTGGATTGAAGCAGGCAGCATTTCTGTCTCTCAGCGCTCAGAAATCCCCTCCTGGCATTTAGAAATTCAGGTTCTTTCCTCTATAAATACTGGAAAGGCAATATTTCCATGTAAAAGGGAAGATAGTTACTAACTTTAGATTGGTGGTTGTTGATCTGGTATATAATGCTTGGGGTTTTTTTCTCCATCTGTTTCAGTCTGTTTTAGAGGAGATGGCAAACGTGTTGTGCCATTGTGATCATGGCATTTCCAAGTCACCCCCACCCAGGGGGTCTTCCCTACAAGACTGAGGACAAGGAAGGACCCAAATCTCCTTCTACCCTGTGGGCCAATACTGGAACTGGATGAAAATGCTGCTGCATTCAGTACAAAAGCAAAGCTTCAGGAGGCTGTGGCTTGGTGAGAGCAGGGGTGAGCTGCACCCTGGGCTCTGGTAGGGCGTTGCCCAGGTTTATCAGCTGGGAGAGAGAATCCGCTGGGCCAGGGACAAACTGGTTCTGTGTTAGCTCTCTCCTCCTTTCTTGAATGGGCTCGTTTGCTCTCTCAATCTCATCTTCAACAGCACCAAAACAAGCCTGTTTGAGATTTCTTTGTATCAGCTAATATTCTGTAGCACATTTCAGAATCTAGTAACCCCATTCATCACATTGTAAATGCAAATGAAAGACCTATCTTTAGAGTACATTTTCCAAAGCTTGGAACTCCTTTCCCTTTCCTCCAACATTAATTTTAATACTGATTACACTGGAAAATGAGAAATGCTGTCATAAGGAAGCTTATATTGAGGTTAATGCAAAAGAAGAGGAACTGAGCTGTAACCCTCAGCAGTTTAATTGTGAGACGTTGCTCTGGCTGTTCAATGGCATGAAATGTTCTGGTCCCAGTGACCTTATGGGTCAGATGAGGTTTTGGTTGCTGTCTCAGGATATCCACCTTCAGGAGAGGATGGAAGTGACTTTCTGGTCTCACTATGGAAGGAAGATGGTGTTTCTTTGTGTCAGGTTGTCTACAGGCACTATTTCTTTGGCCTCCACCACTCACAAACTTTCTGCCCGCACCAGCTGCACAGGTTTTATGTATTTCTGTATTCCTGCAGTGAGAATAATAAGTCCTTCTGTTTCTTTGTGTGTGTGTGTCTATATGTCATAGTTGCTCATCTAAATTCTCAGTTATTTTTATTTTCTCATAAATTTGCTTATTTTTTCCCACATTTGCCAGTGTCCTCTCAGCCATGGATGAGGAAGGGGGCAGGAGCAGCATCCAAACCTGACAACCTGACCATCATGCAGTCTGTGTGTCTGGGTGGCTGAGGGTGGTGGCACTGCTGGCAGCCCCATAAGCCCTGGTTTCTATGGCACTGTAGACATCCTCCAGCCCTTTTTCATATTCCACAAAAAAAAAAAAAAAAAAAAAAAAAAAAAAAAAAAAAAAAAGAAAAAGCTCAGGGCAAGCACCTTCTTTTGCAGAAATTTGGCATGACTGTCTCCTTCACTGCTTGCGTGTTCTTCCACCCATCTTCCCACAAAGAGGTTAATAAATGTTTACTTTTTTTCTTGTTTCCATATGGTTTGTTCACAGGCTTTTGCTTGTGTGTGTATGAATGCTCACTTGCATTGACTGCTGTGAGGGAATTGTTCTACTAATGCTGGCCATCTTCAAATCAATGCCTGCACATAACAACAGAAAGTGCCTCAGATGTAGTGGTTTCCACAGGACTATTGTTAAGCCTTTGTTAAGCATTTTTGAACCTAATAAATAATGTCAAAAGTCTCTATCCTAGCCAAAAATGTTCCCTTTGAAACAGTTCTAATAGTATTTTTGTCCTGCAATGTCTCCCAGTGTTGTGAAGAATTTGTGCCTCACAATAGGAATCTGGTATATCGCGTGCCGCTCTGCAATTTTTTTTTGTTTTTATTTTAATATGTGAACCCTTCTTTCCTGAGCAGGAATTCCTAATTCTTTACATAAATGTTTTTTCTTGCATAGCCATACCACTTGGAACTTCAGTTCTGTAAATGCTACTAAATTTCATGAACTACAGGAAGAACAAATCTTAATAATGATGGAATGAAGGGGAGGAAAGCAAATCATTGAACTTAATTATAGGCTATTTCAATGAACCTCCTTTGTGTTTTGTTGCATAACTCATAATTAAATTAAATCTAAAGTAAGGTTTAAACAATTGATTTATGCACTGAAAAGCAATGATAACAATGGTCAAAGATGATCACAGTAGTCCCCTCTGGCTGTAATATCTATTAATCTAGACCATAATGTCTATTTATTCTGGAAAAAAACCTCTCTAATTGGAGACTGTCTGTGATTCATTATGCCTTATATAGCACATATTAGCAATATATTTCATCTGTCCTTAAAATGAAGTATAATTTGTGGATAATATTCCCATTTCAGTGGTGCAGTAGTGTGTAGCAAATCAAGCTAGGAGAAACATATTTGCTAGACGTACTTTCTTTTTTGTGCATTTTACTTTGCTTATTTTAATTGGGCTCTGGGGAAAAATGTCAAAACCTACATTTCTCTGCATTCATTTTATCTGTGGCACCAAAGCTGTTGGGTGCTATCTGTATTAAAATAACTATTTATACTGTGGAGTTTTATTCAGTTATCCCATTTCACCTTAGAGATAAAAGAGACATTTTAGCTAGTTCTTTCACTGTCGTAGAAATAAACATTAGATCTACAGTTGGAACTGCTTGTTTGTGGTGTTACATGGGTCTTAAACAACTTTTGCTTCTATAGTTGTAATAGAGAATGAAACTCACTTGGGGATTGATAAATCAAGCTTCTAATACTCTCAGTGGCAGTTCAGTGGACTTAGATCTGTGTTCATTTCTCTACAGCTGATGATAGTAAAATAGCTACCCTGGACTTCCAGAGGGCAGACTGTGGCCTGTTTAGGAGCATCTTTGAGAGAGCCTATTGGGAGGCAGTCCTGAAGGGCAAAGGCATCCAGGAAGGCTGGACATCCTCCAAGAAGGAGATCCTAAGGGTCTGGAAGACAAGCAGGTAAGGAAGAAGATATAGTGACAAAGGATGGGGAAACTGGAGGTATTTAGTGCTTTCTTCGCCTCAGTCTTCAGTATTGAGTTGTTCTCTAGATACCAAGCCCCTGAACTGAAAGAGGGGAGCAGAATGAAACCCCTATAATCGATCACCAGTCAGGCACAGGAGGTGATTTTCCTGCTCTGCTCACACTGGTGTGGTCCCACCTTGAGCTTTGTGTGCAGTTTTGGGCACCGCAATATTAAAAAGGCATTAAGCTCTTAGAGAGTGTCCAAAGGAGGGCCATGAGGATGGTGAAGGGTCTGGAGGGGAGGCTGTATGAGAAGTGGCTGAGGACACTTGGTGTGTTCGGCCTGGAGAAGAAGAGTCTGAGGGGAGGCCTCATCATGGCATACAACTTCCTTGTGAGGGGAAGAAGAGAAGCAGGTACCAATTTCTTCACTCTCTTGATCAGTGATGAGACTCAAGGAATTGGCCTGAGGTCAGAGGACATTTAGGTTGGATATCAGGAAAAGGGTCTACACGCAGAGGGGTGATTGGGCCCTGAAACAAGGTCCCCAGGTCACAGCACCAAGCCTGACAGAGTTCAAGAAGAGTTTGGACAACATTCTCAGGCACATGGTGGGATTCTTGGTGTGTACTGAGCAGGGTCAGGAGTTGGACTCAATGATTCTTGTGGGTCCCTTCCAATTCAGCAGTCAATGATTCTAGGAAGGGGAAGTGGTCAGTGACCTAAACCACTCAGATACACACAAGCTTATGGGCCCAGATGGAATCCACCCCAGGGTACTAAGGGAGCTTGCAGAAGAGACCACCAAGCCATTTTCCATCATTTACCAGAAGTCTTGACTAACTGGGGAGGTACCAGGTGACTGGAGGTTAACTGTTGTGATGTCAATCTACAAGAAAATCTGGAAGGAAGATCTGGGGAAGTACAGGCCTGTCAGCCTGAGCTTGGTGCCAGGAAATGTCCTCGAGCAGATCATCTGGAGTGCTTTAAACAGCATGTACAGGACAACCAGATGGTCATGCCAGCCAGCATGGGTTTGTAAAAGGCAGGTCCTGCTTGACCAACCTCATCTCCTTCTATGAGAGGTGACCCAACTAGTAGATAGGGAAAGGCTGTGGATGTTGTTTTCCTGGATTTTAGTCCACCTTGACACTCTTTCCCATTGCATTATCCTGAAGAAACTGGATGATCAAGGCTTGGATGGGTGCACTGTTCAATGTGTAGAAAACTGTCTGGATGGCCAGGCCCAGAGAGAGGTGGTAACTGGAGCTACATCTGGCTGGTGGCTGATGAGTAGTAGTGTTCCTAAGGGCTCAGGACTAGGGCCAGTCCTGTTTAATGTCTTTATCAATGATTTGGATGAGGGGATCCAATGTGCCCTTAGTCAGTTTGCAGGTGACACCGTGTTGGGTGGGAGCGTTGATCTGCTGGAGAGCAGACATAATCCAGTGTCTGCCTTTCCCACACAGAGGCAGGAGCTGTGTCCTGCTGAGGTCTCTGCTCTCCAGAGCAAGGAGAGATTTAACCACAATTCACCTGGAGGCACAGAAGATGGGTGAGTATGAGCTTGATTTAATACAGTCAGCTTCAGAAATGTGCTGTAAAATGGGTTCCAGTGTTTGAGCAGGTAGCCCATGCTGAAGCTGTATTTTATTAGTACTTGAGGTGGCTGTCCTGACTTGAATATGTGGGTCTCTGTGTATAGTCATTAACACCCAAGGTACCTTAAGTCTCTGCTGCTTTCTTGCTCAGTTACATGGCTAACAGTTACTGTTTTCTGAGTTCAAATTTAGTTATTGTCAGTGTGAATGCATCGGTAGCCAGCAGAGCCCCAAGGAGGTGCTGCTGGTGCTGCCAGGGCTGCAGTGGTGTGAGGCTGGCTGGTCCTGAGCTGGCCAGGCAGGTGGCCAGAGCTCTCCTCTGGCAGCAGGACAGGAGCTACATGAAACTCAGCCAGGAGCTTGGCTGGTGTTCCACAGCTGCTCTGGGCTGTGTGCTTTTCATGCTCCTGCTGCTGGGGCTCGGCTGGCAGGACTTCGATGTGTGCACCTGGCCCTGCTGCCTTTTAGACCTAGCTTTGGGGGGAATTACTTGGAAAGACAAGAAGGAGACTGTGTGTGATTCCTTGTTCTCTTTGGTAGACAGGAGCAAAAACATCCTAAAAAATCCTGAAAAATTAATTTGTCTAGTCCAACTAATCATGACACATAAAAGGAGAACAAAGTTGTTCTAGTGACAGAATATAATTGCATTATTACAGTCAGGTATGCACTCCTGAGATAAGATGAAATAGACTTTTTTAGTGAGGAAACCCCTTGATATCTTATGAAAACACTGGAAAAAGGGAAAACACTATCCAAAGGGGATTTTGGTTTTTATTTCTCATCTTCAGAAGTGTGTCTGAAATGCACTAGTTGGCTAAATGACTCATTGCAATTACATTATGAGGTGGACTTAGCACTTTTGCTCTTTAGTCATTAAAAGACTTTGGATTTTTGAATATATTTACTACCTGCTAAAATTTTAAGTTTGTTTCAGAAAACTTACACCTGTATTTTTTTGCAAACTGTTCTTTCTGATCCACAGCTAGTTATTATTCATGGACTATAATTCCTTTTCTAAAGTTACACATGATTTTCTCCTTCCCCTGATCTAAGGATTGGTCTTTCTATAAAGAAGGGTAATGGTCTGTGATTAAAGCTTGTTCTTGGTCACATGTTCATACTTGAGTACAGGAGAATGGTCAGTATTGGAGAATATGTCTGCCTTAACACTGTACAGACACACATGATAAACACATGATTGTAGCCAAGTAGGAAAAAAAGGACAAATTTGCTGCTTGTCAGCTGCCTTTCACAGAGACACACCAGCAGAAAAATTGACCTGGCATTTTTGTGTTATCTACAGAGTACTATCAATCACAGGGAAATATAAATCCTAATTATGTTCTAATTAGAAAAAACCATAAACTCAAACCCACATTTGTCATGAAAAGCCTTTGTACTTGATACTGAATTTTCAGTTTATTCAATTTATGGTGCTACTAGTGATGTCTATCCACATCCATCATCACAAATTTTTTCATTTGCACCACTTAGCCAAGCTAATATTAAAGCTGATTTTTCTTTTGGCAGGTGTCAATGTTAGGATAAAGCATTTTGGAAAATTTCAGCAGGCATTATTTGCCAATGTCCTCCAATAGAGGTAGATATGGGCAGGATATTGGGGGTATTTTTTCAGTGAGAAAAATATATGTGATCATAATAGTAAGTAGAAAAAGGGAAAGAGATTGTGTCTGTATTTATAGTTGGAACTTTATACAGAATATGAGTTTAGTTTCAGTCTTAGATTATGCAAGCAGGATTTTCCCACGTGTACTGTAGCTCTCTTAAAAGTTTAGGATTTCATTCTCCTGAGCTGTCACTGACCCTGAGCACATAGATGTTTCACATATCCTAAGAACACAACTGTGAGTGTGGCATCCCCATCTCAAACATGATCTCAAACATTGATTTCCTTCTCTTTTGCCTCTGGTGCAGCAGCCTGCTCTCATCCTCAACATCAAAACTCATCAAGGGGACAATGATACCCTTATTTTCTGGAACATGGTTTTCTGTGATTCATGAGCTGTGTAGGAGGAGATGCCACCTGAAGAAAATGCAGAGAGGGGAGCACAGTGTTGTTGAGGATAGAGGAAGAATATGAGAGGAAATGCAGGATGGAGGAGAAAAACCAGAATAATGACATAACCTGAGTTCATCCACACTGCTGGCAGGGGGAGTTTTGTACTTTGACCCCTGTCAGGCACTTCTTGTGAAGCTGATTTCGCCATATATGTCTAAATTGCACAGCATGTGCCATTGATTATGTAATGATCATGTTCATCACTGTTTTGAGTTGAAAATATTTAATTTTGAAAGAGGCACTGATAACACTACTGTGACTCCCATTACATTTTAGTGCTGGGTAATCATTTCCATGAGGCTATAAAAGGCTCCTGAAAAAACAAGTTCAAAATTCAGAGGCAAAGAGTGTGAAGTATCAAGGATAAGTCTATGGGGCTTTCAGCTCAGCTTATGTTAATAGACAGGTTTGGTGTTTTAAGGTGCTGGTTGAACACTGAGACATCAATAATTTTTGAGTATTTCATTTTTTCTCTTGGAAGTCAGTACCTGGACTTGAAGTATAGAAAACAAGTAGATAAAAAAGGGATTTCATCATATCTCTAAAAACTGACCAGGACTTACTAGGAGACAAGTTTCCAGTGTTATTTGAGATTAAATTCTTTGTCAATGAGACAGCTGAAATAGATTTTATACCAAAAAATTATTTTGCAAACTCTTGAAAATTTTGATCTTCCATCAGCATTTTGGGAATATCTGGCTTTACAAGGGAAAAAAACATTATAGAAGTTATAGGTGATTGAAATTGCTTTTTTAATGGGAGGGATAATAATGGTAGATAGTGTTATGTCCATTATTTCTCAGTCTTGAGGAAATGGTCCTGGGGTGCATCAGGCACAACATCACCTGCCAGGCAAGGGAGGGGCTTGTCCTGCTCTGCTCTGCATTGGGGCAGCCTCGCCTTGAGTCCTGGGGGCAGTTTTGGGTGCCACAATATAATGGAAATCTAAAGCTCTTAGAGAGTGTCCAAAATTGGTCCATGGAGATGGTGAAGTGTCTAGAGAGGAAACCACACAAAGAGTGTCTGAGGACACTTGACCTGTTCATCCTGGAGAAGAGGAGACCTAGGGGAGACCTCATTGCAGTCTGCACCTTCCTCATGAGGGGCAGAGGAGGGGAAGACACTGATCTCTTCTCTCTGGTACCAGTGGCAGGACCTGAGGGGACTCCGTGAAGTTGTGTCAGGGAAGGTTTGGATATTAGGAAAAGGTTCTTCACCCAGTGGGTGATTTGGCACTGGAACAGATTCTCCAGAGAAGTGGGCACAGCACCAAGCCTGAGAGAGTTCAAGGAACACTTGGACAATAGTTTCAGGCACAGAGTGGGAATTCTGGTTCTGTACAGATCTGGACTCAATGATCCTTGTGGTCCCTTGGGACTCCTGCTGTTCTGTGATTCTCTAGTCACTGACCTAGTTCAAAGGTGCAAATTTGAGAAAACAGAACTGACTCCTTTCCTGTTGTGGAGTTGTGGAAATTTTGTCACTACCTTCAACAGAACTGAACTTTCAGGCATTTTTCCTGTCTGAAGCTGCTCACAGTGGCATGGCCCTTTGCTACAAATGCAATGCACATGAATATACTTCATGGCTAGCTCTGATGAACTGAGGCGTTTTCAGAATTGGTGACTATATTTCTATGCAATGCTGCATTTAAAAATTAAAAACAACCCAAGATTTCATTAACAGAGAAATTAGACTAATAATAAAAATGAGAATTGGATTTGGATAAATAAATTACTTTAGATTAATCCTTTATTTCATGGAAGATTTGCCTTAGGAATTAGATTTGTGTAAATTATGTCTAGAGGCTTTTATTCAATGGCAACTTCTGTGTTTCATGTAAACATGAAGAGAACATGCACACTCAAAGATGTTTCAGTAAGCTGTATATGGATTGATTTAGGTAATCTGCATGAGAGCAAAAATATTTCCCATCTTTTTTCCTTTAAAACAGCTATTATATACAAATGGGAAAGACCATTTCAGTACCTAGGATGTACCCTTTGCATTTAGCTGTACAACATACAGTGATTCCCAAAGGCATGTTGTAACCATTGGAAGTAGACAAATGAAAAGTTATGGAAAAGTGACATCAAATTCTGTCAGAGTTGCTGTTGTTTTTTCCTTTGTTTGTGAATTTGTATATCTCTTGCCTTTACTGTGCTTTGGATGTATATTGCTAAGAACTGACATATCTACAGAAATTCAGTTTTAACATTTGTACCGATAGGATTTTTTAATCTCCATTTTACTATGACATTACATCAGCATTTTTTGTGTGCCCCCCCATACTTCCCCAGCTTAAAGATGTGCTCTTTTAGATTTTTTTTTTGTGTGACTTTAACAATGTTCTGTTCCCATTTCCTTGGATAGACCCAACAATTGCTTGTTGACCCATTTTAACCCCTTTTGAGCATCATCTTCAAAGTGTAACTGTCCTTGACAATGAAAGAGACCTTCCTATTGTCTGCTCCTTCCAGGCAATCTTTAGCATTGAGTTAAATGGCTTTCAGATGGAGGAGTTGGCTGGAAGGAAGGAGACAAAGTGGTCTGTTGTTTCTGAGTGACTTTGCTAGAGTTTCCCTTTTTTTCTTTTAGAATGGTGCATTTCTATAGAAGATGACAGACGTTTTGACAGGTGCAATATGCTTTGAACTGTTGTGTCAGATAATTCTTTTGTCTTGGTTTTTCCCAGCAGAGTGGTACATCTCCTTAGGATGCTGATATGCATATTGTTTGCTTTTCATTTAGTGTGGTGAAGCCTTCCATCCTCCTTTTCTCTCTCCCTCTCTAACTTTTTTAATGGCTCTTTGCATATATGTAGCTGACTCATATGGGAAGGCGGAGTGACCATGACTTAAACCTCTCTCTCCAAACTTTTGATCATGATAACTGACACTTAAAACTCAGGAAATTATAGTGTTAATAGAGAAAGAGCTGGAAAGACACACAAAAGCGCTACCTCAAATAAAATCATGTTAAACCCTCATCTCTGACTGCAATGAACTATGCTTTGGTGAAAAACGTGGTTTCAGAGCTCTTACTTCAGAGCAGGAAATATTTATCTTTGTTCATCTGAGCACTGGCCTAGGTGAAAACAAACTGTAGCCTTATCACTTAATCAAAACAGGTTTGAGAGGAAAAGAAAACTCCAAGCTAAAGTTTTAATAGTAACATTTTGTCTTGCTTCTAGTAAGGATGTTTTATTTATTTCTTTCTTAATACTCTTACTGCAGAAAATATTTCTCAAGCAGGTAGATTAATTTATTTGGAGTATGCAGAGCATATTCTATGTTCATAGCCAATGTTTTTGAGGTGTCAGCTCTGGTGGGTTTTAGTACTGCTATGAATAATTGTGTTGTAAATAACAGCACTGCCAAACTAGTCATTCAAAGAACATATTGGGATTTGTGCCTGATGCTATCTTTCTGCATCAGTCCCTGCTTCTGCCTGTTGCCTTCCTGCCTGTTTTTGACTTAAACAGAGTTTTTAACTATTACCTTTGGTGTTTTCTTTTTATTTTCAGAGTTAACATTCCTTCTTTTGGTGGCTTGGGTATGACTCTCATTCATTGTGTCATGAATGACATCCGTGTTACTGAAAGACAATCTGACCCTGAAAAATTGAAAACAAGATCTTCTTTTGCAGTTGCTTTACATGGCACAAACTCAATGGGGAAGAGAGATTTAAAGGCTGCCAATCAAACAGAGGAATGGACAACATAATGTACTGTAACAGGGAGAGGTGACTTGGATAGTGCGCTTTATGAATCCTTGCAGACTATCTGAGAACGCAGTTTAATAGCTCCTGGAATATGTGTTTAAAATACTTATACCATTTTTTTAAACATCAACGCCTAGCAGCTAAATCTCTGTAAACCACAATTGGCTGACCTGGTGGCCTGATTTCTGAAAATGGCAGGAACCCATCAAACTGTGTTTTTCACAGTCAGAGTGACTCAATCTAGCATTTTAACCTACAAGGCAATTTTAAAATTGTGTGTGTTATGGTATATAGTGGGCAATCTTGAATTGAAAAAAATATAATTACTTCTTCTAAATGATAACATTTATGGGAAGAATTTGAATGGTTCTTATGATGGACCAAACAGTAAATAACCATATTTGTCTCTTTACTAGTAGATGCCATTACAGCAGTACTTAAGCCTTTGAGATCATGGATCTGAAACAGATGGCTAAAACATTGTTTGAAATTCAGTCTACTGCCATAGAAGGGTGCTAGTAATTGTTATACTTGACTGTAAAAGTGCTTCTTTGGGATCACTGGAATTTTCAATCTCTACGGTTACTTTTTCTACAAGAAATTCCTGTTTACATTGCAACTTTAACTTTTGTAAGTCAGTCATATAAACAAGACACAAAATCTGGTTTATTAGCCATTCTTCTTGGCTGAAAACATCAGCCAAAACAAAAGTATTTTTGCCATCACTTTTCTGTCCTTACCTGTTACCATAGTCTCTGGTTGTAGATTTATTTAGTTAGCAGGCTAATAACTGGTTGAAACTCCTTATCTCTAAACAATAGAGAAAATATATCCAGAACACCAGAAATTTTGAAACTGGTTTTTGTAGTTATCCATTGTAGTTTTCTGTAGGCAGCCAAGAACAGGTTCTCATGAAGATTGTTGGATGGTCTTAACAAGAGGCCTATTTACTGACACCGACTGTAATTGCAGTGTGTCATGGGAAGCTCTCATCTCAGGAGATCTGACATTGTTCCAGGAAGAACCAAGCAGATCCGATGTTAAATTGCTTCAGGCTCTTTTGCAAAGCAGAACATTTCTGAAGCTGGGAGAATTTTTCCAGGGGGCTCACAGGGGATGAATTTCTTGGGATGATGTGCATCACATTCAGTTTTATGGTTTCCCTTTTACTGTTTGAGGACATTGCATAGCTGAATAGATTGAAGGGGAACCCATGCCTTTTTCACAGGAGTCTAGTGTAAGCATGGCAGAGTCCTTGTTATGCTCATCAGTGAGATGGGTATTTATTACTTGATCAGTATCTGAAATCTCTATAGGGTTCTCATAAACAAGATGAAGGTGGTTGCTCTTTTGATCAGGTCTAGTAGGAAAATATGCAGAGTTCTCACAGGCTGCTGATGTCTCAAAATATGTCCACTGTAACAATTCACAGGCTATACAAACTTCATGGTTGTCAAGTGTTCTGCTTGCCCTTGCCATGCAGACGTCATGGTTGTCACCAGAGATAGAGCGCTGTACCTTCTGCTCCAAACACAGAGGCTCCTACTGTCAGGATTGGTATCGTGTTGCACGCATGGGGAGACTATGCAAATTGGGTAACATAATGCTGCTCATATGGGAGCTGACTGTGCTAATTCCCATGTTAATCCTGTGGGTGAGTGCAATATGAACAGGACACTCACCCCAAGGCTGGCTAAGGCCAAGCCATGTGTTCCCACTACTGGGAAAAGCTGTGGCTGCTCTCCAGGTAGTCTACTGGACTCCCGAGTCCTCACTACAAGGTGCACCTGCCAAAATGCCATTTTCCATTATCCTAGAAGTGTTGACTGTAGAATAATCTGTGAGGAATACACTGATGAAAAGACATTTAACATCAACTCTGAATCGTTCCACCAATTTGCTAAAATTTGGATCGCACGGTCAGCAAGAAGGCCACGTTCAGCTTGCCTTTTTTGCAGGAATCGCTTCACTTGTCCGGCAAAATAACAATAGATTGATGCAGCTTTCTTAGAGTGGCAGAATTTGAGAAATAGCACTTTTTCCCTGTTTGATGTTCAGGAGCCATTCCAGGCTCATGGGATGTGAAAGAACCTACTGGTGAGTCTGGCAGTTGATGATAATTGTAAGTCCCTTTCAGCTGAAAATATTCTATTCTATTCTATTCTATTCTATTCTATTCTATTCTATTCTATTCTATTCTATTCTATTCTATTCTATTCTATTCTATTCTATTCTATTCTATTCTATTCTATTCTATTCTATTCTATTCTATCCTATCCTATCCTATCCTATCCTATCCTATCCTATCCTATCCTATCCTATCCTATCCTATCCCATCCTACTCTGTCCTGTCCTGTCCTGTTCCTGTTCCTGTTCCTGCTCCCATTCCTGTTCCCATTCCTATTCCCGTTCCTATTCCCATTCCCACCATTAATGATGATGTTTAACCATTGAGGCTTTTAATTTATGGGGGAATTCATGTAGGAATTTAAAGTGGAATTGAAAGAGATGATGTACAGAGGCTACTCAAAGTTTCTTTGATTCCTACTGAAATATTTTATGTAGGATTTAGATGGTTTCTAAAATGTTTATGAATGAATTTGCTCTTTTGATTTGGCTGAATGTTTCTTGCTTTGGTGTCTTTTCCTTTTACAAAATATTGATTTTAGAAAAACAGTATGTTTCCCAACATCATACTGATTTTATCACAATTTTTAACAAAAATTCTGAAGTGATTTTTTTCTTTTCAATTTCAAATTACTTTGTTCCATGTTTTCTTACTTATTTTTGTTCTGTAATTTATTTTATTAATAAAATAAAAAGGATAAGAACAAGATAAGGAAAAAAGGAAATATGAAATATCACCACAAAATATTTGATTATTTCAAAATGAGGTCCATCATTGTATGGATCTCTGCAATAAAATTTTTTTATTCTACTTCCATGGGAAGTATCAACATAATGTATTTTAAGTTAGATGCATAATAGGTGCTGCTCATAATTTTTCCTTTATGTTTTTATTTTCAGGTTTCCTAGACTTGAATATGAAAGCCAATATACAAGAAGCTGCTGCTCTCTCTTTCCACTGAGTTTAGTTTATGTACAGATTGCTGATTCAGGGTTGTTTGGTCTTCTCGCTTGAGTGAGAATTGCAACCAATCGCTTGGCTTGGCTTTAATCTGCCTGTTTGAACTCTTGAGGTCTTGAGGGTGACCACTAGTATTAGTAGGGTAACTGATAGGTAAATTGAAGGAATCAAGTTTTATTATTTAACTGATACTTATATTAATAGTGTAATTCATTTCAATGACCACTGGTCTGGGTCACGTGAACTTGGCACATGATGGTTATGCCTTGGCCCTGAAGGCAAAGGGGGCTAAGGTTCTTATTTATAGATATCCTTGGGGAAGATTAGAGTGAAATAACACAAAATAACTGGTGTTTATATATATATGTAGGGTTTATTTAGTTGCAGTGGAAATGAGGTGTTTGGCAGGTTGGGGTATTATTATCTATAGTAACACAGCAGTATAAAAGCATTTCAGACTTCAGCTGAAATTCATTTGCTGAGGTTGACTGTAGAGAAAAGGATCACAGAAGGCATTTTGCTACTATGCTGCAGAAGGCATTTTAGAGGAGCATGGCAATTACTGCAAAAAAGAGGAATACTCATGTTAAAAGGCAATGAAAAATCTGGATGCTGTATTTTATATTTATGATTTAACTCCTGGTTTACTGTAATTTAATATCATGGCTTTCTTTCTTTCTTTCTTAAAAAGTCAGAACAGAAGGGATACTTCTTAGGAATTCTCTTAACTATTCACAAAAATCCCCAGCAAATCACTTTAGCCCTTTAGAAAATGTCAGCGTAATTAACAGCACTGTTTTCCCTTTATGAACTGAGTTTTGAGTATTGGTTATGTATGCAACAATGAATACATGAATGAATAGCATCAACTTTCTCTACTGGAGCACCAGAAATAAGAAAAGATATACCACAAAAGTATAACTAAAATGATTTATGAAGAAAGAAAAATTTCCAAACATTTTGCAGGATATAAGAGGCAAAATACTATTGCACCTACTACCTGCAATCTACTGTAGAGCACGAATGGTAGGAAGACATATCAAGGGGATGTTACTTTGAAGGAAATCTAGTCTTGAACTGGACAAATTAAAACATTTGCCTGTAAATATGCTAAATCCAACTATCTGGCAAGGAAGTCACCTGTGTGAACTGTTTCAATTTACAGAGGCAAGAATGTTTTCACTGGGCTCAGATGTGTCTTCCTTTTAGTGAAGCTCTTCTAAAGCCACTCCTGAAGGGCACCCTGTTGTTTCCTTATATAGTCTCTCTGGTCAAAGGTAACACCTCAGTGGCTGAAGATGCAAAATCATTAATGTTATTTAGGAATACATATTTGTATTCATTCTAGATATCATGAGCCTACTGGCAAGGCTCATAAATTGGAAATTCTGAGCCTGGGAACTCCTTCCCCCAGAATCATTAAGGTGCCAATCTGCAGGTCATGTTCTCAAGAACTAGTGTTTTCCTTGGTTTTGTGTACCGTCATGGCATCATGAAGATGTTTGAGTGTAAATGAGAAAATAATTTGGTTATTAACTTAGCATTTGTGCTTCTCCTGTGCTGATGAGTGAGCTCTTTTGTGGTACCGTCACTGCTCCCAGGATCAGTTAATTACATTAATTTCGGGCACAGACACTGTTTTTGTCAGATTTGCTACAGCCTTACTCTCTCTCTTCTCTAAATTGCATCATACTGTCTTGAGATGTAATTTGAGAGTGTTTGCTGTCTTTGATTTCCTGTTATGTACACTGTGGGAGAAACGGAACTCATCATGACATAGTCACGTCTGCAAAGAGGAAATTTACTTTGGTAAAATAAACTGAGACACAGACACACTGCATGTGTAACAAGTAAAACTGGGACATAATCTACACTTGCTAATGAATTGATTCATAGGGATGTACAACTTGAAAAATGAACACCTAAGTGGTGAGCTATCCTTCTCTGTCCCAGCACTGCTTTGCTGGAATGATGCATATTCCTAGAGGACATGCAGATGAGATTAAATAGCACACAGCTTTTCAGCCTCCATTCTGAATATCATGCACTTTTCTGGACATAATACAGATGAGAACATAGATCTTGTGTGAGCTTTTAAAAAAAAATGTTTCTTAAATGGTTTTCATCTTGATAGCTTTAAGGTAGGTTTCCTATATCAAGATGAAGATTCCTGATGATGAAATATTTGACTTATGGCCCAGTTTCAAAATGTAAAGATTACTGTAAATTATTGTGGTGCAGGAAGAGGAATGACATGGATCATCTGTTGTTCAATTTAGTTTTAATTTTTCGGATGTATGAATGTTGAAAAAAACCCTTAGTTAATTTTTATGTGTCGGCATTTCAGTAAAATGCTGATGTGGGTTTCTCTAGTACCTATGATTTGGATAATGTTGGGGTTGGATGTCCCCAAGGGATATCTATATTTAGTTTTTAATTATATGCAAGGGAGGAAGAGAACTCAAGACCTGTGTTTTCCATAGCTGGCAAAGCACAGATTATTTTTAAAACACCTGGTTTGAACAGGGTTTATTCTTGAGCTGGCTCTATATGAGCAGGACTAGATTTGTTCCCACATCGTGGGGGACAATGCAGCATAGCATATTTACAGTGTGTTTAATCCTGTTTTACTATCTGAAAAGGGTCTCTGGTCATATGTGCATGCCTGATCCTGCACCACTGCCTAGACCGAGTAAACCAGTCATCCTTCCAAGGCCAAGCTTTCCAATTATTCCTCAGAATACCTGTGACCTGGCTACCTACCAAAGAACACACCAAAAGAGAAGCGTTACTTCAACCTGCAAGGAACTCACTTGTCCCTAAAAGAGTTTTGTTCCTGGGAAGCCAAATGCCAGCAGAACATCACTGCCTTTTTGACAGTAATTGCCCTTAGCTGCCTCAGAAGTCAAAGTTTTCAGGACATGGAGTGTTTATACACTTATAGTTTCCCCATGTATTCTATTGTACATACAAAGGAGAAATGCAACATGTATTTTCTCTGCTTTTATTTGCTGGCTTAGGAAAGTGTAAAGTCTAACGGGTCTAAGAACCCATTTTTTATGAAACACTTTATTTTTAGTCAGTACGAATGACAAGTTTCTCACTCAACCTGCATTTAGTGCAATATTTTACTCACCTGTAGGTACCCAATTTCAATTTTGCTACAAGGTTTCTCTTTGTTTCTCACATAACTAATCACATGAAATTCTTTTTAAATTTATCTCACAGTATTCCAAATTCAGTGCAATAAGGGATAAACAGTAGACAAGGGAACTTGGGACATTCTGGACCCTCTGGCACTTCTGACTACACCATGATCCAGTAACTGAATGAGACAGTTCAGCCAGGGAGTAACATTTGTCAAAGTGGGTAGGAGTTTCAAAATCTAGGCCTTCTTTGTAATTATTTTTCTTTATAATTTTATTTGAACTTTTTTAGCTTCAGTCTCCAGAAGAAAAGCAACTGGTATCACTATTATATACTTCTATGGCCTGTCAATCATCGGATATTTTCCAATTCTAATATGTTTTGTTTGTAATGAGACAATGGCAATGTTTTGTTTTAGATATACTAGAAATTATAATGTAGAAAGAAAATGAAGCTGATCTGTTTAATGGGGATGGGTAGTTATTTTCTTCCTAGTTTCTTATTACTCCACTGCTTAATTCCTGGCAGGATTGCATTAATGTTAAGCACTGGTCCCCAGCACCAAGTGGCAATTTATCATCTATCTTGGCAGGCTTCTCTGCTTCATCCTGCACCTGCCTCCTTGAAAGAAAACAAGACATCAGATACTTATTCAAATAATGCAGTA
>VZSR01002340.1:2671108-2708182 GCA_013398615.1 Brachypodius melanocephalos
ATGAAGAGAATGGCAGGAACTATTCATAAAAAGTATAAATAAAATCTTATTCACAAATATGAAAGGTAAGGTCATGTGTTTTAACAGGAATTTGCATTTTATAAACATCGCTGGAAACAAAATACCTGACTGCTAGCATGCAGGATGTCATGTTTCTTCTAGCATGGGGGTCTTTTGCTCAAAGCATTAATTAGCCTGAGGAGTGCAAACCAGTTCTCTGCAGTGCACTGATCTCCTGGGACTGTCTTCGTGTTTCTCTGAGCCTCACTTCCCATCTGTAAAAGAGTTAAATTCAGCCTTTCCTTCTGTATTGTCTGTATAGGTAGTTATCAAAGACACACACACAGGCACCAGTCAGCTCCTTGTATTTGGCCCAGAGCATTTAAAATATTAGAACAATGCAGCTGCATATGGTAGCATAGTGATTGATAAAACCAGCTGATATTCCGTTAAGGAATACTTTATTATCTATGATTGTTAGGAATCCATATCAACAACCCACTCTGTTAGGATCTGTTACTAAAGGTAATTCGTTCTTGAGAGCTCTCAATTTAATCTGAAAAACAAAGAGAGGAGTAAAAACACTCAGTGAAAATGGAGCAATTAAAGAAAACTGGCAAGAGTATGAGGATATGTATCATATATCCAAGTGGTGCAGGTGAAGAGGTGCCCTATAGAAGTACCTTGTACAGTGAAGATGTACCATGCAGAGCTACTCAAGCAATTAATAGATAAAATGCTTCCTCCAGGCACCCATTCAGAACAGGAACTTGAATTTAGGAATCTCTATGCCAGGCAAATGTCTTGGGTTTGAGTTGGGAAATGGTCCATCTCTCTCTTTCTTCTCAGAGCTGTTGCAGTCAGATATAAAATTCTGAATGTGGCAACAGAAAAGGCCTACAATGGTGACAACAAAGTACTTCAAGCAAAGCTGTTTATTTAAAGCTCTTGTTGTGAAGGATTTTAGCACAAACACATTTGCCTACTGAAATGCCATCCGCAAGAGCCGTTTGATCTGGAGGGTAACTCGGATCTCTGTCTCTGAGAGAATTCTTCATATTGACATTCTGATTAGGAATTTCCTTTTTTTTTTTTTTTTTCATAGCCTGGTCTGCAGCTGAGGTCCTGTTCTATTTTCTGCCCACAAGGAAGGTTTTTTAGTTGTCTGCAGAACTAATTCTATAGCTGTCACATAAATGGGATTCTAATTTGTCGTAGAGTGCTAAGCAATAGAAATATTTGTTACCCCCTGAAGATCTGCAAATCTAGTTCTGCTTTCATCCCTAGGGTTGTGAGAGGGTGCCTCTATATTTGGCAGGATTCTTGGAAGATTTTTTTGCCTGTTGTAGTGCTTGCAGTGGTGCAATCAGCAGTGCCAAAAAGCTGATGGAGGGCTGTCTTGCTTGCAGCATGAGAGCTCTGCTGTTATGTAGCCTTTTTACTGCTACTCCATTCTGTCTAGCAAATCAGTTTTCATTCTTTCTGGCTAGAATTTTGGTACATTTATGTGACCTTGATGTTTGATAGAGGCTGCTCTTCCCTCCAAGAGAACAGAAAAGGAGGAGAAAACCAAAGCATGTCAATCACAGTAATAGCACTTCTAAATTCTGAAACAATGCTTTATAAAGAGCCAGGGCCGAGTGCCGTGGACTCCTGGAAGCTGGCAGACAATATTAATTTAATACTTAGACAGAACTAACAAAATTTCAAATGTCTCCTGGGTTGAAATGGTTGGGGTTTTTGAATGGTCTCCTGTTCTTGCCATAGCACTGGTGCAGCTCAGTAGCTGTGTGCAGGTTTGGTAGCAAAGGCTTTCTGTAGCACATCAACCCCCACAAATCAGAGTCCTCTGCTTCTCACAGCATGACCTGGGACTGCACTGCCCTTGCTCAGCACTCCACAGCTGGGGCTGGTCTGGGGAGTTGATTCTGGCTGTTGGACCTCAGAACCAAGGATTAAAAAGTACTGGGACTTTTTGTGTCATACTGTATATATGGCTATTTTATTACTCAAGTTTCCTTATGTGTTTGGATACCCTAATATTCCTAATGAGTCCTCATGTGCAACTGCTTAGTAAATACCAATCTTAATGCTTGTGACTTAGAAGCTTTGTTCAGTAGCCACAAAGGCAGAATAAACGCATAAGGCTTTGTGTATCTGGTTGCTTGGGCAAGTTGCCTTACTTAGCAAATGCAAAGATATTAAATTTCTATTCAGATGATTAAAAAAGAGCTTCTTCATGTTTTACTGCATGACTTGCTCTGTTTATGGTGCATTAGGTGTTTACTATAGTAATAGAAAAATGGCACCATCTCCCTCTCTTCTCCTTTGTAACAGATGTTTCCTCAGAAGGACTTGCTGATTACCTATATCTCCAGCAGCATCTAACAATATTTCATTAAAAAATAAAGGTGATATGCATGCTCGCCTTTATTTTGTTAAGTTTTGATTTCTAAAGGTAACAGCTAGTGTCAGGTTTCTCAAACTGCTCCTTTTATTTCTTGTTTTCAATTGAAGCAGTGTGCTGTGTCAGCAAAACCCACAGCTCTGCCACATTCTCTTTTGTGTGGCAGTTTTTTGACACATGAAACTGGCAGCTGCTCTTAAAGGACCCTGCAAATTAACCATATTAAAGGTACAAAACATGGAGGGGTTCTTTTTCACAAGAAAAATAAGATTTCTTGACTACATTTAATTCAGAGGTAAACCTTTACTGCCGTAATTTAAAAGGGGAACTAAATAAGAGAGTGTGTTACCTCCAACAGGATTGCTAACACACCGAAATGATGGGGTGAGATGGGATCAGAATAACCCATGGAGGGCTTATAGGCTGAGATCTTCTAACAATTATCCTGACACCTGAGCTATAGTTGTGTGAACTTTTTGATTGCAAGAGACAGTGTTCTCTGCCTGCTGTTACTACAGATACTTGTGTTGTGTTTGGCTCCTACACATAATTGTCACCAAGGTCAGAGCCTCTGGGAAAAGTGTGATGATGATGGAAACAGTCTTGGACCCCTTGGAGCACTCCTGTTTTTCAGTGAAATTGCACACAACCCGTGGGCCTGCATAGACTATAAGCAGATGCAATCTATGCAATGCGCTGAGTCTGAAAGACTGGAATAGAACCTACCAACCTACCAAGCTCTTGAAAAAATATTTTGTTGAGTATTTTTCCACCCAAATTTATCCAAACCTGGAAAAAGTAACTCAAGTTTGGGCAATTTTAGGGTGGGAAATTTTTATTTATCTGACGAGAAAGAAAAGACCTCGTAAGATGAGTTGGGCAGGGTCATTCTTTTGGGATAGATTTTTTTAAGCATAAAATGCAACTTCTTGAGTTTGTGTGAAGAAAGCTCACCCTGGTTTGAGTCAATGCTAGCCCAATCTGTGCTTCAGCAGTTTGTGGGAAGTAAAGTGAAACTGCATGGCCAGAGGAGAGGAAGCAACTTGAACATCATTTTCCAGAGGAGAATGGGCAAACACAGAGAATGAGTACCAGGTAGTCAAACTACCATCAGCAAGTTATGGCTGCCCATTTCCACTGTAAAACTTCTCGCTGTAACAGCATACAGTCTTTTCCTCTGTGCTTTGAGCTGGACCAGACTAACACACATGGTGAGAAGAATTTCCTGTGGTCCAAAAGGAAAAGAGCTGCAAGGTCTTCAAAACTTCCTAAGGACTTGACTCCTGCCAGTCTGTTTTACCCTGTAGATCTGCAGCTTTCATTGCATTAGTGAGCTTCAAAGCAGCAGCTGTGTCCAGCGGCCAGAACCACAAATGTCCTCACTCACAGTGGTAAATGTGCTTAAGATAAGTGTCCTTCCTTAAGTAGTTCCAGATCAAAATGAAGCTTTAGAAAAATATTACAGATTTTGAGTGAAAGGGGGGAATGCAGAGAATTCATTGCTATATTTTGCATTGTTTTTAGAAAGTGTCCTGCCCCCCCGAATTAAAGCCTAATGAGGACAAAAACCTTGTGCTGTGTTTCTTCTTCATATTTAAAAATGTTAAAGATCCATAATAAATTTTTAAAAATATGCATGAGAATTACTTTATCCCTATCCTACTGATCTTCTGCAGGAGAAGATAATCTGCTGCTTCAATTACTTTATGGGACCTATAACTTTGATAAATATTTACTGAACCAGTATTTTAACAGAGATCAGAGTACTTGGGGGGTTTAGTTCCTCAGGCTCCCAGCAACCTCTCATTTCAGTGTGTATGGAACATTCATCTTTCATCAGGAGTGCATAAAGTGGTTTGTTAATTTATAGTAGGAGATTTTTGCCAAACTTACATATTTAACTTGGCTCTGTCTTATGAATGTTGCCAACCATAGAGCACTCAATTGGAAAATGCCTGCCAAAGGCCTGTTTCATGAGTGTTCTGGTCAAGGCCAGGAGCTGGACTTAAAGATCCTTGTTGGTCCCTTCAAATCAGGATGTTCTATGATTCTAAGTATTGGGTAAAGCCAGGATATTCTTATAAAGGACTTCATATTTGCAAGGGAAACAGGAAAAATGGTGTGGTCCCCCCCTAAGATCCCAGCAAATCTTCTCTGCTGGGAGTATGAGCAACACTAACCCAAGGGCAGGAGAAATATGTGTGTCTGGGCAGATGTCAAAGGACTGACAACCTGTACCCACTGGAAAAGGAAAATACTTTGATTTAGGGCTGTACTATCTTCCACATAAAGGTCCAAATGTAGCCCAAGAGAAAACCTTGTGAGACATTTCAGGTAGTGTCAACTGGCCCTGTCAGCCTGGAAGGCACTGGGTGTGTGGAACAAGAAGAAACTGGGTTAAACCACAGATAGGACCAGAACATCTAAATCAGCAGAGCCCCATGGAACATGCCAAGTGAAACAGGAGGATTTGTGAATTAGTCTTTCATGTCTGTATCAGTGATATGAGAGCAATATGTTTCATCAGGACTCTGAAAACAGCTACCTGTTCCTTTTCCAGAAATATTTGAGAGGGTGCTGTCTTCCTATCCTGAGCAGGCTTATGAATCAGTTTTTAAAGCTGAAGCAGTCCCTTAAAGGAGTGATTCCACTGTGTGTTGAGATATAAAAGTTGCAAATTTTGCCTGTTTTATTTGGTTAAGGACAGTGTAGTGATATTTTTTTCTGTTTCTTGCTGATGGAATTTTAGGAGGAGGGTGCAATACGCAGGTTTGGTCGCATCCAGAAGCGATGCACATCAGCAGTTTTTGCTTTGTCTTCAGTAGTCTTTTATCTGGCCATTTGTGCTTTTTGGCAAATGATATACAAATTAAATGAGTCATAAAAATGAATGTACAATAAAGTTTAGACTGGCTTTGTTTCACTAATATCTGAAGTAACCATGCAAATCAAAAACCAGATATTCAACTGTAATATCAACATATGAACAATTTTGAAATGTGAAGATATGTGGTGAAAGCATTTGTGGTTATATTTGAATAGTTTATAGGTTACACACTTTCCCATTCTGCCCACAGTAATCCAGGTAAAATACAGGTGAAATGAATCAAATATATTGCTAACTGCAGATTATTCTTTCAGTAATTTTAAAGGAGGCCAACAACTCTTCAGTGCTTTTATGTAGGAATAGAAAAAAATGCAGAAACTCTCTGGTGATCAAAATACACTTCTTCAGTTAAGTCACATTCCCTTTAATGTTAAAAAATTCAGCTGATAAAAACCTTAGCTGTAGGTAATGTATTAATTGCAAGCTATTATAAAGATATACTTAAATTAATAACACTTCAGTCATCCTGCAAACTGATTGTTTTGAAAATTTCCACATCAAAATCAAGAAAAGCAATCAGCACCAAACTCAAATGAATTAAGCAAAGGTAGAAAAAGACATTCCCTGAATTCCCAGTGTTGTATACTACACATCCTACCTGAGCATGAAGGGAGTTAACCATAAGGAGAATAAGCTCCAGGTTATGTTCTCCATAGGTATAAATGTCCCACTGCAGTGAGGTCTCATCCATGCCTGGAGACCTCACCCATTGCACAAAGCAAATAACTACTGCTAACAGTACTTAGGTGTATGTTTGACACTGAAAGGAATGACTGCCCCTAGGGCAGTCTTACTGTGAACCGGGGCTCTGATGCTTCACTGGAAATAAGGGCTGGTTTTAGTAAGTACTTAAAAATACATTTATACTTCTCCATTATTGGACTGTTTTATGAACTAAAAAGAGGAAGAGGGGGGAACAAGATGGCACAGCAAATTGTGTGTATTATGACTATAAAACAAGAGTCAGTAAAAGATTGTCCTACTTATGGTAACGAAATGTAGTTACATCCAGCTTGGTTTCCAAAATCAGAGCTCCCAGAGGATTTATTTTAACACTCTGTAAGGGTTAGTATTTATATTCTCACTGAAGCAGTCTGATACCTGACATGCTTGTGAGACACAGACATTGCAGCAGAACCTGTATAATCCATACTTTTGCTTAGGATTTGTGGGAAGAAATGAAGAGGAAGCATTGCAGCTTGGTATCTTTGTTCTCCTGCTCATACACAGCTGTGAGTACAAGGCTGCTCCCCCAGGAGTGCCAGTGCAATCTCTTCTGGCACTCACTGGCACTGTGTGGGCCTAAGACAGCTGCAGTTTTGAAGCCCTCCTCCTTCCTTTCTGCCTTTGAGCATGGCTGGTCTGCTTGATGACCATCCCCTGAGCTGGGCACTCCTGGAGCAGAGTCCTGAAGTGTCCTCAGAGCCTGGCCCTCCTGTGCTGTGTTTCAGCATGCACAGACTGCTGGCTCATGGATCATTCCTGGTGTAGGCACTCCCATGCCAGTCCACAGCCAGGGCACTCAGCACTTTGTGCAATTAATCTTCAGTTTGAGTGTCTTTATGTGCAATGCAGTGTCTCCACAGCACAGCCTCATATAACCACTAAGAGGCATGATAATGGGCACAGTGTGTCTGATTTATAATGCTGAAATCAGTGTGAAAGGTCTTGGTTTCTACATTAAGCTGGGACTGTGTCTAACACAGCCTTGCGTATTCTTCAGTACCAGGAGATAATTACAAGATTTAGTGTGCTTCTAAAGGAAAATTACTTCTCATAACATTTTTATTTGCAGTATTCTGGAATAAAATCACCAAGTACCCTCAAAAAATGCTTTCTCTACTGCTAAAATCCATTGAAATGACTGATTGGGAATAAAAATATCAGAATCTGCTTTGTTTAAAGGTTGCTGACCATCCCATTTACTGGGTAAGTAGGAAGCAGAATCAGGTATACAGTTAATTACATACACGTTAACTGCATACTGGAGAAGAGATGAATTTTGCAATTATATGGGGAAAGACAGAAACAGCTGGTTTTCTGGACTGCCCTTTTTTCTCTACAAAGTAAAAAACTCCCCAACAAACAAGCAAACAAACAAGCAAACAAACAAACAAGCAAACAAACAAACAAGCAAACAAACCCCATGTCATCCTGGAAGTCTGTCTGGGAGCTCTTCAAAGTATTTTAACACTGGACATACTCCCTTCAGCAAGTACTGTGCTATTCCACATAATATAGAGTTATTTTAAATTTGAAGTCCATTTTAATGTTAAATAGTTGATGGAAGTATGGGATTTTGCCTCTTTGAGGAGATATTTGAATTTTTAAAATTAGATTTTTAGATTTTGAAGAATCAGACAGGTAAGAAGGTAAGCAGCTGTGACATGACAGCCAAATAACTACATGCCTTGAATTCACTGTTAAGGATGTATATAGCCAAAAAAGAGCACTATTTGAAGGCTTGGTCTCTTGGTTATGATGCAGGAGTACCCACAAATAGAGCAGCTTTGGACCAGGAGTGATTGACATTGTAAAAGAATCAGGGAAGCAGGGACAGTTCTGTTGCAGAATGGCTCTGTGCAGGATCTGTGGTGTGTTCAGATCTCTGTGAGGATTGGATCACCTTCTCCTCAGCCCCCATCAAACCTTTCCACCCGAGTGGAATCTTAGGGTTTCTTTAAACATGGTGAAGCAGTTCCTACCCCTCAACTGTAGTGAAAGACACTGAAAATTGTGTAGAGCTCCACCAGTCAAATGATTTTGCATCTCTTCAGCTGCTCTTGAACATTTATGAGTTGTCAAGTGGATATCTTGTGTGTACGTTTCCTTTCTCTGCTATTTCCTGCTACACTGAAACACACAGAGCTGTGTAGTTGTCCATCTGCCTGCAGCAGGGCTGAGGTCACCCAGTAGCACCCAGCTTTGCTTCAGTCCCCAGCCAGCCCCAGGCTCTCGAGTGAACTAGACCCATGCTGCTTTGACAGGCGGTACAGAAAGGGAAGCAAAGGGAAGGGCAACCCTGTGTCTATAGCTCACATGTCACTGAAAACAAAATTTAGTAACCAAGTATCAGTGCTATAGTCAGAAGCAGTCTTCAGTCTTCACCTTCTCTCTCAGAGTTGCCCAGCATTGAACTTTTTTTCATGTCATTACACTGAACTACGTTTTAACGTCCTCTGTTTAAAAGTCCTCAAATTATCTTTGTTAACTGCCTAAAGTTTTCCTTTTGTTTCTTGAAGTTTTGCAGTGAGTTAGACCACAAAGAGAACATTTAGCTATCTAGCAGAATAATATATTGTTATGGGGATGAGGGCAAAAAAACCAGCATGACAGGTTCTTCTGTATGGTATCATATATTTCTGTATGTGACCCTGTTCAAATTACTCTTTTTAAAACTGACTGCTTAGCAGGGGCTGTCTAGGTAGGGAATGTGATCCTGTTTGTCACAGAGTCTATCAATATGTGAGTGGAACTGCTAAACTGATTTATAATATTTTAGTACAGCTACTCCTGCACATGTGAGGCTAGAGTTACACAACAATTAGAGTGAAGACATCACTTTATTTATGAAAGGTCTGTACCTGTTCTATAATTAGGCCAAGCTAACCACAATAATTTATGAACTGTAGTTGGCAGAAAATAGTCTCAGAAAGTTTATTACCATAGACAGTGACTCAGCAAAGTCTGATCTGTAAATGTTTTGCAGCTAAACAAGTGCTACTTATGTAGATACTTGCTTTAAGAACTTTCAAAATCCTCCCTATGCATAGGTAGCTCAAAGAGCTCATATAGAGAAGATGATGCTCTTCAGACGTCTTGAAGGTCTTAGCCTCAAAACAGGCTTAAAGTTTCACCTAAGATTATTAAATTAGCTTTTTTTCTTCTGGTTTGCCATGGAGTAAGGGAGTGCACATGCACTTCCATCAAACAGGATTATAACCCCACTTGGGTTATCTCAGTATTTACAGATAATGTCTTTATACTTTCTTTGTAATTCTTTGGGAAGCTTTGCCTGTCTGAAGACCAAACAGACAACTGCAACCTGAACATGAGCTCTTTTAAAATGTCTCAGCAGCAGAAAAAGATACAGATTATAATTTTTTCCCCTGAGATCCCCTTGTGAGTTCTCACATTCAAAAGTACAACATTTTCAATTCCCTGCATTTTTACCTGCATGAAGTGACTTGAAGGTACAGCCTATTTTGCAAATGATGGTATTTGCTGCTCTTTATCAATGTGTTATTTAATATTTCTTTAGACTTTTCAGAGTCTTCAATAATCATAACTATCTATTCTCAATGTCTTTTACTTTGAGAAGGTAAAAACCCTTTCTCTGTCTCAAAATTTTAAAGCTAAAAGGATTTTGTCTAGGAGCCAAGACCCCTAAATGTAATATTTTCATTTCCTCTGACAGCAGCAGGGCAAAATACACTACAAAAGCTGACCAAACTGGGAGAAGAGAAGCAATGGAAGTGAGGTGACTGAAATGATGAAGCCTGCAAGGGGATGTTTCAGTGTGAGGGACACCTTTATATGCTTCTTTCAGGTTTGAACCCAAATTTATGATGTAACTTGTGGTTTGTCTATCTAACTATGCCCTCACAGCCAGACTGTTGTGTCCCATAGCTCAGATTTGAGGGCTTTGCAGGAGGGAGAGCTTGGCTCCCATCAATGGGAATAGAGCAACAGTGAGTCACATACAAATTCATGGCAGGTGATGGCAATCTGCAGGAATAGCTTCTAAAATTAGGTTTCCACTGTGCTAAGGAAGTGGTCTTTATTGCAACTGCTGGCAAACTGCCTTCAAACGGCTTGCAAAGCCCTTTCAAGTGGCTAGAGAGAAAAGTGGCCCTGGAGCCACTCAGGCAACATGCACTTGGTCCTTGCTCTTGGGTCTGCCTCCCCATCACTCACTGGGCAGAGGGTGGCAAACCTTTTGGGGCCTTACTCTGAGCTAAAATTGCACTGTGTCCATCACTTCATTAGAGAAACTCTTGTAATATGCAAAAACTGAAAAAGCATCCAGATTACAGGGTTTTTTTAATATGGTTTCAGTTTCCTTTCTCATATATATATATATATACATACACAAATTTTAAAAGTCCTTCTAGATGTTAAACATGATTTTAAAGGAAAACCCAGTTACTCAACTGATCTTGATATTCTTCTGGTGCTGTTATTGTCAAATATTTCTTCACATATCTTTGACTGGAATAATAGGAAAAGTAAAGACCATTATGCTAAAATAAAGGCTTGGGTACTTTTGTTGATAAACTTGTTAATATTTAGAAAACTATAAAAATATCTTGGTCCTTTCTCAGTCTCATTTATTGCAACGTTTTTTGACAAGTTTTCACAAGACTGAATCCACATTGGAGAACTGAGACAGTGAGACTCAGGATGGTACAGGTAAGCCGAGGATTGTTTCCTTAAGGCTTTCTTAACTTTTATATGTTGTGTTTACATTCTTGTTAAAGTGCACCAGCCTGAATATCTAATAACAGACAGTTCTGATTCTCTTGATAAACTCCTGGTTTATCCCTGGGTTCTAGTCTCTTTTCTTATCTGATCTCTCCTCATGCCTGCCATTGGGTTTTATTCATCTGATCTCTCAGTTTGTCTTTGTTACACATCTCACAGGTTGCTGAAAGAAAGCTACTCTCAAATAGCACTTTCTTTTGAAGACTTGATTGATCAATTTGAGCACCTTAAAGCTCCTGGATGGTTTATAATCCAATGATTGCGTTTTTCTTTTCTCCAATATTGCACATATTTGTGTCAATTTTTCTCTGGCCTTAAGTGCAGTGACACATTTACACAGACAGTATACTTAATAAATGCTATAATTTGGATGACTTTTATAAGATACTGCACATGGCTCTGTGTATTTGTGTCTATTTTTACAATTTCCAAATCACTCAAACATTTCTAAAAATTCCCTGGGTGTGAGCTTTATTTTACTGTCAGTAAAAAGAAACATAGGAATAACTGCTGACTTATGAACCTTCATATCACCACATTATCGCTATTGGTGAAAAATCTAAAACAACTAAAGTTCTGAAATTAAAAACAATTGGAAACCTTACTAAGCTGACAGTCATATCAGATACTTCCAACAATGTCTTGTACTAGCAGCATTTTTCTGGGAAATTTCCCACAGAAAATTGAATGAGAAGGTTTTTTACCTGGTGATAGAAGGCAGAAGCATTTTGGTGCAGAGGAAGATAGTGATTTGATAATTCAAATTACTTGAGACTATCACTTCCTACATCAAATAAATGTGAGAAGACAATGGCAGTAGTTGTCAGCAACATGAACAAAGAAGGGCCAGGTCTGGTATTTCTGGAGCTGCTTGGAGGATGGGAAACAATGGCAGATAAAAGAGAAACATTGCCAAGATTGGTAATGCCACTTTGAAATTGATGACAAAATCCTTGAATTTGATGTGGAAAGATAAGGTGGGGCAACAGGGTAAAAAGATGATCTTATTTGCCCTGGGTAACACACAAAAACTTCCTGACCCTGGCCTTGATAATGTATAAGGTGATTATTAGTGTAGGTGCAATTTCAGCATCAAGGGACTTCAAACAAAATTCCTCTCCTCTTCTGCCCATTTTTATTTCTTTGTGGCCTACTACATGTAAATCACAGCAATATACACTCCATTGCACACAGGCTGGGCAGATGCAGTGCTGGTTTAAGAAAGCTTACCTGAATCTTTTTGCTTTAAGAGATCTGATCCTTTTACATCCTTTTGAAACTAGCCCAGTGTTCAATAATCCCCCTCTTTAATTCTGATCCACATATTTGCATTATTGTTGACCAACTTTATATAACTTTTCTACTGAATACATTTCCACAATGTCAAGCTGTATGAACTGTTTCTCAACCCAGTGCAACTACTGTGCAAATGGGAGAAGAATTCTGACTCTTAGGCAAATATCTGAAGCTTCATTTTTATCCTGATCTGATGAAGGTTACTGTGAATCTAGCTGTAGTAATACTGAATTACTGGAATAGTACCTCTGAAAACATGTGTTAACAATGCAGGCCCACAGTCACCATTTCCTATTGTATCCCAGTTTTTTATGCTGAGACTGACAATGCAATTGTAAGACTATGTGGGTATAGTTTTTGTTGTGATTAAACAAACTCTTGCTGGATCTTTTTGACATTCAGCTGTTGCTGAAGATGTTAAAGCAAAAGTAAATGTACTAATCATTGGTAACAAAGCAGCCTAATCCACACTGACCTACAATTTGTTTAGGATCCTTTGGAGCAACAAAGAGATTAAAGTATATAAAAAAAGAAGAGGTAAATAGTGGGTCAGAGATTAGAAGTGAAAAAGGAAAAGGCTGGCTTCCCCCAGACCACACACTGATAGTGGACTTTTGGTCACTGATTGTTAGAAAATGTTTCATGTTTCACTTTCCCCCCAGAACCTTAGAAAGAGAAGGTTTGATTGGCACTTGTCATGACTGATAGAGAGACGAAGATGCTTTGGTAAAAAGGAAAGGGAGGCAGCCGTGTCAAAAGCAGAAGTAGTCAAAGGACGATTCCTCCTTTCTGTGGTTTTGTCTCTTTCTAAATTATTCAAATCTGGGTGGTATCTTAGGATAACTGGCATTTTGACACAGCTTAAAGGATTGTCTCACTAACTCTATTGAACTAAGGCTGCCATCCTTTTTAAGAAAAATTATAAAGAGGCAGATCTTCTATAATCTGATATGTATACAAACCAAAGGCAGCTTGATGCAGGCATCTTAAATATTTTGGAAGGGGTGCAGCAATTTTATCTATTTTGTGACTGATTGTCTTCTGCATCCATCTGCAAGAATGTTACTTATTGGTCTAAAAATGCCTTTATTTGATTTTCTTTAGAATATCCATAGTTGTTTGCAATGCATCTGGTGATTACAAATCCAAGTCAGGCCAGCTGGATCAGAATCAACAAATGTGGGGAATTTTCTCAGTCAAAGAAGGTACCTCACCAACAGGGAATCTCCTCTATTGATGGTCATCCTGATTATGGATTTTTCTTTTAGGGGCAATTTCCTTTCTTTCTTTTCAGAAAGGGACCGTGTCCCCTCTTAGTGCTTTGTCTGAACCATGCTGGCTGGCTTAAATGGGCTCCCCAGGGTTAGGAGCTCCTCTGTCATTCTAAGCTGCCATTTTATGCTTTGGTGTCCTCTTCACTTATCCATAACCAGAGCCAAATCCTGCTCACTTTATTCACGGGAATCACCCACTGAAATAAATAATTGCATAAATTTTGGATTAGAAGGATTAGATGTCCAGTGGCATTCTGTGCTTAACTTCTTAAAATCATTCAGCAAATCCCACGATTCCCACACAATTACAACCATTACACTTACTGTAGTTAGAAGGGAAAATATCATCTTGGCCCTTGTATTGATGTATTTGCTTTGAGCTCCTAGCAAACCAACCAACAGCCTTCATAGTTTGGCTCAGTTTTTTAATTCCTCCTGAAGAATATCTTTGGTTTTCCAAAAAAAGCAACTACATTGGGCTGGCTCTTTTGCATCTATAGTGCCCGGGGAGTTTCAGAGGTCATGCATCCCCACCCAATAATGGTCACCAAGCTGAAGCCTTCCTAATGGACAATTTAAAGTGCTAAATGAAACTATCTGGATAAACACAACTTTTACTGAGACAGGGCTGAATTCTAGACAGATTTCTCTGATAGAATTTTTTCCCTAGTAGCCAGTTTAGCTTCTAAGATGACTCTTCTAGACTTTTATGAACAGAACATGCACATTTATTATTCCAATAACACATACAAAGATAATTGTACAAAATTTCTGGGGAGACAACTGAAATGAGAGCAGTCACAATGCTGGGAATGTGAGGTAGGCAACTTCTTTACTTGACAAGAAAAGTATGAACACTTGGCACTTTGAACTATTAACATCTTGATTTTTTTAACGGCTAACCAGGGAAGGGCAGAAAGATACACATCCCTAATCTCTAACAATTTTTTTCCTGATTAAAACAATTCTGTATTTTTTGTATGATTTAGCTTTTGTTACCTCGTGGTAGAAGAACCAGTTAAGACTCACATGAAGAGAAGGATAGTTTTTTGTTGTGGGTAGGGCTTCTGAACTCTGGAGAAGGCTTTCATGAGACTTGTGTGGACCTGGGTAGGCTTGCCAACCTAGATTGCAGAAACTCCCAGTATGCAGAGCACTGGGAGGAAGAAGAAGCATAAAGTCTTTTATTGTCCTGTGTAGGGCCAGGAGTTGCACTCAGTGATTCTGATGGGTCCCTTCCAACTCAGCATATTCTACTTTCTATGGTTCATATTAATTCATAAGTCAGGAAGGCTCAGACCATCTCCAGCTTCCAAGATGGTGAACTTTAATTTTAAGCTTGTATTTGATTCCCCAGATCAAAGAAGAAGGTAACTGCACCACTAGAATCAAACTCCTGCCTGCACCATTTCCTATTCTGTTGCCATACTTCAGATGTGTTTGTGATTACCAAATAACCCTTAATCATCCCAAATACACTTCTGGAGGTTATGTCCTCTGTAAAGTGATATATTTCATGATAGCAGAAGAGACAGGAGTTTATTTTCAAAACTAAATAATACACTCAAAGCCTGAACAAGCCTTCCTTTTACACAACTGAACCTATTTGTGTCTATAAAATAATTAGATTGTCATGTGCAATTGCCCAGAAGAAATTCAGACTCTACACCAGTGACATGCATGAGTTATAATTTTTGCATGTGCAATTTAAGCTGCTTTGCTGCATAATCCTGACCCAAGAAATTTTCAAATGCACTGTTTCACCTGATTAGAACTTAAAACCTTTTTTGTTGATTTTGTCCTCTGGCAAACATGATTTACATTCTTTAATTGTAAATCTTCACAGATCCTGGAATTAGGTCCCAAATTTAAATTAGGCAGCAACAAGTAAAGCAAAACATTGAATGAGCAGAATATCCTAAACTGGAACTATTTGTCGAGGCTGCTGAAATCTGTGGCCTTAATGATCTGACTGTATGGTCTGTATTTTCCCCAAACTGTGAAATTAGATTCCTTTTATGGATCCATCACGGTAGTATGGAGCCATTAGATACATCATCCTACACTTGTCAGCCAGCCTTTCCTGTTCATTGGGACTGTAAAGCATATTAAGCAGACAATAATAGTACCCTTCAAGATGATTAGGTTGTCACGTTTTCCAGTTGAATAATGTACTTTGCACCTGAATCTCACAAGCTGCAGAGGGCTTCTATGAAACCCTGGTCTTCCATGTTCCACTTGCACAAGGTGATGCCAGGGATGTTTCTTTCTCCTCTGCCACTGAGTTTTCTTCTCCAATTCTTCCAGTGTGGTACCTATGAAAGTCAGCACAGATGCCAGGTCTTCAGACAGCCATGCTTCCTCTTGCAGTGCCAGTTCCTGGAAAGAGGCTGAAATGCGCTGGCAAGCTGCAGAGTCACAACGCTGAGTGAAAAGAAAGTTGTTCAAACAACATCTAGTGGACTTAAGCCCCACTTCCTGCTCTTTCAGGATAACAAATGAGTTTCAAAGGCAGTGCAAACTATTATACAATTCCTAGGAACAGTTTGACAAAGTTAAAACATCCATCACACTGAAACTGGTGGCAAATAAAAGTCTATCAAGAGACTAGGAAGGTGAAAGACAAATTCCTTTTGTGAGTGTTTCAATCTACCCAGTGACCTGCAGCCTGGCCATGGCCAGGCGTGAAAAACACAGCCTGCCCAGAGCAGTTCCTGACCTCAGCAGCCCCATTTCCTTGCTGTGTGTGCCAAGGCTTGGGAGGCTCCTGAGCTGTTTTGGTGTCTTGCAGGGAAAATTGCATCTGTGTTCTGTAGATGTTTAACTTAAGTGGAGACAAGCTCACATCCAACTGTTTGCTGTTTAGAGTCAATAGGTATTTCAGGGATCACTCTCAGGTTTATCATTCTTATGTTCACCTCTTCTCTGGTAGCTGCTCCTTTTACTTGGTTAGATCTCTGCAAGAAGAAGACCCGCAAGTCAAACCCACTCAGATGTGTTCCCTGTTGTTTCTCTGAAAACTCTCTCCCAAGGTGGTGGGTGGATGACAAGGTGTCACTGACTTCAGGCCTCCTCCTGCTGTGCAGAAATACCATGGCTGTGATGCAAAGTCATGATCTGTTTGAAATGGGTCAGTTTTGTGCTTGCCAGTTTTATCTCATACAATGTGATTATCACCTGAGCCACTTTTCCCCCTGTCCTGTGTCAGGTCTGCTCTACACATTTTTTTGTGTCATTAAGAGAGCATGAGGACATGCTCATGAGTTAGCATCACGTAACTCCACATTGCACCTTTCTGTCTGCCTCAACAAAAACACAGCTACCTGGTTTGGATCCCATTTGTAGACCTGGGGACCCACCACAGGATGTTCTGCTGTTAGTGATCATAACAGTGCCATGTAAATCTTCTGAGGTGCCAGCAGGAATTTGAACTTTTCCATTACCACAGGGATAGATGTGTATGCACAAATGAGCTGTGGGGTTTCTTGCCCCTTTGTCAGCCATTACTCATTGTGCCAGTGCTCCTCTTATGGGCTGGGGCATCCTCCTCCTGAATCACCGGTGACAGCTCCTCACAACACAAGTGCTGGCTCTGCAGCCACTTTTCCCATCCACACTTGCTGTCGGCAAGATTCCCACTGAAAATGCCAACAAAGAAAATTATATGCTATTGTGCAATCATGCTATAATCATTTCTGTAGAAAATGTGCCTTTAATAAGTGCATTGCAAGAAATTCCCTTCTCTTTTGTGTTTAGCATAATGAGCCTTCAAGACAGCATTTTAAAGAAAGCTTAGCAGTCACTAAGCTCCTATTTCTGTGTTTATTTATTGAGCAATTTACCTTAAGCGGCAAGTATAATTAGCTTTTTTTGGGATAAACACTAATCAAACATGGAGTGTTTTAAAAACATAATAGGGCACCCTGCAGTGGTTATCTTTTTTAATATTTTATTCAGAAAAAATATTCGGGGATGCCACAGGTTCTCCCATCTGACAAGGTTTAATTGCTGGTGTTCCCAGATCCCTTTCTCAGCCTTGTCGGCTGGCAAGCAGCTGCCCTCAGGAGCCATTAAGAAGCTTTATCTAGCAAAGGATGTTAGAGTGTGCTGCCAGATAATTTGGCAAAATTGACACTTTCTAACCGTCTAATCAAAGCAAAGCAACTGGCCTTGAGTCATTCAAGTCAGGAGGAGGACTAATGAGGTGGAGCCCACAGCAGAGGTGCAAATACAAAGGGAGGGCTTGACGCTGATGTTTTCAGGTGTGTGTGGATAGCACAGTGCCACATTAAGCTGGTGCTCCTGGGCCTCTGTGCCTGACCCTGCAGAGTAAACCTCAGGTGTGGAGCTGGTGTCTGGGATCCTGGAAAACTTCTATCGCTGCTCGAAGTTCTATTGTTGGTAATTTTTATAATGTTGACTCTAGAACTGTCTCCTTGTGACTCCTGTGTGCTGTTCAAAGCTTCCAGATGAGAGTCAGAATATATCTATCCTCTCACCCATGACACATGTCCCACCTTCTAGTAGAGCCCAGTCCTGAAAGACAGTGGTTGCTCTGTGTTCTTCTGAGCAATCTGAAGACGCACAGAAGCATCCATCCCCTGGGACTTTGTGCAGCCTCTGCCCAGGTACACATGGTGTGAGGTCAGCAGAGTGGAGACCTCATTGGCACATGGAACTCTAAGTTGGAAGTGGGTCTTTACAGGTTGTCTCTTCATTCAGCAGAGACATTTTACTTGTGCTACCCAAAAAAACTCTGCTTCTCTCTACTGGCCAGAGAGGGAACCTGATGTCTCCTCATTTAGGCTGACTGCTAACATCAGCTAGCAAGAAGTGTTTTCCTCCTTTGGTGGGCTGCAAAGAGGCTGTTACGACGCCCTCTGAGCTGGCACCCCAGGAGCTGTTATAGCTACTGCTTTGCTCTGGCAGCAACGCTGGTTGGAGCTGTGTGCCCTCTCTGGTAGAGTGACAGCACAAACTCCTCAGATTTTGAGGCTTGGAAGGAGACACTGGCAGTTCCTTTCACCAGAAGAAAAACAAAGGGAAGCAAGACGGAGAAGCTGTGTTTATGCATCAGGCCTTTCCTCTTTCACACCTCCACACTGAACAGTTGAATGTTGGGGTTTTTTTGGAACAAAGAGAATTCAGTAAACACCATCTGCTTCTGACAAAATGAGCAACACTCACTAAAACAGAAACAACAGTATGCATTAAAATACCTCTGAAAGAACAACAGGCCCCATAAAAACATAAGAAAGGCTGAGGTTTTGTTCAGTGCCAAAAGTTTTGATAGAAATTTTTGCATTAAGTCTAAAATAGAACTGTACCTAACGGAATCCTAAAATAAACCAGAAAAGTTACTTTCTCTCTCTTTTTTTTTTTTTTTTTTCATGAAGTCCAAATCAGAAATTTAGCAATTGCTTATAAATCTGTTTCCACCATGAGGCATGTGGGGTGCCATGCAGAATTTACAACACTTAGAGTGCATCTTTACTTCTATGGTGTCCTGAGCCCATTTTTCCCTTACACAGAACTGAAAGAGGTTCGATTTGGCAAATTCCAAGTTATCTTCTCAAATGCCACTTGTTCATCATTGACTTTCTGGGAGTTGTGAAAGTCAGTGAATGTCCTGTCCTAATCCTTGCCCTAGTGAGAAGAATCAATAAATGAAGACCCTTGGAGCAGCTTCCTCACTTCGTGCTGGGAAGGTGAACTGATGCATCTTTTCTTCTCAGAGCATGTCTTATGCAATCATCACTTGGTGTCACAAAGAGAAACTCTTACAATTGTGTAGTTATGAGAATTGCTCTGCTAGGTCTGGCATGGCTTTTCTCTGATCCTCTCTTAAGTGGGCTGTGGAGAGGGTCTTGGACAGTTTTCCTGCAACATTGACATCAATATCACATTAAGGCTATGTGGGCACTGCTCCCTTCTGAGGTCAACCTCTGTGAGCATGCCGTCACCTGAACTATCACCCACATAAAAGACTCTTAATGTGCCTCAGACTGCTCCAGGCCTCCATCCCTGTTGGATCCGCTAGGTAACAAGGTGCTCATGCAGGTTCTGCTTTTGCAAGACCTTGACAAATTTGTGATGTTGTCTGTTGATATTGTACCTCATCCATACAGAGAAAAAGGCATGGGCCTCCTTTTGGGAACAGGAGTCAATTCAGGCCATGGACTTCTGAAAATCTCAGCAAAGAGGCTAACAAAACCAGGACTGTGTTCATGGAAAACTGCCCATGCTGTGGAGCAATGTGGGTGGAAGTGAGTTGGCCGTGGTGTAGGTGTTTTAAGCTAACTTGGGCAGCTTTAGATGGAAGAAATCCTTGCTAAGTAGATGTGTTGAATAATGCAATAAGGAGGAGACACCATCCTTGTAGCCCTGCCTTCCAGGCTGTCTGGGTACTGACAGGACATTGAGGGATAGTGCTTGAGTCTGTTCAGTGTATGTTAGCTAAATTATCCTAATTACTCTGGGTCAGCAGCAAAGCTGCTTAATGATACATCATCCTCCTGATCAGCTGACCCTCTCTGGTCTTTAGAGACAAGTTTTTCTTCTGCATTATTGGCAAAGATGTTAAATAAGAGTGGACCAAAACACATCTCAATAAATGTTGTTAATTTGTAATAACATTTTTAGGCCTGTCAGCCAGTTTTTAACCCACTGAATAGGTAGCATGATAGTTTGGTGTTATTCCAATGTCTTAATCAAAGTTTCATGTGATACCAAGTGAAATACACAGTTGAAGTCCTAAGTCTCTTACCTATATCAACCAAACCAGTAATCTTATCCAGAAAACAAATCAAGTTAGTTTGACAAGATCTATTTTCATAAACCCATGTTGACTGGCATTAATTGTATTTCCCTCCTTCCATTCTTTATTAATCAAATCCCTTATCAGCTGCTGCACTGTTTTGCCTGGATTTGATGTCAAGCTGACAGGTCTATAATTACCTGGGTCGTGCCATTTACCCTTTTTAAACAGTGGCACACTATTAGCTTTCCTCCCAGCTCTGGTGTTTCCTCAGTGTTTGGAAAATGAGGACCCAAAAACCTGCTTTAGTTTCCGTTAAAACTCTTGGAAATAATTTTTCGGGTTGGCTGATGTCTAACTTCTGTGCTTGCTTTTTAATACCTCTATAAGCTGCTATTGCAGTGGAAGGCATGTCTTAATCATCCTCTGATTTTGTTTACATCAGTAAATGAAATAAGAGCTCAATATAGCCATTTGCTGGTTTTTCCTAACTGCACTAAAGGGCTATATGCTGAGCATGTCTGCTTTTTCCTTTTTGTTGTTATTGGCATTTGTGTCCCTTCTTCATAAAATCAGTGGAGTAAAGCCATTGTTAGGAACTTTTGTTTCTGATATAGTTTTCCTTCTGAAAATTCTTCCAATATGGGAATTTACCTCAAAACCGTTTATGAGCTTCAGACTTCCAAAGTTAGAACGAACTAGAATAGAGCAGAAGAAAATAGAGTAGAGTAGAGTAGAGTAGAGTAGAGTAGAGTAGAGTAGAATAGAATAGAATAGAATAGAATAGAATAGAATAGAATAGGAGTTGGATTGGGTTGGGTTGTGTTGGGTGGGGTTGGAAGAGACCTTAAATATCATCTTAGTTCCACCCCCATGCTATAGACAGGGATGTTGCCTGCTAGATGAGGTTAGTAAGAGCCCCATTTGATCTGGCCTTGAACGCTTCCAGGGAGGGAACATCCACAGCTTCTCGGGCAGCCTGTTCCAATGGTTCACCACTTCCAATTAAACAAATTCTTCCTAATATCTAACCTAAACCTCACCTCTTTTAGTTTAAAATAACTCTGCCTTGTCCTATCACTATTTGTCCATGTAAAAAGTTGCTTACCCTTTTTTTAAAAATAAAGATTCCTTGAAATACTGAAAGTACTGAAATTATCCACAATTTGACTAAGGATCTCAGGCTCATGAAGGTTATCGTGTCTCCAGAGTCCTTCACAGCACACCTGGATGTTTCTGCCAGGCCCAGTGTAGTATTGTGTGATTCACACAGAAGAGCCAGAGCAGTCAGGCCTTTGGAAGTTCAGCCCATGCTGGTTTCATTGTGAGTCTTTTCCTGGGAGCAAAACAGTGGTAGTGGAGGTAGTTGGTGGACTGTACTGCTTCCTAACTGACCCAAGGACCAAACTGGTCTTTCCATGCAGTCTCTGCAGGATACCCATTAGAAATATATTTATGAAAAAAAAAACCCAAACCAAAAAACCAAAACCAAAACCAAACAAAAAACAACAAACAAACAAAAAAGACAAGGGCATGCAGTAATAGGGTAGAAGAAACTCGGATATTAGAAAGGGGGCAAAAGTGGTGTGGGTGGCGGATGTGAGAAAACATGGCACGAATCTCTTCTCACATTCCTTCTGTTTTGTTGAGGAATATTCAGTTTAGCTGCATTTAAACATTAAAGAGGTCTATTTGGAAAGGCAAGGAGAAGATAATGTTTTTTTAGACATGTTCTTGCTGTAGATTTCCATTTCATGCTAGACTGCATAGAAGAAAGTAACCTGTGTGCGTGAAAAGCTGGTGTGAGGGGTGCTGGTGTCGGGAAGGCAAGTGCTCAGAATGTAATCAGATAAAGCGAGCTGTTCAGCATTAGTGTGTTGGCTTTGTCCAAGCTCCCAGCATCTCCAAAGGGCCAAAGCACACCCTTCATTTGTCACCCCAGCGCACCTTTTGTGTGAATAATTTCCCATTGGTATTACCCAGAGCTTGGAGTCAATAGCTGGACTAGCCTCTTTGCTTGTACTATTATTTCCAGCAAGCTTCATACATCTGCAGTAAATCCAGGAGGATTTGCAAGTGGGCTGAGGAAGTATGAGTGGCAGAATGAGCTGATAAGGCCCGAGTCCCACAGAAACAAAAGGCTTCCCATTTTGTCCTGACAAGACAGGCGTTGCCTTGGAATTGGTTTGATTTGATCAAGATTTTTCCAACTGACCCAAGAAGTTCATGCAAGTGAAGAATTAAACCCCCAAGCTCTCTCTCACTTGCTAGTAAACCTTCACATCAGCACCAAGGATGAGAGTATCTGTTGTGAGTTTGGTTGCCTGTTTGTTTTTATAAAGCAGGATCACTGAGGCTTTTCCTGCTGACGCATTTTTGATGGTAAGAAACTGAAAAGTGTCTAATGACCCACAGCTCTGTGGACAGAGCATCTTGAAAGAAACCTTAGTTGCAAAGCCAGGCATCAAGCTACAATGCTATTGAAATTTAATACACTCTGAAAGGGTAAGACCTAATGAGGTAAAACATAATAACTTTCTGTAAATCCTTCTTGAACTTGTGCCTAACCAGGGAAGCATGAGACAGGGGTAGCATGAATCAGAATGCCTGCCTGATATTATAGAGCCAGACATTTTCAAAAGTCAGCAGAAAGTCTTTAGGAGGGTGTAGAAAGGCACAGGTCTACTTCTGCTTTGGCAGAAGTGAAGACAAAATATAAAAGGAAAGCATGACCAGCCTTGGCAGCTGGGCTTGCAAAGGAAAAACTGGTGCTAAAAAATTAAAGATCTCCAAAAGAATGGGGTCTTGAGAGAAATGCATTTCTTCATAACAGATGTCATTGTTTGAGCTACACAATATGGTAATGTGCAAGTTTTATCAAGGTGCTGTGAAATAGATTGTCCTGCCCATCTATGGGGTGTGTGGGAGGGGTACACACAGACATTCTTCAGTTGTATCACACTTTACTGGGAATCTTCTCTTACCTGTGCAATCTTTACTGAAGAGATTGCACTTATAGATTTATTGCCTAGGGAGGCTGAGTTTGATGATATACAGTTGAATTTTTCCCCTTCTAGCCTTTCCTATTTCATGGCAGAGCTTTGGGAATGGTGGCCTGGCTGTCTCTTGCTGTTACAATGGCATCCACACCCTTATTTGTGAAGACTAGGTAACATTTGTGTAACCTAGCGAGAGGTATCTAAAATATTGGGATTTCTATGTTTATATGTATGTGCAGAGAAAGAAGAAGCAGGGAGAAGAGTGGAGAAACTAGTTCCAGATCAAAGTCTGAATCCTAAATTTATAAGATGTATTTCTTTTTAAGGGGGAATAAAGTGAGTTATTTACAATGCCTCATGGATTCCACACCTGGAAGTTACAGGACAGCCTGTTGGGGGTGCCTGTAAAATGAGGTGCCCTTTGGACCCCCTTAACCTAGAAAAGAGGTCTCCTTTTTCATATGAAAGTGTGACTGTGTGCCTCAATTTACTTTTACTTGTTTAACAAAGGAGTAAAAACTTTACAGACTCTTGAATCTCTTCTGTACTTTCATCTGGCAGTGGTGGTGTGTTGAATCTACCTCTGCCCATAGTTCATGGCAAACACTGAAAGCCTGTAAAAGTGTTGGACAACCCCATTTAGAAAACATTTTTGATTGAATGTATTGTCATATTTTTCTTGCAATAGAGTACATAGAAAGGAATTATTTGGTTAAAACCGTGAAATTTTAAAGTCATTCAAACGCAGATAAGAAAGGAATTCCTTTGCATTTACAAGATATTGATGGACTTTAAAAGAGGTTGATTTTTGAAAAGAGAGGTGTGTGCCTGTGCATAGAGTTTTGACATTCAGTTTATATCTTTTACACCATATTAGTCTGGTCCCCGGTTTCATATGAAATGGTTGGCTCTGAAAAGCGAGTGTGTTAATTCAGAACTATTGCTAGGAGCCTGAAGGTTTGTGTTCCCAACCCTGATGTTTCAATGAGCCCAACATAAGTTAGTTTCTACTCCAGCAAAGTTTCTTCAACTTCTTGTAAGTAGTATACTATTTTTAGTATTTAATTGAGCCCCTGGTTATTCTTTCCCTTGTAGTTGCCTTTCTATCTGTCTATAAACATCTATGATTGGCCAGTCAACAGCTTTACTTAATTGGCTGAAGATCCTAATCCAGCTTCCCTGAAAGGAAAAGCATCCTGGACACAGTTGCCAATTATTCCATTATCTCTATTGACAGCCTGGTGTACTTTGATGTCCTTCAAAGCTCTGACACAGATATCCCATGGGAGACCATTGTCTCCAGTTAAAGCACAGTGCTGAACAGCAGTGATTTCTGTGTCTGCTACCACTGTGTTCGCTGGCTTTGGAAATGTTATTTAATCTTTTGGTTTCCCCATTTGTAAAATGGCAAAAATGTGTTATTCATGGAAGGTTAAGAGGGTTAATCTTTTGATGTTCATAAAATGTTACGAGATCGTCTTTATAGTTTTAAGAACAGACAACAAATGTAATAAAAAACTAAGTGGAAGTTATGGAGCTGGGTAGAAATACAGGTTGGTACTGATTTCATGATATGGCTACCTTAGTTTTTCTCTTGTTTTGAAATGACAAGGCTAAAGTTTCCTGGATAGTTTGACATCTACCCTCCTTCTTGCATCATGACTTGGTCTTTAAGCATGTAATATTGGGGTATTTTCTTTAATTTCCTGGCTTTTAAGTACCTGACTTTTCAATTTTAATATTCTTTTAATATCAGAAGCTTACTGCAAGTAAAGACAGTTTTAGTTTACAAAAGCAAAATAAGCCACCTTCCCCTCCTCAGGAATGAGGCATGCTGCCAAAGCTGACATGGCCCATGAGCTCTGCATGGCCACAAGGTCCCCATGCAAGTGTCCCCCATGCCTGGGTGTTCCCTGAGTGTGTCTGAAACCCTCCTGTGTTTGCCTGGTCTCTTCCTTCACTACCCTTCTCACTACCTTGCTGGGCCCTCTTCTCTGCAAACTTACAACTCTTTTCACGGATTGTTCCCTGTGCACCATGCAAAGCATGTAGAAGTTCAGAAAGCAGATATAGAGGCACAACTGTATGCATGGAGTAAATGCTACAGGTGGTGGTCAGCTTGGAAACAAAGAACCAAACACTAATTTTCCTGTTCTTTGCACTAGTAATAAACTTGTTTTTCTCTCAAGTGCCTTTTTGAGATATGATTTTAGAAATATTGGACTAAAAAGCATTCTAGTACCAGTTCTTTTTTCTTTGAAGCAATTAAGTTTCAGTTTTGAAACACTCTTTGAAATATTTTGTTAGAATTATTTCTGGTTTCAATAAAAACAACCTTTTTAATTCTCAGCATTTGAGTGAAAGTACATATTGTACCTGCACCTAAGGAACTATTAACCTTGCTACTGTGTCTCTGCAAAGCTGGAATACTTACCTGCTTTGGAATCAAGACTTGGGCTTGTCTTGTGCAGGGGCAGGAGCTGGACTCAATGGTCCCTGTGGATCCCTTTCAACTCAGCATATTCTATGGTTCTATGCCTTCACATCTGGTACAAGGTGACTAAATTAGCCCAGCCTGAGGGGTGCACGCTCTCTATATCCCCTAAATCTCACCTGTTCAGGATGCTGTTCCAGTACAGACATGCTCAGATGTATTTAGATTGTTATTTAGATTTTGGCAGCTGGTTTTTCTTAGGCTTTCCTCCTCTGTGCAAACTGTGTAGCTGCAGAGTGAGGGCCTGAGCATGACTTTGCATGCAGGCTCTGAGCTCCCTCCCTGGTAAAGGCAGTGAGAGGAGACACAGCCTGATGCTGGGAAGGCAGAAGAGTGTTCCTGGCTCTGAAGTGTTGAGCAACACTTTATAAAAAATATGGCAAACCCAAACGTGGGGCTGCCTGAGCCCCATGACCTCTAGCAGCCCTTTAGGGTATATATTATGAGAGGTACAATGCACATGGGGCCCAGTTCCCCCTGACCTCAGTCTCTGTGACTCCTACTGGGGGCACTGCAAGCAAGCTTATATTGAAAGCTATGGAGCTGTTTTTAAATGGTTCTTTACAGCAGAGAATAATTAATTAAACAGGTGGTTCCATGAGCGGTGCTACTAATGATGGCTGCTTTCCAGGATTTCTCTCTCGTGTGGATTTCCAGGCTGTAACAAAAGTTGAGCTCATGCTGAGGTCTTTCCCTCAATGAGGGAATTAATAGGGCCTCCCTCCCTCCCTCTACTCTGCTGCCTATTTTCATGAAACTTGTAGGTACTTAATTCCTGTCAACCCTCTACGCCTCTGTCTCACTTGGTCAAAATTGATCAACGATTTTAAAACTTCCTGGGGAGGGGGAGAATAAACAAAGAGAGAGAAACAGATGCATGAGGAACATGGCTGGAGAAAAATCCATTTCCTAAAGTCGAAATTATCGCCCAAGATTGGAATGGAAAACTGCTCTTTGTTTGCCCCTTTGGGCATATTGGAGGAAAAGAATAAGTGAGAGGAGATCAATGGTGCTGGTGAGGCTGTCCATACTGTTTTGATGTCTATGTTTTAAGAAGTTGTCAGTCTTTTTAGGAGGGACAAGAATCACTGAAAAATATTTTAAGGAATGGTAAAAATGTCTGACAGAAATACTTAATTTAATTTCCTCTGAGCATAATCTTTACTACAGCATGTAAAGTAATTTTACAGGGAGGATATACTAAATAAAGAGTTCTTTAACCTTGCAAAACCTGATTTTGTTGAGATTTAAAGCAAGTTCAAGTATCATGTAAGCCAAACATTGGTCTTAGAAACCATGTACTGTACATCCTCATGGAATTCTCCTTATTCTGCCAGCTTCAGCTCAATACAGGAAAGCCTTGCTGAAAGCTGTGCTTTGGCTACAAATAATTGGACCAGTAACACAGGAATACATGTTATCCTTTGGCCTTTGTGATCCACCAAAGCCGAGTAGGTGGTTTAAAAGCCTAATCTGACCTTAAAAGTTTCTTAAATAGGAACTGAAGTTTTCTTTCTTCATCCTCCATTTCTGGAAGAGACATGACCCTCCATCTTTTGCTTCCCAAAATTGTTACAGGGCTATTTGGTCAACCACTCAGTTGCAAGGGAAGTTGCAACCTTATGAAATACTTGGGTGAGAAGAAACGTCAAGGTTTTATTACTAATGAAATGACAGATTTTCTTTCATGGTTTGCTGTTTTCCAGAATCACCAGAGGGCGCCAATGCAGATCTTCCCAGAAGAGATGCTTCCCAGAGGGCTGGAACTTCTGTGTCTCCCAAGCCCATGACGGTGTGCAAACAAATAAAGGACAACTTCTGAGAATTTTTGTGGTGAAAACAGGTATTAGGTTCCGGGGAAGTGCTCAATACTAAGCCCAGTACAAATCTTTTCTGGAATCTATGCCATTAATGCATTGGTTGTCTTTGGCTTAAATCTTCCTGAGATGCTGACAGTAAGATAGACATGTGCAAAACCAGTTTGGCCAGAAATCAGTTTTCTCATTCCTTTCAGCATCATAGTTAAGTTTGGAATTAGGAAGAACATAACGTGATAACAACAGTCTTGGAGCATCTGTCAATTTGTGCTTGAAATAGAAATCTTTGCTGCTGTTTTGATATGGAAAACCAAGATATTTTTGTTGTTTTTATCACACAGATTTGGTTCATGTAGAGTATGTAGGATAAGAAACAATGGCACTCAGGCATCTTTATTTGTCCTTTTGTACACTTTAGGACACAGCAATAAACAAACAATGAACATTCCCTCCCAATAGGAACCTTTCTTGCACATGCCCCAAAACACAACCTAAAGACAAATGTACTCTTTTAAAAAGAAACAAGAGATTTATGGTGCAAGCTTGTTTAGATACCAGCCAGAATACCACATTGCCACAGCATTGTGAATCACTCCTTCTCTCTTTACAGTAAAATAATTTTACTGATAATGATGGTGATGATAATTCAGATTTTTTTTCTGGCACAATTTTGCAAATTTTTTTCTCTGTTTTCCAGTTCTTATTCTAAATGAACAAGAGATTGGAAGAGCTGAGACCCAACACTTTTCCTCCCTCAGGTCCTGAATTTCCTGGAGATTTCCCCTGATGTGAAAGTAGGATTTCTTTCCAATGGATGTGGTGATGAGGTGATAGAAATGGCAGTCTAGGGACACAGAGAAAGAGGTTGGAAAGGACCTAATAAGTAGTAGGAGGACTTTGAATGCAGAGGTGATGTGGTTGGTACCATCCAGAGCACTCATGAGGTCAGCCTGTGTTTGTGGCATGACCTGACTTTCCCTCCAATTTTCTCATCCTACTCCCAGCAGTTTTCATACTGTTAGGTGTGAGGGAGCAAGGCCAGCTTCATACTTTGTCTTCTTGGATGACAGGCCTGGAAACAAGGGAAAAAACTTGAGGATAGGATGTTTTTTAATCATTTAATACATCCTGCTTGATCTCAATAAGAGAGAGAAATAGGAAAAGGTGTGTCTCTTCTGTAATATAGCTGCTTAATCCTGAAAGATGAAAGTTTTATTGTACTTGTCTCTTCTGACTGGAACAAACCAAAGGAATTTAATTTTTGGTGGTATCTTTGGGAGAACTTATGGAGGATGCTGCTCTGCAGATCCCAAGTATGAAGAGATTCTTTTCTTTAACATTTAAAACAAATAGTAACAAGCCCTTGCCACACTCCCAGACTACTGCCTGACCAGGATGGAGTTCTTATGTTTTATACATGTTAAACATCTCCTATTCACAGCTAACTTTGACTTTGTGCCCTGGGCCAGGTGAAAGGACATTTCCAAATAAGAAAGAGAAGGGGGGGGGGGGGAATAAAGAAAGCCCCCAACAAAAACAACCAAAACACAAGAAGCAAACCATAAATTGCAATTTCTGCAAGAGGAGGTGTCTGTGGCCAGTGTTGTTGCGCATCTAAAACATAGTTCTCTTTAGGGTAATTCAGAGAAATTCTTAAGGAAAATTGAGGAAGAGAGTTCTTTTATGGACTATTTTATCCTCTTTTTTTGTCTGCTCTTGCAGTCGACTTTTTGGCAAAATACTGCATCTTCAGCCAGGAGAAGTTGGCGAAGCACAAAAGGGCTTTTGAAGCAGTAAGTGTAAATTCAGACTTCTTTTCTTTTCCTTTCTTCCCTTTTTTTCTCCTCTCCCTCTCCTCCTGTGTCTGTAGACAGCTAAGCAGGAATAATAAGCACCATTGCTTGCAGTACACGTCCCATGAATTACGCTGACATCAAATGTAACTTTAGAATGGAGGCACGCTTTATTCTTTTCGACGAACTGTTCCCCTATCCATTCTTTATTTACATGTCGTGAGCCTAAGCGCTGCACAGCCAGTCAGAACACACACACAAGAGGGGGGAGAAAAAAGGAGGCCATTAAACAAATTAAAAGGGATGGGGATGACTAATACAGTACTCTTGGAATCTGCAATTTGATTAGTCTGAGTTTAATACACAAAAGCAGCGCCGAAGCAGGAGGGGAGTCGAAGTGCTCTTTAATAACCTTCTACAATTAAATTATGGTGATGAATTTAACTATTCTGTGCTTCTAAAGGGGTCTTATTATCTGATTGACTCTGAAAGAAAGTCAGTATTTAACCAGGGTTCTTGAGTCCAGCTATTGGAAGTCATACAGTAGTTTTATGCATTAACAACTATTTTTTTTGTTGTTGCGTGCCTCTTCCCATTTGAATTCATCTGTGATTTGAGAAAGATGTCTCTAAGGGTTATTCCCACTGCTTTTGATAGGAGTGTATGCTGGCCCTTTTACTGTACTGCCCAGAGAGTTAAAATAAAAATTGTGTGGTTGGATTTGTCTCCTGTTCTGTATTTTTGCTTGTAATTTTTAATTTTCACTTACAATTTTAGACTACTTCCCTCTGCTGCTCTTCTCTATTGTCTAACAATGCATCATTCAAATGTAGACTCTGTGTAAAGCATGCAGGGATCTTTGAAACAGACTTTTGCCATTAAGTGGCAGGAATATCATTCCACAGTTTATCCTGACTTGTAGTTTTCTCTCTGTCCTTTCCCTTGCATGCTTTTTTATATGCTGAAGGTGAAGATGTTACATGTAAAAAATATTAGTAGAGAGGGGAATTGAATGCATTCCATAAAATGATATATTTCTTTTTTACTAGTAAGTATATCTCTTGCGGCTCTTTGATCCTTGATGGAGAGAGAGAGAAAGAAAGGGACAGAGACTTCATAATTAGCCTGATGGCAAAATCAGGGAGCTGATTTTATTCAAAGCAGAGGGATATGATGGAGGCAGAATCTAAATTTTCCAGCTTTTCTTTGATGGCCAAAATGCTGGAGCTACTTTGCAAAATTTGATCTGAATATTTGGAGAGGATCTAGGCTGAGGGGATGAAAAGACAGAATTATGCAGAGTACTGACTATTCAGCTAGGGCCTTATTCTGATACTTATTTTCATGCTAAGTTGTATCTTTCTCTGCCAGTAGTTTTGCTGAAAAAAAAAAAAAAAAAGAGGAAGAGAAAGATACTATTTCTGGTGCTAAAATGCTGTGCTATTTGAATGAGGGTGCTATATCCAGCACTCATTTTGTTCATGCCCTGAGTGCTGGAGCAGGGCTCAATGCCTCTGCTCCATCCACAGCAGCTGATGGCTCTGGAATGGCCCCTGATGAGGCTGAAGGGCAGCACTGCCCCACTGCCCGCACAACACCAAAGGTGGGGCTGGGCTTCTGGGTCTTCATTCTGCCCTTGCACAGCTGCTGGCTCTAGTGAATGAGGCCAAAGTGGAATTTAGAGCTCTGCTGCTTCACAGGAGGGAAGGAGCTCTCCTCTGGCCCCGTGTTCCTCACAGTGTTCCCTGCTCCCTGGCAGGTGAGAAACAGGGGGCCCAAGGGGCTGCTTGCCCCCCTTTTGTGGCATTTAGCAGGCTGTTACACAAAAAAATGTAGGAGAACAAAGTATGGTGGTTCACAGCTATGGGATAGCTTGCCATGGGTAGCAAAGGAGCTGAGGAGAGCAGTGAGGGAAAAAGTGCAGGCTACACCTCTGGCAGCCCAGAGTTGGATGCCCTGAATATCTTAGAGGGGGCTGAAAATTGCTCTAATTAATGTTAGCTGCTCCCAGGAAATGTGAAAGCCTCTGAAGGTGGTCACTACAGCAAGGAAGAGACAAGGCTGTATCTCTTCATTCCTGACAGAGCTGCCTGCACACCCTGTGGAGAGGATATGGGTGGCTGCCTGTGCTGTGCTGCTGGCAGGAAAATTCCCTGCATTCCCTGTGCCAAGGGAGTTTGTTTATCCTGAGGCTCCTCTGGCCACACTGGACACTGCATGGTCAGTCAGTGTGCTCAGGTGCCCCCTCCTTGCTCTGCTCTCAGCTCTTGGGCTGCTTCACTGTCCTGGGCCATGTTTCTGGACACTGATGGTCTCTACACCTCTGTCAATATGCATGGAGATGTAGACAGCATTTATATGCATTTAGAGTCTCTGCTCTATATTTCTTTGGCATCTTTTTTTACTCACGATGTATCTTTGCCTCTGTGGAGAGTCAATTAAGACCAAGTATTTTAGACCAAGGGCACTGGAGAAAAATTATATGAATGTTTTGATATTGCAGTTTATTGTTTTGTCTTAACAGTAAAATCCTTCTTCTTGCTCATTAAATCATGGCAGAAACTTCCTCATGAGCCAATGATGACAGGCAAACATGATGTCAGGTTTTAACAAGATGCCAGCCAGAGGTTTCAGAGAGCTGATTTTTATCAGAAGCCTTTATACAACTTGAGTAGTAAAAAAAATACATTGTGAGTAGCATCCATGGCTCATGTATGGTGAAAAGGACAGTACACTGCGTGAAACCTGGGATGCTGGGCTGAGGAGCGCTTCCTTTTAAAAAGATTGTGCTCCCAAATTAACTTGTTCCTATGCTAAGCATAGCAGAAACAGTGCTGCTGCTAAGCAGAACAATTGCTTTCCCTTTGTAGTCTGCCTGCTGGTTTGTTCAGGCCTGCTTTGTGCTCAGCCTTGGCTGGGTCTGGGACGGTGGTTCAGTAACTGTGAAGCTCTGTGTTTAGATCCTAGCCAAATCAGTGACACACAAAATCAGGGCAGGCAGTGAATTCCCAATGTGCCAGGTTTAGGAAATCAGCGCTCTGCATAGATGAGCCAATATCCTGTATTTATTTTGCTGTTTTCTGTACCCATTTCTCTTGCATCTGGGTATTTAATACATATTTCCAACCAGCAACACATCAGCCTTAAATTAAATTCCCTGCTATGAATATCAAAAAACAGGCCCTTCCTTCTCCGTGCTGTTTTAGCTTTCAGCAGTCACCAAGTACAAGACCACACTCCCCCCAAGCCTCCTCCCTCTCTCTTCCCTCCCTCCCTAAAAGCAATTTTAAACTGCTTGACTGAATGCAGTATTTGAATGAGGATTTCAGATATGGGCTTAAGCTTTCTCTTTAGCTCACTGTGAGAGAACAGTGCAGAGAAAAGGGTCCATTGCAGTGAGCACACTGACTGTAATTAACTTCAGCATTCACCAGGTAAAACACCAAGGAATTAATCAGGCACACCTAAAACGAGCATGGTAGCACTAATATTTTTAAAAAAAAAAATTGTTTAAAACAAGGGGGAATTTACCAAAAAGATACATGGAGACTTCTATCTTCTTCCCCTTAGCCAGCTATGGTAGTCACAATGCTGGGAATATGCAGTGTAGGGAAGGAGGCAGGAAAACAAGGCACAAAGGTTGTGGTGAAAAGACAAATGAGAAGAAAAAGCTTGGTTTCCTCAGGTATCCACTGTCCCCCAGTCTGCTGCCAGCCCCAGGGATGTGCTGAGCATTGCTGTGTCCATTGCACAAACAAGAGCCTGCATCTGGCCCTTGCTCTCCCTCTCATATAATCTCTTCTGTGAGCTGCTCAAGCTCCATCTAAAAGCTGTCATTTCTGCTCCCTCTGCACTGATTAGCAGGCCTTTTAAGATGCAGGCTGCTTTGGTGGTAAGAAATCTGTGTCTAATTTCCAAAAGACATTTGTTTTCTTGCTAATACTGCCAGATTTTTTAGCTTGATTCTTTTTCCACCTGCTTACCTTGGAGATGTTTAGTGGGGTGGTTGTGCTCCAGCTCAGCTGTGGTATTGCCAGGCTGACCAAAGCAGGTCCTGTTGGTCTCCCTTGTGCTCCTCTCCTCACTCTGAACCTGCCCCAGGTTGACTCTCTCCTCCTGCATCTGGGCACAGCAAGGGCAGAAGGGTTGGGAATCAAGGGTGAGGCAGGGCAGCAGGATGAGCAGGGTGGTGGGCTCCCAGCCTCACAGTGCTGAAGAGAGGAGAGCAGGGCACATCCACTGGCAGTCTCCAGGGTCAAATGCAGCCTGATGGCTCTAGACACATCCATAGGGATGAGGCAGGTCTGAGGTCAAGCCAAGAAGTCAGACCACAGGTCAGGGTCAACAATTTCGCTCATTTGGGGTCCAAGGACAAGTGTGGGAGCTTTAACACAGCTCCTGAGCTCCTGCTCAAGGCCCCAGTGAGGCTCCATGCTGTCCAATCAGCCGGGCTGGCCAGTGGTGCCACATCAGGGCTGACCCTGCAGCTCAGCCCCAGGAGCAGGGGAGTGGCAGCAGAGCCTTTTGGGGTGATCAGAGGGCTTTCTGGTAGTCTGGAAGGGGACAAGTAGACCTTCAGCCATCAGCACAAAAAAAGTCTTTCCACTGCTACTTACTGGTAATTCTGTACGGGAAATATCTTCCTCAGCAGACCTTACATCACATTTCTCACATCTGCATCATAATTCTAGCTCAAATTTCTCTCTTGCTTGGCCAATCTCTCATGAACTTCCATCTCCTCTATCATTTGTCACATCCTTGTCTAACAGCAGAAAATCCTGTTCTTAATCCTGAATTGTCAGCCTTTGGACATCGACCTGAACTTTGCCTCTCCAGTCCTCCCTAACTTCTGATTCTATGAGAGACTCTGATTCTTCTCTTTTTTAAACTTTTGCTAATTGAACAACTGCTTCTCCTGCTAGGTATTTGCTCATCTGAGCTTAGTGGTTCTGGTCAAGAAGAGGAATGATTCTTTCATCCTGTAAATGTTACTGAATTTGACAAATCTGTGACTCACTATGACACAGAGGTCCTTCTTGTGTTTCTCTCTGTTTCATTCCATGCCCCTTTTTTCTCTTGTTCACTCAACCTATCATTTTGAATATAGAATACTTATAATTGTTGAAGTCACTTTCAATTTAGAATATTGAGTCTGGAATTGCATTTAGTTTTCAATTCATGTAATTTGGCCTGTTTTTTTCAGAATGTGTGCTGATTGGTGAGAGTTCTCTCTCGTACTTCATGGTGAGGACATTTTATTGGGTTATGCTTTGCATAATGAGGGTGTTTTGGCCCTGCTGCAGAAGTGGAAGACCTTCTGTAAATCTGCAAAACAATCACAAATGGGCATAAGAAAACAAGTTTTCCTTTCAAGAAAACAAGGTTGGTCCTAAAATTTCAGTTGCTGATGGCATGGATCATTGCTATGGAAGATTTTCATCTAATGAATTGGAAGTTTTAAATCCAACGGAATTCTTAAGATGTGAACATTTACTTCCAAGTTTCTGATCCTTTGAAATTTGGGGGTGAGATGAAATTGGACAATGAAATTTTTTTCAGGTAAGGTGCCAATGTAGATCTGCTGGAACCTTCTGTTTACTGGGAGCTCATGCAAGTAGTGGAAATACTTGGCTTCTTAGGATAAATGTTTGTGCAACCTGACAAAATCAGTGTTGTTGTATATCACGTAAATTGTGAAAGATGTGTATTTTTGTGTGTGTGTCTAAAAGAGATGTTGTATACATAAAACTAAAACCAGCCATACATCAACACTTTACCTTCCCCTGCCCCCCAGCACTACCAACCCATAACGTGTTCACCAGACTTCTGGAATAGAAGGCTCCATTTCAAGATATTTGAACGTTAGGAGTTGGCAAGCTGATCCTAGTGGTGTCTTAAGTCCACTTTACTCTCTTTCCACAGTCTTTTGCAGAAAATACAGTCTTTTCCAAGACAGTGAAAGGTGGTTTAGTGACTGGATAGGAAGAAGGGACTAAGTTTTCTAGTCACTTGGTTACATCAGTTTTCATATCAATAACTGAGCTTGCTCAAGCACACTTTCAAACAAGCAGAGCTTTGTGGGACACTAACAAAAGCCTTAGTCCTTAATGCGCTGCCAGGCCCAGGCCATCTGTGTGCAAATGACTCTGTGGTGCTGCCAGAGTCACTAAGACCTGTGTCAACCTGTGGTCTGAGGGCTGTTTGCACAAATTTGTCTAGCTACAGAGGAAATTTCTACAGCTTACTTCTCTTTCAAAGCGTCTAAGAGGAATGTCCTTGTGTTAATGGCGAAGGCTCCCCTCTTCTTTGGAGCCCTACCTTGTTCTCTTCATGTCTGGCAGGTAAATGGAGAGCAGGCATTGTCCCATAGGGGCACTGAGTGGTCCCCCAGGCACCTGCTGGTGTAGGGAACTCCTGCTTTGCTTGCCTTTACTCCTTGCTCAGCTGAATGGAAACCTCTGGAGAAATTTGACTTCTCACCTTTCAAGGTGACAACTGACTGGAGCAGAGGGTCACCTATGCTGTGGATCAGAGCTGTACATCAGACTGGCTGCATAACTTGTGCTTCCTGCTGTTGCTCAACTCTTATTACATAATGAATTCATTGGTGGAGGGTGGGAATAGGTTTAGTGAGAACCTGAGAGTTCTAATTAGTGAGAACCTGAGAACCTAATTGCCCGTGAGTAATTAGGGCATCTTTTCCTTTTTGCTGCTGTACTTTCTCTGTTGAGAGTTTGTGAAATGCACTGGTATTAACCATCAAAATATTTATTGACTTGAATAGGAAGAGATACTGGCTGTGTATGCGGGTTCTCAAGGGAGAGGTGAAGGATGTGATATGGTGGGTTGTGACAGCTTCTTCATCGTTGACTTTCAGTACTAAGCCAAAAGTGAAAACTGCTGCCTGGAAAGATGCTGAATGAGGACGGAGATCAGTAGTCCAGTTAGCCTGCAAAAACTCCCCAAGATTCAAATTCCCAGTATGCCTGATGGCAGAGCAGCTATTTGCTACTTGCATATGCCTTGCTTTTTTTTTTTTTTTAATTTTCCTTCATATATTACATTGTTCTGCACCCAAATCAAAAATTAAAGTGAGCTTTAATAGTCAGAGATAGTCTTCAAAATAATAAGTCTGTGACGTTTCCTTCATGAACGCCTTTAAAACTGAAAATAGGCTCTTAGCATATATAAGTAAAATTGAATGGAAGTGACTTTACTCTGCATGGGATCTTGGAAATCCTTTTCTGACAATCTCATTCTCATGTGTGAAGAAGAGTCCTGTGTTGCTGGAGATGGGCATCCCTGCTCATCCCTGCTGCAAGTCACTGTTCCCCAGTGATTCTCCCCTGATCCCTTGACACATCTGCACTCTGACATGCCTGATGCCGCTTCTTCTGTTTCTACAAAACAAATGGAAAAACTCCTTGTTGGTAAGCTACCAACCTCTGCAAGATAAACTTTAACCAAAGGTTGCAACCTGCTGCTTAGCAAAGCTCTGGTTTTGAAACTCCATCACCTCAACAATTTCTTCCAGCTCCCTCTGAACATTTCCCCATGAAAATATCTGTCACTGCCTGAACAAGACTGTTCACCCCACTGGCAAGGCCACAGCGGGCTGTCTTTGGGGCTGCCTGTTGAGGGTGGGCTGCAGGGTAGGTAGAATGAAGTGCTGAGGGTGCACAGTGGTCACCTCCCTCCCTCCCTCCTGCTGCCTTTCACTCCTCTTGGAGGGGAGGCACAAAAGGAAACTCCACTTTTCAAGACTGTTCCGTTTGCATCAGGCCGAAATGTGTTTTCGACTGAACAATCACTTTCTGTGCAGACAGTGACAGCTCAATTGGTCCAAGGAGGGGGGGGGGGGGGGGG
>VZSR01002340.1:2708269-2761542 GCA_013398615.1 Brachypodius melanocephalos
GGCCTGGTCTGGGGTGTGAAATATTAGGACAGCAGCAAAGTGTTTGCATCTCTCCACAGCTGGAGAACACCTCCCACACAGCTTCTGCCCTTTCCTCCTTCAGTGGGGACCTGAAGCGCACCTTTCTCTCAACAAAATCTTCCCTGGGTGCCAGGTTTTTGGTCTTGGACTCTCTCTTGAGCATCTGAACAGATCAAAGGCATACTTAAAGAGCTTGGCTAAGCTCTCACCCTTTCTTGGGATATAAAGTTGATTGAAGTAGGATGCTCAAGTTTCAGGTTATGCCTGATAGTTCTTTTTCATTTGATTCTTCCTTTCTATGTGTCATTTCCTGAATGCTATTACTTCATTATCATCTTGATTGAACTGCAAGTATAAACCAGTGCAGCTGGTGAACATGAGAGCAGGGGAGGGAATCCACAACTTTGTGGTTATAAGAAGCATGGAATGCCTCCATATTTGCTCTCTCTCCCCATAAAACACAAACTATTCTCTTTTTGCCCGGTGTCTGCATTACAACTTCTGTTTTTATGTCCTTTTCCTAGAAAAGACATTCCTGGTTTGAAACCAACACCTACTTTAGTGTGGAGTAGGTATTGTTTGGGTTTTTAGATTGCCATTAATAACTATTTTTTGAGGTTCTAGGCATCATCCAAGGCTGATAAAAGTCTCTAAGAGATCAGTCCTCCCACTATCTAAACTCTTCTCCAGAAAAATCTTTCTGTCTATCACTACAATGAGAGAGAATTGATCTTGCTTCTGCTCTAACTCCTGGAGACAATAAACAAAAGATTGAACACAAACTTTTAAGAGAGCTCACAATCCTACACCCAGTCCTATGTGGACTGTTGAATCTGAAGAGGGATTATTTTATAATGATCCTTTGAGGAACAGGTTTTTTCAGCAGGCCAGTCTGACTAAGACAGATGATGCTGGTAAAACTTCAAGTGTGATAAGAGAACAATATGACCAGATTTTCTCCACTGATCACATTTACTTACCTTAATTCCTGTAAGCATCAAAGTGGATGTCTAAGGATCTATGGTCTAGAGGGACCCAACCCAGCTGGGTGTGGGGCAAAGCAGGCCCAGACACTCAGCAGCTGTGTTGGAAGGTGCTCAATCTAACTTGTTCTGTGGAGGGTGATGTGTGTGGATCCAGCAGCAGCACTGCCCTGTGGATAAGTCGTTCCCAAACCCATGGTAGCTGTTGTGTAGACTGTGGGGCACTGAAACAAGTATAGGTGTTCAGGACTCCACCAGGCGTGGAATCTCTGCACTGTCCACCAGTTTATGGTGCAGACATACCATCATCTCCCATGTGACTTGGATCTTTCAAATCTACTAAATGTGCTATAGATTGTGGTAATGACTTTTCCAGTCAAAAGCTGGGTGCTCCTTGTAATTAGTCAGGTAAGCACTGAAGCTCCATGAGAAACAGCGGGGGTGGGAAAAAAAAAAAAAGAAGGTAAAGTCCTGTATGTGAATGACTTTTAAGTAAAAAGGGTTGGTTTGTTTAAAAAAGGCTGTAAGTCACATCAATTTTTGCCTGTTCAAATCTTCTCTTCTGTCTCTGTGTCCTGTCCAGAAGATCATAAAGCCATTTAGATCATGCAGTATCTGTAAATATCTGGTGTGTCATCTCACTGAGAAAAATAATGAATATTAGCATCTCTGTAGAAAGACTGTAGTGTATTTTTAGCTCAGTATAATGGAAAGCCATAGACAGATGTAAAATCCCTCCTTTTTTTCAGAATTTCTGTATATTCATAAAATTTTTGAATTTTCAAAGTTCTTCTACTACTACTGTTTTATTGTGTATTGAGAAATGAGTAATTGGTGAAGAAGGTGGTGTGGAGCCAAGAAAAGCTAAACTACTGTGCTTTTGTGTTCATTGAAGGGAAAGAGTAAGAGATTTTGAGGGTTTCTTTCAACTTGAAAAATGAATGCAAAGCTTAACTACTCATTGTAAAAGCCACACTCTGAGACACTGGAGTTCTACCCAGAGAGGACTGTCTAATTTTCTGAAAACTAATATTGTGAGTGTCCTTGCAGGAGGATGCTGATGAGATGGGTACTTGAACCCCTAGAAAGTTTTGATGACCTTGAAAGAAGTTACCTCTTTATTGAGTTATAGTGTAAGTAAATTCGACAGATCCATTCCTGGGAAAGTGTGAGAAGGGTGGCAAACATCTCTAGTATTCATATCTTCATTGTTTGTTGTGATATTTGGTTGGTCAACACTCCCCTTTCGTAAAGGAAAGCAACCTCACCAGCAGCACCAGAATGTGTGAGGTATTTTTTTATTGAACAATTCTATGCATAACCCACTGAAAAATTAAATAACACACATTCCTTTTCCATCAGTTTTTGGAAGTAAGAGTAGTGTTCAAAATCTGAAAGGCCTGGAGAGAAATCAGAGCTCTGAATTAAGGGGAAGGTCAGAGGTCAGCAATGGAAATAGCGTGTATGTCTTCCTTATTAGACAGGTAATTTTGGCGAGGTAGTTGGGATAGAACAAGAAGATAACACTAAGCGTACAGTCTTACTCATGCTACTCAATGTCATGTCTTTGCACAGATTTTTTTTTTTTTTTTTCAATTGTTAGCTTCATTTTGAAAAGTGACAGAGGATTTGGGATCTGTCCCATTTTGGTCAGCCAACTTGGCATAACATAGAGGAGTCTAAATTTAGCTGTAGGAGATGCTGCTCATTAGGCAACTGAAACCATTACACAAGATAAAAATATGTCAAATACTCTGTGGATTTAATTTCAGATTGAGCTAGCCTCCCTGCATAGAAACTCCACTTCTGTGATAGTTGTTTTTATTTGCTTCCTGCAACACCACAATATTTGATTTTATCTTAATGTTTTGTATGTGCTCAAGCATTAGTAAATTTTCCAAGTGTCATGGTAGTGTTTGAAAGTTTTTCATGTCCAGCATTAAAACATTTATTTGGCTCCTCAAATGATGCTGGTTTGTAGCTGATGCACATCAGTAAAGCTGTGCCAGCTTCCTCCAGCTGAGACTTTGGCCCTTCAGTGCTGGCCTTTTTGCAGTTCTCTTATCACGATCCTGTTTGAACTACCCAGACATACAGCACAAACTCTGTTAATGCAGAAAACCGGTACCGGGAAATACAGAAAAAGAAGTATAAAAACCTCCGTGCTTTAAACCAAACCTTACAAAGGCGTTGTTTCATTGGGCACTTTCTTTGAAAAGACTACCATTTCAAACAAAACAGAAGGAAATTAGTAGGAAGTGATTATGGAGACAGGAAATCTGAAAGCCATGAAACTGTAAATAAAGTGTTATTTGTACTACTGTACTTGGTGCCCTGCTTTGCATTCCCAGCACGAAATGTTAGACAAGGCTTTAGCACTAGAGCAGGGACCAAGTTATTTGAATGTTTAAAATAAAAAACCAACAAAAGACGTAAAAAGGGTCCAGCAACATATTTCATATGATTAAAAGTAGAAAGTCTTTTGGACAATTATTTGTATGGAATTCTTATAGACAGATTTTTATCTGAAACTTGAAGCCCCACAGGCAGTCTCCATCGCAATTTGTTCCTCTCAGCAAAGGATGTGACTTGTTTAGACATCAAACACGTATCAAGTGGCTCGATGTTAGTATTCTGAAGCATCAGCTCTGAGGCAGGCGCCAGTGCTAACATCATTACACAATTCATGTGGCACTATGATAATCCAGTTCAACACTGCCTGCATTTATTGTTTATTTTTATCAGGCCTATAAAGCTCATCTTTTCCATCTGTCAGCATTATCTTATGTGATCCATCAATACAGCTAAGAAGGATGCATTAAAGTATGCACTTGCATATCCATTAATGAACCACCTTAACCTATAGTAACAGCAATGAGTGAATGAACACAGATTTTAATTGCTTCCATTATGATGTGTTTTCTTTGGCAGTGGTTACTGTCATATGAAAAGTTAGCCAGCAAAGTTACCCCTGCATCTTCAGTTGTTTGTATATGCACATTCAGAAAATATCCCTTTCCTCTCCCTTCCTCAAGGGCCATGTATTGTGTTTTCTGCTGTAGTTTCAAAATTGTTTACTCAAAGGGGCAATAAAGCAAAGCAAGAGAGCATATACAACACCAGTGTGGTCTGAGGAAATGCTCTGAAGCACATGAACTTTGCAGGAGTGAAGATCATGTGTTGTCATGCTGTGAGAGGCTTCTGAGTCCTGCGGAGAGGAACCAGTTCCTGAAAGGCGGAGGGTTGACAAAACCAAAACCTAAAGGATGCTTGTTGCTTCTCACTTCTCTTCAAGCAGAAACTATTTCCTGAAACTGCCATAACACTTCTGACTCTCAGCAATTTTTCATACCAGGAGAGTCTGGGGGTAAAATTTGTATTTTGATATAGAAGGGGCTCTCATTTGGAGGAAGCTCCAAGGAGTCTGGTGGTGAGACCTTCAGAGTGCTTGGTCTGACACATCCCCATGTGACAGGGAAATCTTAGAGAAGACACCAGCATCATGGTTATTGCTGGTAGAGTAAACTGCAAACTTTCATCCAGGGCAGCAAGCGTAGGAACAGACAGAACTGGACAGAGCACACTAAAAGTCAACTAATGTTAGGAGAGTTTAAATGCAGCTGAGTGGCTCACACAGCCAGTATTACTGCTGGTGCAATTTCAGTGGCTCCAGAGGCAGTTAGATGGATATTATGTCTCCTGAGAGTGTTTTGCACTAGATATTGTCAGTCTTTTTAAAAATGTCGACACAAAGGAAGACAAATATGAGGTGGCTGAGCCCTACTTGCAAGTCACCACCTACATGCAAGTCATCACCATTCTGATGCCTTAAAATCAGCAAACACCTCCTTTTCAAAGAGAGGGGGAAAGGAGGAAAGGAAAAGAGTGGAATGAAAATATTGCACTTATTTCCTGTGGTACAGTAAGAGTGTGTAGTATAACACAGAGACAAAAATATTTGTGGTGGTCTTCACTGATTTAGAGGATGTTCTTAAATTGTCTTCAGCGTCGACTTGTGCATGGCGATGCCTAAACTACAGCTGTAATTTTTCATGGCCTCCTTCAGCTTTCCTTCCCTAGAGCATTTTTTCCCCATCAATCTGATGTCCTTGTCAACTTCTTTGGAGAAAGCATTAATATTTGGGGGCGATTGTTTTGCTGGCTATGCTAATCGGGTTTGTCTCTGCTTCCATCAGGGCTTTTTACCCAGCCTTCCCCCTGCCTCCCTCCCTCCCAAGCAAGGCAGCAATCTGTTCTTTTTAAACCCTTCGTCATCTTTGCTCCCTCCATCTCAGTTTCCCCAGATTTTAGAGATTGTTGGCTATTATGTAACAGATGGCCTGACAGACCTCCGACTCTTTGCAGTGATGGCTAGCTTGGCGCAGAAAATAGCAGCACTGGAGTAAGCATTCAGCAGCATAGACGCTCATGAATTTTAACTCCTCAGTGACAAAGGAATTCAAGGGGGTAAGAGCCAATCTATCAGTAGCCAAAGTAATTAGAAGACTTAGATGGCTCTCTAGTGCAGAGTATCCCTTCTCTGCTATGGGCTGTTCATAGTAGATTAGGATAGTCTATGTCCCATTGATCTCTAAACCATAACTATGCTTCAAAACAATGGGACGGCTTAATCCAGAAATTGAGACATTCAAGCAAGTATCAGTGAGGGCTGTTCTTTTGGCTTGTAATGAAATGTACTTCGCAGCATCAAGCTAGGACAATGTATATTGAGCAGAGTTATACTTTGATTTTTGTTTCTATTGCGTTCCTGGTGAGCAGGAAATATCACTTACACTAAATGACCAATATTCTGCTCTAAGCATTTAATACTCAAGGAATTAGTTTTCTTGCCCTTTTACATCTTCTGTTTTCTTTGTTCTTTGTCATTCTCGCTTCTGTATGTATATTGAAAGAGTTCTTGTAAGTGACCAGAGTTTTGGCACCCTCATATAGCTTTTTGTCATTTCCAGGAAGTTTCTGAATATATCATTCCTTTTCCCAGAAGTCTAGCTGCTTGCCTTTCAGAAACATTTCTGTGTCTGACCAGTCAATGGAAACTTTTTCTTAAAGAAGGGGAAATGGGGAGAAAAGACAGTTCAGAAGAGCAAAGAACATCTTTAAAGCAAATCAGTCAGCTATTCAAACTGCAGTCTGTTGTGACTATCTCTATGTCACCCTGTGTATTCTGGCAGTGTATGGCTGAGGTGGGTGCTGTGTGTCTCCCACAACAGGGTTACCAGCTCCACTGGGGCACATCCAGAGGTACTGTGTCCTCACACCCATGCACACAGCAGGGACTCTGGAACTCTTTTATCCAGAAATGTTTGAATTACCTTGAATAACCTTAATTTTCAGTAGGAACCTTACCATTTTCAGCAGAGGGGGAAATCCAGGAGCAGTAAGCAAACAAATATCTCCCATTTCCTCTCTTAGACGTGCTCTGAAATGTCTACAGATGAGGAATGGGCTTTCCTTACATGCTCCTGTAGCTGAGGAATACTTGTCCATAGTGGCAAAGTTTAATTCCAGCCTGCAAAGACTGCAAAGAGTAGTTATGTTATATATCACTCAGCAAAACGTGTGCTCAGCCACAGTTTGCATTGGATCCTAATCCAGAGCTAGTGCACTGCCCCAAACATTGGTAAATGGTGTAGATTATCCTATAGGGACAAAATTCTTTTTGAAGGGCTTGATCACCCCTTTTCCACTGCCCCTACCTATATGCAGATGAACACACAGACACACCCCTCTTCCCTCAGCACATCTCCAACTTTGAGTAAGTGCTGTAATACAGGGAGGCCCAAGAGACCTTCCATTGCACCTTTGGGACACAGAAAATCACCCCTCCCCATACCAAATCTCTGTGCAAGTGCTCAGTTTCCCCAAGGATGGTGTATCGAGGAGAGGAGGCACATAGAGGTCAGACAGAGGCTCCAAGCTCAGCAAGAGGTAACGATCTGACTAAATTATATGAGCTCTAGTAATGACATTTAGCAGCAATAAGTCTCTGTTTTAATTACAGTGACACTGTCCCAAATGGCCATTTTAATAAGGTTTAGGGATTCTGGACACAGAGCGTTCCTGCTTTTGCAGGCCATAATAACTAGTTAGTTGTGCATGGGGTCAAACAACAATATCTGGTCAGCAAAGCCTCCATTTTACGAAACAGCTTAGAAGGGGATGAACAAATGATATGATTGTGAAATTGGCCTCTCCATCCACCTATTGTTTATCCAAGTGGCACAGCTAAGAAATAACTCCCCCAAAAGGAACATCAGCATCCAGTCTTGGGCTGAAAGAAACTTTGGTTGATGTTCCAGCTGCTTGGAGATACCAAGCAGTGACTTGATCCCTGCTGTTGCAAGCACAGGGGAACCTAGTTCCAGCAAGAGCACTGATCCCTCACATCCATGGCTGAGGTCCCTCCTTCAGCAGTAGGAACAAGGGTGGCTGTGATTTGAGGGGCCAGGAGGTCAGGAACTCTGCCCCCACCATGGGGCAGATGCTGAGCTCTCCTCAGGTGAGGTCTCTCAGATGCAAAGTTGAGAGTAGAGGTAGGCGTCTGCTGGGATCTGCAAGGTGTGTGAGAGGAAAAGCCCTAAAATCCAACAGAGATAAGCTTAAGAGTAAAAGTGTGACTACCTTTAATGGGTCCATTCTGCATCTCAGGTGAAATATTTGGCATCTTTGAATCATAACCAGAAATAGCTGACTTCTGCCTCCAACTTTTCTATGCAAGTATTTTTCACGCAGTTTTGTACCTTCTTGTTGTTGTCGTTGTTTTTGTTTGGTTGGTTGTTTTTTTCTTGCAGTAATGCCTCCAAAAATCTTTCCATGTAATCTTTAGGTAACTATACCTTGAACTTTAATAGTTTGGGGGATTTTTCTTATTGCTAATGCTGGGCAGCCCACTGAGAAACACAGTAAGCTAGAACTCCTGCTGCAATCATATCAGACATCTGAGGATTTCTCTGACAGTACCCATGTTATTCTGCTTATTTTTGCTGGGCTGATGTTTACACAGCCATGTAACAGCAATAATAATAATAATTTTTAAAAATCTTTTTCTAGTATTTATTGTTGACTTTGTCTTGTTTAGACAAGCAAGTTTCTAAACTTTAGTCAAGTAAACACATAGAAATAGCTGGCATCTAAAATCAAGAAAAGACAAATGCAATGCAATTCATGACTTCTTTGTGAGTCAAATGTTCCAGCCCCAAAATAAACATCTGCAAAAAAAGGTCATTTTGATCGGGTGTCTCATGTGAAAACTACCTGAGGGCAAATAAACGTGGGGATCACGTTCTTATCAACTCTTTCTGTTAATAATAGCCTGGTCACTGGGGACAGTCTGTTAGTGTTGGCCCACTGGGTCAGATAAACAATCCCGAGTCTCTGCCTCTCTTCCCCCGCTGTGACCTGGCCCATCTGCTTCTCTCTGGCCATATGGTACAGAGCTATGTGGGACTGGAGACATTATAGTTTTATGCATCTCAATGCTCCTTGCTTTCATTGAAGTTTTGCTGACATGACATTCCTTTGAATATTCCTCGACAAAAGTGAGGTCTGTTTTGGTGTTGGTTTTCATCTCAGAAGATAAATGAGCACCAAGGTTTGAATCAACAGACGAGATTTGTAACAGATACATCAGGTGGGTAGGAAGGCTGGCTACATATTTCTTCCCGGCTTACCTTAAATGAAATGTTATTTTTCCTGATCTTAACAACTAAAACAGAGTCCAGCATATGCAAAAGAGCACAGTTTGTTTGTTTTTGTCATAAAGAAGCTCAGTCTAACAGACTGCCTGAGTGCCATGGAGGAAGCACAGTCTGACCTGAAAGCTGTAAGACTGCTTTGGAGAAAGTGAAGAAATTAAACCCACTGGGACAAACTGCGCATAGATCAGACATCCCTCTCCTTCTCCAGATGAGGCAAGGGGGTTTCTGGGATGCTGCAGTTCTCTGCCTTGCTGTTGCTGAGGTCTCAACCCCAACCACTGCTCATGGGGCCTGTCAGCCACGCTCTGGCAGCTCTGGCCCTCAGAGATCTTCATCTGGCCAGCACAATGGGGGCTCAGAGCCTCCCTGAAGGAGCCATCCCTTTTTCCAGTCAGTCCTTGTGTATGGAGAACACACAGGTATATCCTCCACTGAGAACACGTTGCAAATGTCCAATTAGGCCTAACGAGAGCTCAGCTCAGGCATCAAAGGAGGGAGAGACAATAGCAAATGCACAATATTCCTCCTCAATGATCCCTTTACCAAGAGGAGGATGTAGTTATTGTGTGGGTTTTGACATCATGAAGCCTATATGTTCATCCTGCACCCAGCATCCTGTGGCATCTCTCTGCTGAGACCTCTGGACCTCACAGCCACCATGTGCATGACAGAGGCCTGAACTACAAAAGTGAAATGGGGATTATTGTACAGATATTACTACACCAAGCTGATTTACAAATTCTCTGAGGCATGTGCTAAATGGTACAGTTGTTTCTCAGTTTCTGTCAAACTTTAAATAGAAGTAAACCCCCAAACAGTCAAATCCATCCATATCTAAGTCACTCCCTCTCCTTGTGTTTCTCAGTGTCCCCTCGTGTTTTCACCTGCTTTGTGTAAAGTCCCACAGAATATGTCATGTAAAGCTCCAGAGAATTATAAAGTCAGTGAGTATCTTCTGGAGAATACAAGATTTTAGGCTCTGTTTTCACTTTGTCAATCAATCTTGTTATTTCACAGTTCTAGGGACGTGCCTAAAATTTGTTTATTAAAAAAAATTAGAAATATTATGACAGGCTCTACAAATTTAGAGATTTACTGTCTGAGGCTCTGTTTAATGCCTGAAAGTCAGAAATTAAAGAACAGATTTTCTTGGAACATCTAAAAATTCAGATGTGATTGAGAGTCTCAGTGCTGGAATTTGATGTAGATAGGCTGCCTTTCCTGCCAAAGAGCCCTACCACCTGCTGCCTCTGTCAAATAGATCCCCAACCTCATGATGTCAGAGTGAGTTTTGCCATGTCCTGGCCCAGCATTTAATGGACAAAATGTGTAAGTTCATCACCCTCTGCTGCTGAGTCTGTATGTGCTGGAAGGATGCTAGCAGCACTGTGAAGGGAGAGAGGAGAAATAAAGAGGGAGGAAAGGAGGCAGCCTCATCCTCCTCTCCACCTGTTGTTCAGTGAAGCAAGACTTCCACTACCCGAAAAGTAATATTATTCTTTGCATTAATATCTTTCTTATCCCTCTTTAACTGGGAAAATTTTACACTTAGAAATGAAGGTTTAGAACCTGCTAAGCAGAATGTCATTTCACAAGTTGTTTTGCACCTCAGTAGTGATTGTAGAGAAATGCTTGCTGCCCTGGTGCTAAAGGGAGAGACATATCCCTCTCATAATCCCAGGCTTGACTGTCATTTACCTCTTTTCCCTTTGAAGACACTAATACTCTGGATCTAGACTGTGTGTGCTGGGGAAAGCTTTCACAGCCTGATTTGCAGAGAAAAAGATCAAAACCTGCACCCCGCCAAAAAAAATATCTCCCATGACAAAAATTAAAAGCAGATAAGAATGTGACACATTTCTTGGGTGATATGATAACATTTCCCATGACATAGTTATTTCCTTTAAACAGGCTACTCCTTTCAACAGAGGTGAAGAGGGAAGGGATGAAAGAAAAAAATTGTTTACTTGGCAGTTGCATTCAGTGCTGCCTCAGAAATCCTCTGGACTAGGGATTTCTTGTATTAGGGGCTATATGGAGATATTTTAAGATTCACAGGATGTTCTGATGTTATATTGTATGCATCATATCAGAGAATTCCATAGGAAACATGAATAATTGCTAAAGTGAGTTGCTCAACAACCTCCAACAATCATGTCATAGCCATGATCTACCTCCCTCTCTACAGCATCTTTGTTAAAATGTGCAAATAGAATTATAAAAAGTTTCAGAATATTGTGCTACTAAGAGTTTATGTAATCTTATGCTTCAATCAAGGAACTTATTCTTAGTTTGCAGCATGACATGTGTACACGTGTTCCTACATAACCTATTGTGGAACTAAAGTGGCTATTGCAGTATACTTTGCACAGTTTAAGACATTCTAACAAAGCCCACAATGCCAAATGAAAGGACAGATGCCAAATACTGGCATCTTCACAAATACTGACATTCTAATCACAAATGCACATTGCTTGTCTCACCTCTTCACTCCCTGGTGGGAGAATTTTCGCAGGTACCCTGGGCTTGTAAGCATTTAGAAGCTATAGTGTGTATTTTTGAACCAGTTTATACTATCCTGTATGCTATGCTGTGTATAGCATATATAATCATCTTCAGTGAACGGGATTTCTTGCAGGAAATCAGACTCTTGCTGAATCCAATATCCTGATGCAAGAAGGGACCATATATGTTGTTTCACTGAATGATGCAGCCAGCGCAGGAGCTGCTGGTTAGCATATAATGTGCTCTCAGGGAAAGGCTCTTCCCAAACCCATGGAAGAGGACGATGCCCTGAAGCCAGGGTTCATGTCTCATTCTAAATTTTTGCTTCTAATGCTCAATAGTTTGATTCTGTTTTCTCTTCTCAGATTAGTATTGAGTGAAAAATCAAACAAACCAGGGGTTTGAGCAAGGTTGGAGTGAAGTTGGATTAATAGTTTGTGTTAAGTGCTGGGGAGAGAGGCTGATGAAGGAGCACAGAAAACGGGTGAGTGGTGGCTTCCTTACGGATTTATTTCTGAACACGTTAATAGAAGAGTGATTCTTTTTATTGTTTGCTTTTCCATTTTCTTATACGAACTTCTCTGCACAAAACCTGTTCTTAACACAGGGGTTTTTTCATCCTTACATATAAAAATCTCTATTACTGCCTCAACACACAGTCAGGATTTCTTATGGTTTGTGAATATAGGAATGAAACCAAAATCAACTTGACACCCATCATGTACAGTACAAAGACCAAGATGGGGTCCGAGCTTGAACTTGTGCAAAGCTGAGTAATACTAGACTGTTATCTTGTCATTAAGAATTGCTTTGAGTCCTTATCTGTTCAGCAACTCTAATTAATGATCATTTAACTGTACTGTCAGCCCCATTTAAATCTGAGTGTTGCCAGTTGCTTCCTTCATGCGGGCAGCCAATAGGTGCTGGGGGAGTCATTCATGCATGGCATTGTCCCAGTGGTGCTGGGCCTATAGCATCCCAGTTTAATAGGGCATTCAGGGCTCATTAGCGAGGAAACACATCAGGAGTGACCGCTCCACTGCCACACGTTGCAACTAATAGCCTCGCCGAACAGAATCGTTTCTGTTTCTGCTCACTTGTTTTTGAATCCTTTCAATGTCAACAAGTGGTCATGTCGGCAGGAGCCCGCCATTCTCCCCAACAGTTTTATCCGTTGCTCTCCTGAGCCAGACTTGTGTCCTCCTCCATTGTTCCAGCCACAATGGAGCCTGAGCAATCACAAAGGCTTCACAGCCATTCATCATCAGCTCACGAATTCTGGGGTTGAGATTGCCCGCCAAACTTTTGGGCCATCGTTTTTGGCATAATGTGTGAATGGCCATGAAATACAAATAGTTTCTGAAGTTTACACTTTTGTTGCAAATGCATAGGATGGCAGTGGGGGGCTGTGGTGAGGGGACTGGTTGGAGGGAAAGAAGAGGAAACAAAATCCAGTGTTGCTCTGGCTAAAAATAGATAAGATCCTGTAGAGGCAAGATAAGAGACAATGAGATTTCTGCTGGAACAAGAGGTGTAGAGAGGAGCAACCAGGGAAATGGAGGTGTGTCCAAAAAAAGTATAATCACACTTTTGGCTCACAGATTTGGAAATAATCCCTTGGCCTTGGCGAAGAGGCATGGGCAGCTCTTGCGTTGCTGGGATCCAGGAAGCGAGCTCCTGGGTGAGCTCCCCTCCTTCCATTCATGAGAACAACCAGCATTTTTCCTGGTTACTGGAAACACCACTGTCAAAACTCTCCCTGGAAGCACACACCTGCTGCATGTTATTTGTATTATGCTAGCATTTAGCCCTTGTTGTGCTAAATGGAGAATGAATGGATGTCTCACAGGTGGAAACATAAGATTTGAAGATGTAGCGGCTTCAGCAAGGTCATGGTGGTAAAATCAGAGGTGAGAGTCAAAGCTAAAACATGCATATATTTGCATGTTGGTCAGTTTATTTTATGTATAACTTCTATGGTGTCGTGTTCTTCCCTACATCTCCAGTGGCTGGGCTGAATCCCACCTGCTTGATTGCTAGGCAAATCAGACATTCATTTATTGTGTACTGACTACTGCCCAGACATACCCTCCAAGCATCCTCCAAATGATGCATTTGGGATGATGCAGAATGAGTGCGCTGTGGCCACGGAGTTAAACATTGCCATCAGAAGTTGGCTGGGCACACGGCACAGAGCTTGCTGTACCCTTCCACCTCTTCCTTACCATGCAACCTTTTAGGCAGTTCCCATTGTGTTGATTTTTCCCGAGTCAGGGTTAATGGGTAAATTCCAGTCAAAAGAATTTGATTTAGAAATTTTTGAAAATATTTGGAAATCCCTGTGAGTCTCCTACAGTCTCTTCTCATTCATTTTAATCTGCCAGGATGTTACAAGGAAGTTCAAAAGTGCTCATAAGAAAAGTAAAGGTGATTTCTTTTTTTGTCTGTTACTGAAAAATTAAGTTTTTCATAAACCACAATAGCCAAAGATGCTTTTCAGTGCAAGCACTGAGAAATGGTCTCCTATTCCATTTTACACTATATCAACCATATCAACTAAGGACTTCTCTTTCTACCTGTTGCAATAATCAGAACGGGGAAAAAAATTACTGCCTTTACCCTTTTATCCTAACAGGTCTGTATCCACATTATGGCCCAGATTATCATAAAAGTACCAAGAAGCATTGCATGTGTATCAAACACCTTTCCTAACAAAAGTTTTGGGTGTGGAGCTGAAGTGGTCTCCAACATCAAAGGTAATGGAAAACGCATTTTTACACCATGTTTTATGTGATCATTGCCTTTCAAAAACAGTCACAAAACCACTGATTGTATAAGTATTGTGTTTCCTTTAAGATCCATTAAGATCTGCAATCACAAAGGACTGGCTTTGGAAAGCAGGCTGTATATGAGATTCACAGTTATCTATTGGAGAATACTGTAGCAGGGCAGGTGATTCTTCTTGTCATGCTGCATTTTGGATGTTACCGATGGGCACAGGGATTACTGATTGTCATGTCTTGCAGACAAAATAAGCAGGAGAACATCACAACAAGGAATCTCAGTGGGTTCAGGTGTAGTCTAAGCACATTCCAGACATCAGGACTTTAATGGGCATATCCATGTCAGCGCAATATCTTTAGGGATCCTTAGAAACACTAAAACAGGGACCCCACCTGTCCGTATTAGGCAGGGCTTAGGCAGCAGTTTTGCAGAATTTATGTGTAGATGCGTGTAGTGGAGCAATGGAGTAAAACCCTGACTGTGGTAAATCTAGAGGGGTTTTGGCCTCAGTGTGTTTTCAGGTACTTGTCCTAGTCACTCCTACCAGACTCATAATGGTATGCATCTATTCAAGCTTTTCAAGGACAGAATTTTTCTTTTTTCTTTTCTTTCTTTCTTGCCTTTTTTTTTTTTCCTCTCTAAAGCAGCTTAGGAAAGAGGTAACTGCTCCTTTTCACAGTCAAAGCAGGATATTCTGAACAGAATGTTAACTAGACTTGGGGCCAGACTGAAGAAGGGTTTGAACAGTTTTTGATCTGGGTTTTTGGCTTCAGGATCATAAATAATAATATAAAGGGGAAAGTGTATTTGGAAAATTTGTAGATATTATATTTTGAAGTTACTTTAGTTATCCTAAGAGTTGGAAGTTTTCTGTAAGAGAAAAGAAATCATGCTGTGTAAAAAAATTACTTTTTTTCTCTTTTTTTTCTGTTGTTGTTGAATTTTTCAGCAATTTTATGAGACTGTTGATTAGTTTAATGGACTTGAAGGCTTTGGAATTGCAAATTTTCCAGACTGGGTAGGCAAAACATTCTGGTGCTCTTCACAAAGCTCCTCCCTGAGACGCATGTAGCACTCTACAGCCAGATACCAGACCTCTTAAGTCCTAGACCTGTAAACACTTAACTATATGCATCTGCCTAAACATAAACTGCTCTTTTGCTTAAAATTCTGCATGTTTTTTGTTGTTCTGAAAGAGAAATTCAGTGAAATTTATATGAATGCCTAAATTTGTGGATTTGGAGCATGTCTGCGGACAAAGCAGTAAACTGAAATTTATGCTTGCCTCAAAAAATGGAGGCTTCCCACTTTAAAAAATGCCTTTTATTCATAGCTTCTAAAATCACATCTGAACACATAATGTTTTGCTGCATAGAGAGATGATGATTAGAAGTTTGGGTTTTTTTAAAATATAATTTATAATGAAAGCAACTTGGAGGAAAGTATTCTGAACTATACTGAGCAACTGACTAGGAGCAAGCTTTGTCCCCGATGCCAAGAACATCAGTGAATGATATTGATTTCTTGTACCAGATACCACGCTGATATTTCAAAATGCCACATCTGAACTGTGGCTTCTTGTCATCAGCAGATACATTTCTCAGTGGTGAGTAAGCAAATTGAGGACCTGATGTGTGACATAGGTAAGTAAGAACCCAAGTCCTGTGTTGCTCAGTCTCACTTTGCATTCTGCATTTGCCTGCAAGTGTTATTTTTAGGCCAAAAAATTATATGTAGCTCTGTAATCATGTAGAAGTTCATAATCTGTTCTTTTATTTCTTTGCTTCACATCTGAAACTTCTGGATTTAAATAGTAATATTTATGCAGTGGGGTAACCTTAGTTATAATGATAGTACAAGATAGCTGAAGAGTGGTTGTGAGGTGGAAAGCTTAGGCTTCAGTAACAGTCCCAGGGAACTGATGAAAGGGTTAATATACTGATCAAGCATTATGCAACCCACTTTTCACTGCTTCATGCTCCTCTGAACGTGGGGGATTGCTGTTGGTGCAGACTTCTATGGCTTTAAAAGTGAAAATCCTTTCACACTTTCTAGGGATATGATTTTGTGACTTGAGAGTAGTTTTCTGATTATCTGGTGAAAAACCATGTGAGCAAGACCAAATCCTATGATTTAGTGCAAACTTTCTGGAGTAGTTGGTAGTTTTTCTTTTTTTTTGTTTTTTTTTTTTCTTTTTCTTAGGGCAAGTGACTTAAAGAATAGCCTTTCCTTGTTGATTGCTCTACCATTCATTGGACAGCATATGGTTTTTGTCTTGGGAATCATCCAACATGTCACAAAGGCAGTGATACTGGACAGTTACTAGGCAGCTTTTGTATACTTTGGGGATAGGGGAAGATGGTATTTTAATAGATTTCCTTGGGGATCTCTTAGAAGGGTAATTTAATTGTTGAAATCAAATTTTGGACTCCTGTCACAAATCATTACCTTATCTTTCATCCATCTATTCCCTTGTTGTTCAAACTAATAAAACATGCACACTGCTCTCCATTCATGTGATCCCCTTCATACGTTTTTAACTGGTAACCCCAGCTAATAATGGGTAGGTGGTCTGTTTCTGGGTGAGGATTTTTTTGAAGGAATGGATAGTTTCTCTAGCTACCACATCAACAAGGGTGGCAACACTCGTTCACTCAAGATTAAAAGCTACAGAACCCCATGAATGTTGGTGAAATTCAAGCAGGAAAATGACTCAAAGAGGAGGATGCAACCCGGGGCACTGCTTCAAATATTTGCATTCTGGACTCTGGCAGGCAAATCTGGACAAGTGAGTCATTGGTAAAGTGATCTTGAGACCCTTCTTGGTGAAGCCATTTGTCACCATTGCTATGGTAGCTTTTAATCAGTTCCAGCTTTCACTCAGTAATGCTCTCAGAAGACAGATCGCTGAATTTTCTAGCAGCTGTTTGGTTGAAGCATCTAAGACAAAATGAATTAAGATGGTGGGAAACAGCCTGTGGTCCCACTGTTCCAGCTGCTCCTCCCACTGTTCCAGCTGATCCAAGCAATGTGCTACCTGCAGAAACATATTCAGGCAGCACCACCATCTATCCTGCCCCAGCCTCTCCATCCTCTGTAGATTCTCTTATTCCTTCAAGAACTTGCAGCTCCCTGCTATCACTCTGAGTGCTGCAGCTCTCCTAAACATGCAAAAGTGAGGATCTTTATTCCAGCAATTCAGACAGTAAGGAGACAGGGATGGAGGATGAGGAGCTGTGAGCTGGGAGAAGCCAGTTAAGGCAGGAAAAAGTGAGTAAACAGCAGAGTTGAGGCAACACACCCTATGAGCTTAGTGATGTAGTCTCAGGGCATCCTTAACCCAACGCTAAAGCTCATCTGACCTTCAAATTTCTAAAATTTGATGCTTCAGCCTTCTGGTCACCCCTTGAATTTAGGAATGGAGAATGGAAATGATGCTTATTTCTCACAGTTCAAATATATTTCTCAAATGTCTCTGGTTGTGTGAATGATTGGGTTACGTGATTGTGACTATTTATAGACAGGATTTCTGAGCTTGGCCTGGCTCTACTTGCATGGAAATAACTGGGGTTTTTAAAGAAAGGAATCACTGCATCATTCCAAAATCCTCTTTAAGGCTCAGTGTTCCCTTTGCTGGCAGGGAACAAGCAGCATCCATCCCTACTGTTAAGTATTTATAATCTTAAAAGCAGAAAACAGAATGTTGAGGAGCATCAGGTCCAAAAATAAAAATGTGTGTTTTCAGACCAAGGAGGTAATAGGCAACAGCTGCATGCTGTTTGCTCACTCATTTATTTGCTCCAGTTCTATGGCTACTTCTTGTTTTTCACTACAACATCCTTCAAATTCTGTTCCATTTCTTCTTAAAAATATTCTTTTGGTTTTGTGAGCTCAGAAAAATTGTATTTAGCAACGCAGTGAATGACTTAAATAACATTTAGATACAACCACTGTCATCCTAGAATGGGAACCATTGCAAGTTTATACGTGGGCTTCTAAAATAAAGCGATCTTTTTCTTAGATACTTCTGTGAAAACAGGAACAAATCTTGTGCTTTATGCACTCAGGAGTTGATGCCTGCTAAGTGCAGTTCTTATAGGTTTCTTTATCCCCAGTGCTAAGAAAACCCTAGCTTTTTTTTTTTTTTTTTTTTTTTTTTTTTTTTTTTTTTTTTTTTCATGTTTCATCAAAAATGTTTTTCTGGAACAAACCAAAACAAACAAAACCCAACTGGTCTTTTGTTGGTTGCTCCACTTCCCCAAAGGGTCCAGGGCACTCAGTGACAGCATCTGTCTTAGATGCTATTGAAGGCATTCAGCCTCTAAATGCTCTTCCACTGACGTTCTTTTATGCTGTGGTATTTGAAAAACTTATACAGCGGGGCTGGAGGAAAGGAAAAAGGCATCTTTTGAACAGGGTGGAAAATATTTAATCTTCTCTCCACCTGATTTATCTCTTAAATTCTCAGGAACTTTCCTGTGCTGTTTTTCCACTTTAGGGAAATGCAAATGTCCACATCTTTTATTAAAATTAATATTATTTTTGCTATTAACAACAGTTTATTGTAATAATCCCTGTAGAATTTTAAATTGAAAGCTGGCTGAGGTCTTCAAGCCCCAGTGTCCTTTTACTAAATGTGTTCAGAATTAGATCCTAAATTTGTGCTGCTTATTTCAAATTCTATATTCACTACTTTTAAAGGAGAAAATGAATTCATGCAATTTCTTCCTTAGCAAAGCCTGGGGACTTTTGGTCTTTTCTGGACTGTCCCTTTAAACTATCTGAGGTGTTTATTTTGTGTATGAAGAAAGACTTTACTGCTCTGAGTAACGTCATCCTGGCTGTGTGTAGAAATGGGGTGGGAGTATGTGTGTGTGTGTGTGTGTGTGTGTGTGTGTGTGTGTAAAGAGGAAGGCCAATTGTTCTTTTTGCTCTTAAAAAGCAGTGTTCCTTTTTATAAAGAGATTTTACTGTAGCCCTCTGTATTCTTCCTCATTACAGAGAAATCCAGTGAAATTGTATCTATTTCCTCAGACTGCTGTCCTAGATACCTTAACATCACACGGGTAGTAAATGTGCTAAATTAGAGGGAATTTTTTTATCACCTTTGTGGAAGTGTTTGTTCTTGTATCTTTTATTTTACTTCATAAAAAGGGAAAAAAAATCCACCATAAAGAAAGAAAGCAAAAGAAAAACTTCACAGAACAGTAAACCTGAGACATGGATTCGAATGCCAGACAGTTGAATGAACAGGATAATCGGGTATTTTTTTTGACAGGTGCGACAGCCTGCCTATGACTGGCATTATAATCATTACCATTTTAATAAGGCTCTAATAGGGGGGCCGATAATTCAATGGGGTGTGAGGATCCTAATTCAACTCCCAATCCCACATGAATGTGCTAGAATTTGTGGGCTTTGTTTTCCTCTTTTGTACCCCTGAATGCAAATAATTACTGGCTACAGATTCAAAAATTCTTAGAACTGGAAGCTAAATTAGCTCTCCTAATACTGCACAAGAATGTCAATACTCAGGGGGGAAAAAAAGGAAGTAAGTGGTTTTTGGTTGTTTTTTTGTATTACACTTGTGGTACTGCAAAGGTTCTTTAGCTTAAGTGGTTTGGTTGGCAGTGTGAATAATACCAGCACTGTTTGTAAAGGCCATGCAGCTCTCTTTTCCCCCGCTCTCCCCAAAAGGAAAAGTAAACGTATTTGTCTGAAAATCATTTCTGGAACATCATATGCTGCTTTCTACCTGCGATTTTTGTTGATGCTGCCTTGCTCTGCTCCAGATGTGGCCGTCCTCTCCATATTGTTTCAGCAGTGGCAAGCGGCGTGTTCAGGATCTGCGGCTGTGCTTTCACAGGAGCCCTGTCAGCACTGAAGCAGTCAGTTTATCCCATTCACATGATCCTACAACACAATTTCAAGTCCTGAGGCAGCACCCCACACTGTGGTTTGAGGCTGAGTGCTGAAGGTACCCTGTGGGTGTTTCCTGTTACACCTGTTTCCAAATGTAAGAGAATACACCAATCTCTGCTTAGGACACCACTTACTTTTGTGTTTAACGGCATTTGAGTAGCTATTTTAAAACCCAGCAGGTTAAGAGGTCAGCAGCCCTCCTTCCTTGCTCCTACTGACTCCTACCATGTGTCTCACTCTTGGGATGCAGGACCAGGTAAGGGGAAATGGACTCCTCTCTCTGTTACCAACCAAAACAAAAAACCTTTTATATTTGTGGTCTCTGCTGACCTATGCAATGAATTTTTCTATTCATTTGTGATCAATAATACACATTATTATTTCTAACCAATGACCAACAGTGCTACATGGGACAAGCATTTGAAAAATTGAGAGGGACATTTCCATATAACCCCATGCAGCTGGAATCAGATTCTCCCGCCCACTATTTCTAAATTAGATGTGGAGTCTTGCCATGCTTTCAGTCCTCTTTCTCCTTCTGCACATGCATTGCCTGATGTTTAAGGAATATGACCAACCCTTAGTGTATAAGGGAGTAAAAGATAAATAAAGGCACTTTATATCATGTAAGAGTGGGAAATAACTGAGGGGGACAAACCAATCTGTGAAAATGTGCTTGAACCTTTGCCCCAAACTGAAATGCAGCATTTTGGAGCTTGGCCAAAAGCTGGTTAATCTTTTTCGCTCTCTGTCTTTTAATGGTATTTATGGTTTCGCAGCACTTCCTGGTTTCATCTGGGTCCAAAAGCAGGAGACTGAAATATCATCGAAAAGGCTATTCACAGTGTTTCCAGCTGGCTAGGACCATGGAATGAAAGATCTCTCACAATCAGGTCTGTTCTAGAAGGGCTTCTGCCCAATTTCTATCCTGATAAGGTTCTGATGAGCAGCCAAACTGCTAGAAAATTATCCTAATTAAATTGAAACTTTGAAAATATGCCCATCTACAAAATAACTGACATCCTTCACCTGATGAACCTGTGTACAGAGAATTAGCTTATAAGGTTTGTTTTTTGCCTTTTTGTGCTGAAGATGTTATTTTTTCTTGAAGGTTTCTCATGGACTTGATATGCACACAGGCTATTTGTGCTCGCTTTGGAATAATGTTTTTTATGCATTTCAAGTTTTCATGGACACTAAGATGCAAACCCAGATAGTTTCTGCTTTGATTCAGACATTGAAACAACTTCTCAATCCTGTGGTTTCCCTGAGCAGAAAATGACAGGATTTGGAAACGATCACTGCCTTTCTGCCACTGTTAGAAAGAATATATGGAGGTCTTTTTCCCATTGCACATAGTTTGATTTAAGCTGGATGTTGTTACAGAGCAATCTGAGGTGCTGGGACAGGCTGTGAGGAGCAAAACCCATAGATGGAGAGGATAATCTTTCCCTCTGTTTTAGCATACCTTTCACTGCCATTGTGGCTAATTGTCGTTCCTTTGTGAAAATTTTCCTAGTTTGGCTGTGAAGATTGTTGAGAAGTTTGTGAAGAACCAGTGGAGGATGTCCCTCTTCTCCTTAGGCCTTATTCAGTTCTCTGGGGGCCAAGGTAAAATCCAGTAGTTTGGAGACAACCTTGAGAGTACCCAAAGCTCTCCCTGCTGACTTGGATCACATAACGGGGTTGACTTCCTTCTAGGCACTGATCAATAACTTTATTCTTCTCTCTTAGACACCACAGGAGGCTCTGCTAGACTGGCTTCTGTCTCACAAGCATTGTCCTTGGAGGGTCTTTCTCCGGCTGAGCAAAGGTTCCAGAAAAAAAATCACAAATAGTTTAAAGATTCATGGTGGATGTGTACTTACTTGCTATTCCTCTTATCTGTTGAATTTGTTACTGTTATCATCACTATATCATCACCATATCCAGATGTGGGCTAAGAGCTGAGTTTGGCTCTGGAACAGCTGTCCTGCCGCAAATGCTTCAGCAGTCTGAGAAAAATACAACATGCCTGAGGAACATAAGGGAAAAAGATTTATCTGTCCTGTGGTGGAGAAAAACTCTCTCTACACTCTGATGATTTGCTTAGGCTATTGAAAAGAGAGTATGGGGTAATTTATCTTGTTTTATAGCTCTACACGTGCTCCCTGTTGCCTGTGTGTTTGAGTGAAGCTTCTTCTTGGGTCATGTTTCAGCCATTGCACCTACACAAGACATTCAGGAAAATGCTCCTGTGGGTTTAACAAGAGTGGCTCTCAGTCTGAAATCCATGAGGAGAGACCCAAGCCACCAGGACTCTTCCCACCTGATTCCAGCCCAAATGAGTCCAAACCTGCTAAGAAACACAGAACAAAGAAAAGCTTCTCTGTCAAGGGAAAAAGCAGGAGGTGAAAAGGGATGTGAAGATGCTGAATTCCCTTTCCCTAATAGGAACTAGAAAACTAGGCAAGATTTAATTGTGTTGTTGAGTTTTTAATTGGATAGCAAACTTTCTTGTAGGTGGAAGAATAGTTAGTTAAAGTTGTCCCAAAAAACCAAAAAAAGCAAACCACTCAATTCATAATTTTTAGTAATGTTACCCAGATCCAAAGGGTTATGATGCAGCCAAAGGAATTATTTCTGTCTATGTCACTGGTCTGCTGCCTGATTCCAGCATTTCACTTCCCTCCTCTGTAGCTTGCCTTTGTCAAAGCAAAATCTAATAGTGAACTGTCCTGCAGCAGATCTGTTCAAGGTTGATGAAGGGTTTTGGAGAAGGGGCTGCTGCTAAAAAAGCTGCTGTAAAAGTTTTCACCATTAGCATTCACTTTGATGCATTAAAAGTAACCATTTTTCCCTAAAGTGCTGGAGGTTTTATTGTGCGAAGAATTTAGATTAACATTAAATACAGAAGGTTTTAGAAATCATTCACCTTGAAAACTGGCAAAACTGGCATATTCACAGCAGAAGTGAAAGACATGTTTTATCTGTGTTGTCCTTTGTAATTATGCTGCTGAATAACAGGAGTATTATCACACCAGGGTTGTGCCAGAGGATTACCCAAAGTTTTTCAAATGGGATGGTAAAGTGGTGCAAACAGGTGCATAGACAAAGAGCAAAAAAGAGGGGAGGAAAGTGAGAGGAAGAAAGCTGAAGCCTCATAGTTTCAGCCACATAGCAAAATTAATGGTTTCTCTAAGTGAATAGCATAGCTAGATTACTATTGAACCTGTAAAATTAGAGGAATGGGTCAGATTCTTCATTTCACTCCTGTATAAACTTAGGCAAATAGGTCACTTCAATTGTGCTTTACCAAAAAAAAAAAAATTGCAATAATTTTGCAGTGGATAAAGTGACTCATAAGAAGAACATGGACTCTGAATTTTGCTTCTCAAGAACTCCCTTTGCAAACTGAATGCTGCAAACTGGGATTTCTTTTTGAACATTCCACATGTGTGTATCCAGAAAGGGAGAGGAAGGCATTTCTAAATGAAGTTAAAATATCTTTACAAGTAAAACAGTCAATGAAGTGCATGCTCATTATATATTTACGTCACTTTTTTTAACGTATATGTGTGTTGATTTATTTGTGTACATTAGAGTGAGATGGATATTTCTTAACCTCTTCAGAAAATAATGATGTACTTTTGCACAGTTCCCTGGCAAGATTAAACTTGGAGAAAGTTTTCGGTGCCACTTTTGAGTATGAAATGTATCGAGAGATGCAGTTCAGTATTTACTGTTAATTACCACAAACAAAGCTGTTAAGGTTTTGGATATAGACATCTAGAATAACCTGGGGAGGGAGAGAATGGGACATTGGATATTCTACCTTCTTTCTCAAATGGTAGCTTTGGGAACATTTTGTGGTGGAAGGAAGAATACTTTAGGGATTTGGGTCACTGGGGAAAGTGGCCTGTCTCAGATTTCTGTGTTACCTCTGTCTGCTGGTTGTCACTGAAAACAGGGGAATATTTTAGCTTACTGATTACCCTGCTTTTGAGGTAAACCTCCAGGTGACTACAGGCTGGTTACTACCACTTTGGTCCCCACAAAGATCTGTAAGAGCAATTGGGGCATAGGACGGGTCTGGGATGACACATCGGTGCTCCCACTAATACCTACAGTGGGATTTCTATGATTCCAAGCAGGACTTTGAAGGTATCTATGGCTTTGTTTTGTAAGTAGAATGTGGCAGCCTCTGAAAGGAGACTCCTTAGAATATCTGCTATAAAGAATAATCAGTATAAATATCTGTAATTGCTGGTCCCAGAATCACGTGGTGGGGGCAAATCATGGGCTTCACAGCTATGCAAATAAACAGCAGCCCTGCAATGCCCCGTCCCCTCTGTTTTCCTGTCGTCTCTGTTCTCGTGCATCACTAAAGGGCATTGAAATTGCACAAGTCAGTCCTCTCGGAGGGCCTGGTGCCCCGCTGGCTCACAAGAAAGGGGCCAGCAGGGAGTTTAGGGGCAGCAGAGTACACATGTATGTGCTCACTCCACACGCACGCCCTGCCTGTCAGCCCAGCAAGACCCGTCACCCTCCTGATTGTTGTTTTGATCCCACTCCTTCAGCTGACATGCTCCAAGTCCTCCAGCCAGGGCTGTGAAGGACTGACACTTTCCTGTCCCAGAAAGAGCCCTGAGATAATGCACACAGGAGACTTTGTGGTCAGTCAGATCCAGTTTCTATCTGAATTTAAAGTGGTGGTGTTGACTTGATGACAGTAACTAAACATCGTTACCTTACATTGTCTGTGTCATAACATAGCCAAGAGGGGACATCTGAGATCATGCCTAGGTTTAGAGGAACTCACAAATCAGAAATTCATTCCCTTTAAATTACTTTTTCATTTCTGTGTATCATGAGAAAAAATACCACTTCTTTATGTTTTGGAACAACTTTACTGAAACAAAATGTTTTGGCATTATCAAATCAATTTTTTCCTGTTCTTAGTAAAACAAACAAACAAAAAAAATCAGTAAACTCAGTTTTGTTGACAGGGTCTGTCTTGCCTAATAAGAAAATGCAGGGTTAGTCTAGTTACATGATTCTCAAGACAGTTTCCAGTGGGTGAATATTTCATGATCCTAAAGGTCAAACTCTGCATGAAAATTTGTGCCTCTTGTGTGATAATGCAGTAGCTGGGATCAGCAGAAGTGTACAACATAAGAAATTTTTTTCATTGCATATGGCTGGCAGCAAAGCTTGCCAAGCAAAGTATTTCTGCCTTGCTGGTTTGCCTGAAGTTTGATCCATGGACATGGACATGGTGAGGTTATTTTGCATTCCTCCTTTATATCCTTGCTCCCTAGGAGGCAATGCATGATTAAGCTGGATCCAGGTCTCGATTTTTTGAACTTGTCTGCTTGGCTAGAAGAGAAACAGCCAGATGAATCTTTCTTTCTGGAATAAAGCCTGAAATCTAATCTCTACTGTACTATTACCAGCAGAGGATCTAAAGAGGGGTGAGGAAAATGCAGATGCAAGTCTCCTGCTGGCCTGCTGTTACAGCACCAGGTTCTTTTGACCTCTTGTGGGGCATCATGTGTTTCAAGAATGTTCCACTAAGAAGAATGACAGCAAAATGGAGTTTGTTGTCAGCCTGAGAAATTCACTCCTAGTGTTTTCTGCGATAGCTTTAAAAGCCACTATTTCATCTCATTTCATATAAGCCAGACTGCTGGGGACACAAATCAGTGGTTCTCCATGGATGAGTCCAGTTTTCCATTAGCAGTGGGGTCTGGCCACAGAACTTGCCTGGATTTTGGATTAGTGTGCTCAGAGGACTTATCAAACAAAAAGGACAGTAAAGACTCTGTAGAGAAGATTTCCAGAGGCTACCCTCCTTCAGCTGTTAAACATTTAAGTTGTGATTGAAGTTCAGACACATTGACTACGAAATGACGTGTTTAGACCATGGAGAATTTTTCTTAAATAAATGAAGGTGACTTGGTCAAGTGGGCTGGGACGTACACCTTATACAGCTAGTAAAAATTCAGGTAAATCCTGCTTTATAAAAGAGCTGTATGACTGGAACAAGTGTGGGGTACAGAGCTCAGCACTTGTCACAACCAGTGAGCTAAACTGTGTACAGAAGTAATGCAAGACCAGGAAAGTAAGGCTAATGGGGAAATGGATCCCCGCAGAAGAGAAACACTGGCTTATTTTCCAGCTGCAAGGGAATAAACAAAATGGGAAAAGTGCTGGCTGTCAGACTGGCTTGTGTGGCACAAGAAGTCAGGTGTTCCAGCCTCTGGAAGCAATGGAGGTGTTGCTGTGCAGCACTGCCAGGGCAGGGTGTCAGCTCTGCTGACAGACCAAAGCCCCTGGCTATCAGTTCTGTGGTCTGCTCAGAACCACAGCCTGCTCTTTGATCACTGTGTACAGCTGCAAATCCACAGGGATTTGGTTTTCAAGCAAATTTCACTCTTCTATCGCAAGGGAGGAAAGTTACAAAGGAGACAGGCTGACTTCAGATTTGTATAGTGGGATTCCTTTGTTTGTTGGCTGGTTTGGGTTTTTTTTAATACCTGCTCCTCACTCTAAAGTTTGGGGTTTTTTTCCTGGAGCCATTTTAAAGAATTCTAACATTTCTTGTCAGTGTGTTTATTTTTGAAAGGGACAAAATCTAGAAAAAGTCATATTCTCACCATGGTCACCTTTACTTCTCACAGCTGGCTGGAGAAGAGTTCAGTGTGTCTGTGAGGGCACCCAAAAGAGAGGAGATTTGCACAAGATTATGGAGATTTCCAAAAGAGCTGAATAACCATAATTTTTCTTCATCTTTATTTACATGAATTTACGTGTAAATATTTTATTTGCATGTAAATATTTGTTGAAATGTCCTAGGCTCTGAGAAAAAAAGATATTTTCTTCCACAATCAGATATATATTCAAACAAACAAACAAACAAACAAAATGCTATTGTACAGGAGGATGATAATGCCAGGAACTGACATCTTCCTTCTACTCCATTTATCTCAGCAATGCACTCTTAGTCTGGAAACTGTGATATTGAATATTGTCAGGTTGGGTTTCCACTAATTAATGAAAAACAGGCTGCAAGCACAAAGGATTAATTTGGCCTATTCAATCTGATCACAAACATTTTGAGAATCTGTTTAGCTTTTTTGAATGATGTGAGGTAAACCAAGAGAAAAAACATCTTTTTTTCAGCTAGTCAGCCAGAAAAAAAAAAATTCCACATGGATTTACCTAATGGGGTCAAAGCTGAGAAAAACAGAATATTGTTTCTGGGAGCCAGACAAGGCAGTTATCTTATGGAGAGGGATGGTTCTGAGGCTCTAAAAACTTTGGACCTACTAACTACCCCTGTGAATTTAAGCAGGCAGCTCTGCTCTGCCTTCAGAGGGAGTTTACACTCCCAGGATCAGGTGGAACTAACAACTCTTGTGCTTTCTGGGAGCCACAGGCCCATTTACAGGGATTTTGCAATGGGTGTAGTACAAAGCATCTGAGTCAGGTTCTCAGCTGGTGAAATCAATGTACTTGGTCAATGAAGAGCCTGGCAGTCTATATTCAGGCCCTCCTTGCGCGGTGTGGAGTGTCTTTGATTAAACTGTAATCAGAAACCAGCAAAGAGATAATTGGCATGTGTATTACTGCAGAACATGCATAAAACAATTCTGCTAGGATTGAGCTGTAAATATGTACCTAGGCTGATGTGCTAGCAATGAGCTGCTCGCTTGCTCCTAGGACTTAATTACATGTTACACCGATCGATGAAAGGTTAAAACAGTTGAATCAATATTTTATTGCACTGCTGTAAACTGTGGTTATAGCACATTAGACGACAAGTGGCTGGCAAGTTTAAAAGCGTGTAACTGAATCAAAGTCTGAGTAAGTGTTGTGTGTGCAATTTAGGAACAGTTAATACCTTCCAATTGAGAGGATTTGTTTCTAATTAATATAAAAGCTGTTTATTTAAATCCTGGGCAGGCAGTATTTAAATACACAACAAGTCACCTGGGAATCCCATCTAAATCACTCTGTGGAAAGCTGTTATGTTGTGCTGAAATAAATCCAGCATGAAGTAACTGTCGTCTCTTCATGCAGAGTGTAGAACAGTCCTCTGCGTGCTGTTTTCTTTTTTCTTCTTCCTGAATATGCTAAAATATTCTTGGCCTTATTCCACATTAAGGACCGATGAAAGTTACAGTGTTGCTACAGTTTCCTGTACTCTTATTGCCTGCATGTCCTCAGCCAGCCATTGGCAGCGGTTGTTTTGAAAAGGTGTCACGTATGAACAAAATAAAAGACAAGCCCTGACAAAAGGAACACGCAAAGTCAATAAGGCTGATGACACGCAGTATGCCGAACAACAACATTTACAAAATTATAATTTCTAGCGCTCCTAGAATACAGGAGACCATGACTTTGTTTTCTTTCAAGTGGACCTGTTAAAATATTTTTTAAATTTTTGTGATGTTTGAAGGGCCTATAGATATTGAGGACAGCAGCATCAAAAGCTCTTATAATCTTGTTAGCAGAAGAGTTGGCATTTTCTTTGGCTTTATTTTTAAAATTTATTTTACATTTCCCCCTTGCTAGAAAGAGTGGAATAAATAATGCTTTTATTTAAAAAAACCCAACAAAACATTTAAAAGTTAAGAATATTTCTGCATAATCTGGAATGAAAGAGTTTTAGAAACCTTCACAATTTGTGCTAGTCCATCTTTCAACAGCAGTACACACCTGTCATTAATTTTCTCCAGGTAGCTTCATTTTCTCCCCTCCATTTTTTTTCCGATTTCATCCAACCTCTTCATTCCCTATCTATGTGCACTGTGGTGACAATGACACCTTCAGCTCATCCTGGACCATATCAAAAAAGAAGCCAACAGCACTGTGAAAGGTGGTACTGGTAATTCCCTCCTTCATCTGGAGTTCAGAGAGTAGGCTGTGAATTTTAGTAGTTTCCTGAAGTGGTGGAGTGGCTGAGAGAAAATTTGATGGTTTGGGCTAGATTTTTACTGTGCGTTTCTTGAGCTGCATCCATGTGAGGAGTCAGCAATGACCAGTTCCTTTACTGTCTCATTTTTATCATGCCCATCACATCATGGATGAATTTGTCCCTTGCAAATTTGAGGAAGCCAATTTCTTTATTTCATTTTCTCTGGCATAGTTGTAAAATCAGCCTCAAATAACTTTCTCTGCTTGTTAATTATGTGCTAATGAGGTTTTCACTTCATATTTATTACTGAGTATTTATTTCTTCACACATCTTCCTCCAAGCCTCTCAGCTGAGCTCAGACTCCAGCACTGCTTGCCCATTGCCACCTCCCCTTAGCCCAGGGATGTCTGCCTTGCAGGAAAGCAAGAGTGATGTAAACAAGGATTTCTAGCTGGCAGGTCTTTCAATAGCATGTAGCATATTTATTTGAAAGGAATAAACAAATCAGCTGGTTAAGCTCTATTTCTGCAGGGCTTCCCTGCTGCAGATGGTTTCCTCAATGTGTTTTGTGGCACCTCCATAATGTGCAGCTTTAGAATCTCTCAGGAAAGTAAAATCTGGTAGTTCAATCAGTAGGAAGGAATGCTGTTGTATCAGGACTGGGGAGCAAGGAATGTTTGCCATGCAGACAGTTGTAATTTACAGGCTATAAATGAATCTATTTAGATAACAGAAAAATGAAGCCAAGCCTCATCTGGTTTTTATTTTTTTTTTACCCAACATAAGAGAAGTTGCTTTACCTCCAAACAAACTTGTTTCTGCACATCTCTGCTTTTTTCTGTCTGCTGCACCTCTTGGCAGCCACCTCACAGTATGTTTTAGGATGGATGTGTCACTAAGCAGGGGAAAGCGATTTCCCATAACAATGATAAATCCCACTGCAAACTGAGGGCCAATCTCTGCATGAGAAGCTTATGGATTTTAACAACTGACTGAAAGACCAGCACAGCACTCAGTAGCTTTGAGGATGCCTTGGCTCTAGTAACAAGCTGGGTGGTTGGTGGCATGAGGGTTATCAGGAAGTTAGATGCCATCTTCAGCAAGGCTTTGAACAGCTCTCCATAAACCACAGGTGCATTATGTTGGGTTAAGCCATTTCATATTGGGCAGCATGCCTCGGGGTGAATCCGGAAGAAATCACTGTCAGTGATCAAATATTGATATATTCTCATACCCACTGATGTTACCGTAATTTGAGTCATTTATGAGTCTTTACTTAGCGAAGACTTAGAAGTGCAGTAACTTAGAGGCTGGGTTATCTCTGAGCCTGCAGAGCAGGTGGCCAGGCAGTGCTCAGGTGGGGATTATTGCTGCCGACGGTGCTAGAACTCTTGACTTGCACCTGCCTCCTCCTCATAACAAGCACGCTAAAGATAAAAAGAGTCCGATTCCCTGGCACTGCCAACCAACTCCACCAATCTCTCAAAAACAAATACTCAAGCTTGACTGTAAAATTAAATAGAAAACAAGAGTTACCACTACCTTCTATTGCATGTTGATTGACCTGAGCACTCTCCAATCGCAAACATAAAAGATTAGATATCACTTTCCATACAGGTGTATGCAAACCATTTTTCGTCTGACTGGGAGAACAAATCGTTCAAAGTTCTGGAAAATGTCTGTGTGCACTTTTATAAGTGTACTTAGGAAAAGGAAGGCATCGAGTTATGCCTTCAAAGGTGGTGATTTACAGTGTCCTGTCTAGTGTTTCCAAAATCAAGAATTTTGTTTAAGCTTTGCAGAATGTACTGAAAGGAGATTTCTGATGCAGTGTGTGTGTTTACAGTGCAAATACAGGAACGGGCTTTTTAGAAGTTAATTACTCAAAGTGGTCTCACACAGGATAGAGCCAGCACTACAAGGGATGGGGGAGAAAGAATCTTCTCCTTCTTAGGGATTGATGTAAGCCAAGAGAAACTTCAAAAAGAGAAGGTTTCATGAGGTAAATTCAGCCTTGGGAGTGATGAGGGCAACAAAGTGAAGACACAATTTCTGTTTGGAGGAGATGGACAGCATCCTTGACTGTCACAATGGTATTGAATTCAAAATTCATTGGCTGTCTTTACTAAAAAAGCTATGATTTTTTTTAAGAAAAGGACGGAGAGACAGAGAGAAAAGGAGTCTACATTTCTGAGAAAAGAAAATACCGAAACTTGGTAACAGTGCTGAAAACAGCTATGAAAATTTTAAGATCAATTTTCAGCAGGCATTGATCATTTATTTCACAAAAGACTGTTCTATATACTTCCCCCCAAAAAAGTTGAACAATGATTTCTCACTTGTTTCTTGAATGGTTTGCTATTCCCCAAAATATACGAGTCCTCAATTTCTCTTTCAGTACTAGTGAAATGAGTATTTTCAAGGATTAGAGATGGAATTTTTGCACCCCACAAGAAAGCGCCTACCTTTGCAGCAGTTACCTCAGCAAAGAGAAAGTCTGTTCCTCTTCTGCCTTCAAGGATTAGTTGTTTCAGAGGCTAATTTTCCTAGTCTGAAAGGATTTATTGATCCAACAGCTGAAAGAAAAAAAGCAAGCTGACATTTCTGCCTGGGCAAAGACAGCTTTTCTAGTTAAGAGGGACTGTTAGCTGGCTGCTGCTGCTGTGATCTATATCATTGTGGCTATTTAAAATCAAGGACAAGATTTTCCTCTTCTTTACATAGTGTCTCATGACACAGGGAAGCCCCTGAGGAGATGCTGTGTTTTAGTTGCTGGTGTGTTTCAGGGCATGGCCCAGCAATGGTCAGAGTCAGTGGGAAGCTCTGGAATGTGCTGTGCTGGGCACAAGGTTAGCTCCACCCTGCCTCGTGAGGGTTTCCACATGAACATTCCCCAGGTCTGGCAGAACACATATCTGGGCAGATGTGTGGTGGGCCTTGGCCAGGTGGGAGTTCTGAGGAGCTGGCCTGGCGCTCTCACATTTGCCTGGCTCTGTGCAGGCACCATGATTCCCTGTGGGAATAAGGCAAGCGGTCATCACACGCCACCATCACAGCTGGAGTGGCGAACACTTTTTCGTACAATATAAACAAGCAATTTCACCTTGGCCTCTTGGCAGATTCATTTCAGACAGCTCTGCCTGAAATTCCATTTCCTCTCTTTTATGCAGTCACTTAATATTTTACTGTTGGGAAAAATATTCCTAATCCATTACTGGACATTTGCCTTTTTTCCACAATTATTCTGAAAATGCTTTTCTATGTTTATTTCTTTTGTGGAAAGTTTCTTGACTAATGATTTGAGCTGGGAGATGATAATTTGTTTTTAAGGCCTTCATACTTCTTCATCTCACTATTTTCCTTTCAATGGGCTCTACAAATCACTACTGCCCCTCTCTCTTAAGAGGGTTTTTGATTATGTTTTAATTGCCAGAGGATTATCTAGGTAGGAATAGATTGACTCCCATAATTGAAGGATTTTTCCTCTCTTCAGGTTATAATTTTCAGGTTATTCAATCCCAGCCAGGAGGTTCAAACTGTAACTAGATGCCCTGTTTTCCAGGCTGCATAGGATCTGTACTCATTCTGGGACATGTCAGAGTCTGCATCACTAAGGAGCTACTCACCAGAGTAAAGTGATGCTCACCTCCAACTATGCTCAGGCATCTGCTCCTCTGCCTTTGGAAGATGTGTGTTCAATTCTCCTCTCTGAGAACGCAGAACAAACATCTTCCTCTTCAGTTTGTTGGGTTTCTGCTGAACATGCTAACTTGCCCAAAGTGTCTCTGCATCAGCAGGCAGGGGCTGAAGTCTGTACTGCATCATTGCCCCCTGTGCAGCTGCAGGGAGTAGGAGACAAGCTGTTTAAAGGATTGGGCTACTGCAAACTTGCTTCCTCTCTGAGCAAAGGCCAACTTAGGCTTTTCAAGCACATGCTGCACCTCTTGCTGCCCAGATCTGTATTGCCTGCATTCAGGCTCTGTGGTGATGTCATGAATTAGACCCAAATGCTTTGATAGCAACAAGGTTGAAAATAAAAATGCAGTAATAAAGCCAGTACTTTGTTACAGCACTGTACACAGTATCTGGTACTGTCTTTGTCATAGAGGATGATTGCAAAGAAATCTAAGAAGTTAGGACTGGTAACAAATGACAGGAGTGTCTTTCCATGTCTCACATCATACCTCACGAAACAACCAGAAAGCACAAAGGGGAGGGACAGTGGAGGATCTTTTACTCTGCATGCTTGGCTGAGCCTCAGACAGGGTGAGAGAGATCATGGCTGCATTGTCAGGCAGTTCAGTGAAAAGACACCCTGGTGGCTCTGAATTTGCTAGTTCAAGGCCATGCATGTATTGACAGAGTGCTGAGCTGAGCCCAAGCGAATACTCCTGGCTGAGAGGAAAAGCCCGTGTGTGTGTCAGGCTGATAAAGCTGCTCATCCTGCTGCAAGTGTGTCTGCATGGCAGCATGCTCTCCCATGGAGAGACAGTCCCCCTAAGCACTGTGCTCTGCTGGGCTCTGTCCCCCACTTCAAAGTGATTTGGGAAATGGACAATTTGCTTGCTGTAAAAGGGTGGCTGCAAAGCTTTCTTTCTCCCACCTGGTACCCATTTAAACTGTCAGATCTATTACAGATGTGAAGGGGTTGTATCTGGCACATCTACACCCTTATTTCTCATAAGCATTGCTAATTCAAGAGATTCTGGAGGTGTTTATGGATGGTTGAACACCACACAGCACTCTGAAGGGTCTCACGGTCATTGGACAAAATCCATGCTCTGCACAGCACATTCACAGAAAATCAGAACACCCTTTCTATAAGATACATTTTTAAAATCCTAGAGGAATGACTACACGAGCTATCTGAGAATCACAGTTTAACTGTGTTTTAGTCCCACATCCCCAGTTCTACAAAGTTTGAGGCTGTGTAGCACCCAAAATCTGTTTCTTCCGGTATCATGGAAGGCGGTCTTGATACAGCAGAGTGTCCATGTAGCTGATCAAAAAAGATACTGACTGATACTTGGTGCTGAAGATGTTACATTAGGCTTTTCGCCTGAACCCTGTGAACCTTTCAGTACATTTAGACCAATGCAGTATGAGCAGAGCCTGCAGCCAGTGGCTCTCAGGGTGCTGATGTGGCTCAGACCTGCCTGCCAGGCACAGAGCTGATTTCTACACACAAACTGTATGCCACCCATCTATGAATCTGCTTTTCTAAACAACACCAGCAGGTTCAGCCTGCTGCTCAATCTTGCTGAAGCAGCCTCTTTTGTGCCCAAGTAGTGAGCAGTAAGACTGGAGAACTCCAGCTGTTGTGTCCCAATAACACCAAGCGTGCTTTGACCATTACATGTTCATCAAGAACCACAGCTGCATTCACCTCAAAGCTAGCAGTGTCATCTCAGCCAGGCCACTGCTTCTGAAGTCTTCACTGGCTTAGGGAGAAGCTGTTTTGCTCCTGTGCAGGAGCATGAGGAGATGCAGTGTTGTTATGGCTCGTATCACCAGGCTGCATACAAAGTATTAGAAATGTACCTGAGAACACTTGGCCATGGCAGGCAAAATGCTTGTGCTTTTGCTGTCCTGAGGTGCAGCATGAAAATAAAACTTTTATCGATGTGCTCAGCCGTGGCAATGTTTTCCAGGTAGTCATGTTTCCTCAGTATTTAAACCGGGGGATTCTAAAAATGTTTCCTTTGAAACCAAAGGGACTGGACAGGGATTTTTGCTTGGGCACGTCGCGGGAGCTGGAAGCGTTTCCAGGGCCGGGCGCGGCGGGCGCTGTCCGTGGTGCTGCCGGCGGCGGGGGGTGCCCGTGCGGGAGGCGTGCGGGTCTGTGCGCCCGTGTGCGCACAGCTGTGAGCGTGAGTCAGGGTACAGCCGTGTGCAGACGGCTCCTGTGGGTGGTTATGTGTTAGGTGCATCATGGAATCACAGAATAGATTGAGCTGGAAGGGACCTGAAAGATCATTTAGTTCCAAACCTCCTGCCATGGGCAAGGATACCTCCCACTAGACCAAATTACTACAAGGTTCATCCATCCTGGCCTTGGACACTGCCAGGGATGGAGCATCCACAACTTTTTTAGCAAACCTGGTTCAAGGTCTCACCAGGATAAAATTTTAAAATTGTGTCATTTTGATATATTTACACACAGTCAGGATCTCAGTGTAGCACTACAAGTTCCTTAGAGGCCTGCAGTTTTCAAACCCTTCGCAAGATAGATAAATCAATATGGACCAGTGAAAACTGTATGAGTTAGTATTGTCTTCATATCCTTTTACTTTCCCTGTTAGAAATATCACACAGAGATCGTTTTCAAAGAGACTGAAATATTTCAGAAACATTTGAGTGATTCTACTGGTTGTTTTTTCTCTGCTTGGCTCTGGTAGAGAGCAGGACATGTCCCATTAGTTATTGTAATATTTCTGTCATATAATAGTAATGCCGCTGGCTATTTTAAAACCTGCTGAAAAAAAACATCCTTTTTGCTACAGTCTGCCAAGCTTGACTCATTCATGTGATTATGGGCACAGACGCCTCTGCCAATTGCAGTCCAGGTATGGGAATCAATATTTAATATTTCTGGGATACCAGAGAAACCAGCAAAATTGTTGGGCAAAAGCTGTCTTGCAGATGATGAGATATGTCCCATTGCTTCATTTCTTAGCAGCATTTCTTTTGCTGCTCATCAGCCAGAAAACTATTTTGAATCTACTGAAGATCCAATAGACTAGCCCATTCTGTCATGTTCTGCTGATGGCAGGTACCTTTTGATGTTCATGCTCTCTTATAGATAGGTAACCGGTGAAGAATAACATTTACCCCAGCAGGCTTTTCACTGGCAGCAGAATAATAACTGTTAGAATATACAAATGTGGGTCTGAAATTCCATCACTCCTTGGGGTGGTGGGATGGTTCTTTGTGCAGACTTCATGATTCACAATGTTCCTTTGCAACTCACCCCGGGTAGCAGAGTTACCCAAATGCAATCACAGCTAAGCCTCAATGGAGAAGCCTAAAGCCTTTTTCTGTGTCTCTCTCTATGTATTTTGATGGTGTCCTATGGGGTACCAAATCCTTTCCCAGGATTTAGCATAGGGAATATAACAGAGACACTGGGGGCTATTTTGGCTCACAGGATGCCCACAGCAGCTGCTCCAGCTCTGGCCAGCTTTGGAGCACTACAGAGGCAGCTGCTTTGCACTCACTGAGGATCTGGGGATGTTTTTTCCATTGCCTCGTGCTCTTGGTTTGAACCTTTCAGTGTCTCTAGGCTGACCTTTGCATACTTACCCTCCTCTTACTGGAGTGAAAAGGACGAGTAGTTCTTGCCCCTTTGTTTCAGAGAGGAGTTCATTGTCCACTCTGTTTTCTAACACAAAATAAATAAGGAAATAATTTCATCATTACTTGTTAGTTTGGCTGTTTTTTAATAGGGATGTAGGGCAGCTGCACGGAGCTTTGAGAGTTTCCTTAGAAAACCCCAGGCCTTAAATACAAGAAGCGAACTCTTGGATAGGGTAGAGAATGACAATGTACTTCACTCTCTGTGTTTGGCAGAACTTGCAAATGAATATATAGTGTGTTTCCTAATCACAAGGAAATCTGCCATGTGATCAATTATTCTTTAATTTCATCACTTTAATAATATGTCATCTTGGATTTGTGACACTGTTGGGCGGCACAAATGACCAATGAGGGGCATTTGGCCTGTGTCAGTGAACAGCATCTGCTCAGCTCCATGACTGCAGAAGTGCCTGAGGGAAAGTGTGAGTTTAACTTTGCTCCCTTCCACAGCAGATTCATGTTTCTAGGCTGAAAACAAGTATAGGATGTAAGGGAAATCATACACAACTGAAAAATCCATTCTGATTTACAATTTAATGCAGCTGGGTTTTGCTTTTATTAGAAACCAGGGGGAAAAAAAAAAAAAAAAGAAAACAAACCAAACCCAACAAGAACAACAAAAAATCCCAGCCTTTCTAGGATCTCTGAATACAGGAAAGGTATTAATTTAGCTACTTATCTGGCCCATTGCCTAGAAACCTCACACTCCAGTATTTTCTTCTCCACCACCACCAGAACACAAAATGGGTGATTACCCTTACTTTACCGATGGACTCTGAAATACAAGGAGGCAAACTGTAGGGTCAAACTGTAGGCCAAGGCCCCATCTACTTGGTTTTTCCAGCTTGCCTTTTACTATAACACACCTCAGTTTATGCCAACAGAACTCTCTTAGCTTCTCCCTTTTCCCCTTCCAGCTGCAACTTTTGTCAAAGTTTAGTAATCAGGGTATGAAAGGTAAATAACACTTTCCACCAAAGATCTCTGTCGAGAAAAATGCCCCTCCATGAATCAGACTGGCATCAGGAAAACAGCTGAAGACACATTCTGAAGCCTCAGCCCCACAGGATCTTTAGGAATATTACTGTCCCGACCTAATGAGCTACCACTGATCCTAAACAATGTCTAGGACAAAAGACTAGAGGGGGATTGGCTCCCCTCACCCTGCTGCCTGCAGACTTCTGACAACCCATTAAGGTTATAGCTATTCAGCTCTGTTCAGACAGCCCTTTTTTTCCTTCTTTTTTTCCCCCCTAACAACTCCCAGCTAATGAGCAGACAGCGTTACTTTTATTTTGTGCCGGGAATGTATGGCTAAATAGGTGTCTGTGCACGGCTCTGGAAATTGGAATGAGATGAGGAAAGCAGAGGAAGAGAGACTGAAAATCACAGAAATGTCCCCATGGCCTTCGTCTGTCAGACAGAGACCCTTAGCTGAGGAATCCTCCTCGCAGGGATGGGTGAGGATTTGGGGCTGAGCCTGTGACACGTCGGGCTTGCAGAGAGACAGCAGCCCGGTCCTGCTGATCCCTAGTTTTGCAGAAATGGGCAGGGGAGGCAAAGCCAAAAGGCATCTTGGCATGTGCCGTCCGCTCTAGACACTCCTTGGACGCTGCCCTTGCCGTGTGCCTCCATCTACTTTTACTATAAAATTGCCGAAGGCGCCAGTCTCTCTCTCCCTGTGCCTGCCCCCCCTTTCCCTCGTACTTTACTAAGTGATTGGAGTTGCCCTCTTCCTTTTGCGCCTTCCCACCTCCTTCAAGCTCCCTCTTCAGCGACAAGCAGCATCACTAATTGCTTTTTAGGGTCTCTTTTCTGCTCTCTGTTCAAAATTCATGGGGCATTCCCTGGCCCCATTATGCTCCTTTCTGAACCTTTTCAGCTTCTTTTACAAACTTAGCACTTTCTGTGCTTCTCTTAGCCTTTGCAAAAAAAAAAAAAAAAAAAGAAAAAAAAAAGAAAAAAGCTTTCGTTTTTTGGGTTTTTTTGGCAAGCAGACCCCCTCCCTCTGTAGCACCAGCCCCCCTCTCTGCCAGAAAAGCACACGCACGGGCCCACCTCCCATTGAATGGCGGGCTTTGTGCAGGGAATTTCCGGAACACAGCCCAGGGCTGGAGGCGCAGTGTGAGTGGAGGGGCTTTGGGCAAGGAGCCTCCCTTAAGCCCACCCCATTACCACGGTCACTGTTTGCCCTGGGCTCTCTAAAAGAACTATTGTTGCCTGTTGCCGGGTATTCCCTAGCAACACTTAAGCCAGGCTGCCTCCTCTATTTATGGCAGAAACTTTTCAATGGTCTCCAAAACACGTGCTTGTCAACTTCAGAGAATACCTTCAAACAGACACAGAGGGCGAAAAATAATCCCAAGCACTTGCTTTAGTTGAAATATGTGTGTTGGGGGTGTTTTTCGATTTCTTGTCATTTATCCTGGATCAGAAACATAAAATACCACAATTCGAAAAAAAACAGAGATCCCTCGCCATCACCTTCTCCCAGCCCCTGTCCCCTGCACTGCTGAGCCTTTCCACTGGCAGGTGGGTGGGGGTCATTTAGGAGATGGATGAGCTTTTGCTACACTTCGAATCTTTCTGCACAAAAGATTGCTTCGTTATTTTAAGACAGATCTTGATTTCTTTGTGTGTGCCAGAGCCCTTACAAGAACCACCATACTTGTGTTGTCCACCAGCAAATGACCAATTACCAAGGGGGATGTAGGGTGGGAAGGGAGTCACTAATATACCTGTACAGCATAGGCATGGCACCAGCAAGCCACATCACCAAATAGTTGAGGTAAGCCCATGTGGTGGATGCACACACCTGTGGTTTTATTTCAGGAATTATATATTCCTATGCTTGCATTTCTGCAGTCATTTTGTCAGCTACAGACAGTCAGTTCAAAGAGGGGTCCAAGCTGCTGCATCTCCAAAAAGTTGCATACATATTTTGGTGATCAAGTGTAATGATGTGAGAGGAAAGCTTTTTACAGTGAGTCTCACTTGATAGAAATAGTCTTTGTGTGATGTCATACAAAGAGTTCCAGCATAAATTGGAGTCTTTGCTTCTATCACATTACTTGCAGATTGTTACTGCTAAAAAGCACTAAAGTCATTGTCACTTTTGGGAAAACCTTATCAGATAACCAGAAAATGTAAGTAAGGCAAAGATTTACAAAGACAGCTGAAGCAGTGTGGCACGCAACACATCGTGAATTTCAGTGGACCATGCACATCCCTGAGCTGCCCACCCACATATCCATGATAGCAGTGGGTGCTATCCCTAGTGCTGTGGAGACAACACACTGGTGTGGTGTCAGCACCATGTCTGGAATAATGATCTGAATTTTTCCCATCTGCAGATTTCCATTGTGTTTCCTGACATGTCCTTTAAAGCTTCAGTACATTAACGTGACATCCTGGCCCCGAGACATTTTTCTTAGCTGTACCCTCCATGTTGCCGTGGTGGCCCCAAAAGCTGAGCTTCCCAGAGCCATGGAAGAGGCCAGCCTGAGGCAACCGCCTGTGGAGGGAGCACCATGGAGGACTTCAGAGCTGAAGCAAAGCCCCAGGAGTGGAATGGGACTGACTGACAAGGAAATGCTGTGCTGCCATTTGCTGCTCTGTCCTGAGTAGATGGCCAAGGTCAAAGTTGCCTTTCTTGTTCTGAGCAAGAATCCGAAAATATTTCCTAGATGCGACTCATTCTGTATATGATTTTGGGTTGTGACTCTCTGATGAGCTCTGTCAGACTTTTAGAAGGATTAGAGCATATAACTAGGTGGTAGTTCTCTTTTATGACCTATAACTACGGAAGTCACTCAGTCAATGAGAACCCACACTTCAAAATTACACGCAGGTTTCATGATAATATCTCTTTTTCCAGATGTACGTGCCGGTGTCTCCACAGAGGTGTGAAATATACTGTACCTATCTATCTGCCCTGGTGCTTCTGCATTCCCATCTGCCATGGAATAGTTCCTGCTCTCAGCTCAGCCTTCAAAACTCAGTTTTGTTTCTGTTTCATAGAAGCACTGCAATTAGAAGATGCTAGATTTCCTCTGTTAACATGTTCCCCTGGAGAGCTTGACATTACAGGGAATGTAAATGGTTGCATGAAGTGCAAGATTAGGGCTGTTTAAATAATTGTTGTAATTGGAAATATGTGTATTATTATCTCTCAAGATGTTTTAGATTAAATTAATGAAGTTCACATCTGGAAGAGCAGATATTAACCCTTTATGTGTTTCTGATCCCTTATCTAGGTAATCTGAAGCTCAGACTTCTGGTTCAGCTGATATAACACAACAGTTCTTAGCTTTAAAAAACACTATGTTTTAGCTCTTGATATTTATTTTATCAATCTCTGGATTATACTGCTTGTCTTAGAGCAAATACATCAAAACCTACCAGCTTGATCTGTGGAAATTCTGTCCCACAGTTCCTACTAAAACCAATGCAGTACACAAGGCATAACAGAGATTTCTGCCTTGCCCTGTATTTAGTTAACAACTATATAGCAAAATATTTCAGAAGGCCAAGATTTTTATTTCTGCATTCACTGTTGCCCTTCTGCATGACTAGAGGCAGTGTAGGAAAGAGGCATTCATACTCCTTTTCCAAGTCTCTCCAAAGTTCTTAGCTATTTTAGCCCTATGACCCCATTTAACCTATCTTTAGCACATAAAGGTGCTCAAATAACTTTTAAAAAGGCATGGAGAAAGGGATTCTCTATAGAGGGACTGATCACTCAATAGTTTCTATTTATTTAAAAGAGTTAACTTCTAGCTCCTGCCTTTGCAACTGGCTGACATGCATCCCAAATGTGATTCTACAAGCTGGGCAAAAACGATGGTTCTCAAGTCAACAGAAGGATACAACAACTCTGGGCAAGCTGTTCTTCTGTGGATAGGCTTACCTAGGAATAGCGGTGGTCACCCCTGCTTGCCTGTCTCAAATGACACAATTTTCACTTTAAAAACAACCCATAAAAATTGTGTTTGCAATTGTCAGCCACTGTTTGCCAACGGCCAGCACAGTTGTCTGTTACACCCATTTTGAAAAAATTATCTACTAGCTGGGATAGTCACTGAGTGTTAGTTTGGCAGACACTCATTGATACATATGCCAGTGCTTGAAGTGATTCTGGGGCAGATTTTTCAGCTTCTGATTAAATTCAGCTTTCTTGTCTCACTGCCATGTGTAAAATTACACACCTGTCCACATTATTGAGGGTACAAAATTTACTTTCATCAAAGGATAAGTATGACTTAAGTCATTCTCAGATTCCAAAACACATTAATTTGTGCCTTGCAGACACCTATAAAAGTTTCTAATTTCCATAAGACTTGAATCCCAGCACTTGAACTCTGACCCTCCAGAAATACTGAGCCATCACTGAAGACCAGAGTCTTTCCTCCTAAGGCACCTGGACTACAAAAAACCACCATGAGCAAAGCTGGAGTGATTCTTATTTCTCCTGCGTCTGTATACGAGACATTCTTGGAATATAAAGTGTGTCTCTTGCACACTCAGACACCATGGTCTTCAGCCACCCAAGATCTCTAGAAATCTCCATCCAGTTCATCTTTAAGCAACAGTTACTTTCAAACTAAGGTAACTACAGAAACAGAGAGGTGAGAGGTGTGAAATACGGTTGAGCTCATCACACTGTCCAGCAAGCAAGCTGGCTGTCTCACAGGAAGAACGTGCCCCATCTGTAACATCTGGTTCCAACAGAAAATCCAAGGACATGGCTGCAGTGGAGACTCTGTGCCCCTCTTAGTGCCATCTTACACAGATGATGGTAGAGATCTGATGCCAGTGGGGACCCTTGCCTTGTTCCCATCCAAGTTATTATCCATATGGATGCGAACATGCCAAGGAACTTTCACACGCAGGAAGCAACTAAAGATGCCTTTTAATTAGCATTAATTTTTTGTCGACTTTTTCATCTTTCTCAGAATCACTTGTGAAGCCTTTGCTTCATCCCCTGAGCCAGGAGAGTGGTTGCCTCACACACACCAATGATCCTACTGCAGCAGCAGGTTTTTACCTCTCTGAGGCAGTATCTTCCATCTACCAAAGGTCTGTGTGTCCTGCCTAACCTCTACTTTGTGGCTGATAACCACAGGTTGAAGAGCATCACTGAAACCCTTATCTAGTCCAATCCTTTGCCCTGAAGGCAGTGTCAGCTAAACAACCATTCAGGGATTAATAGACTTATATGCACAGCAACACTATCATGGCTGTACAGCAGACTGCTCACAGCTGAATTTATTTATTTATGTACATATTTGAGGCAAAGATTAGTTAAAAACCTATAAAATAGTAGGACATCCACAGTGCATAGCAGTGGGTTGACTCTTGGCATAAGGACGAAAACCTGGATAAAGAGAGGGTAAATGCTGCTTTGCTTGCTTGTGTTCATAGCTGGATGTTTCTTACTCCTTTCCCCTATCAGTAGGAAAGGAGTAGGAAACTGTAACTGCTCTGAGTCTTCAAGTTGCATATTGTATTTTTCCTGTTTGTGTTATAGTGTCAAAAATGTTTCTGTAAGCTGGTGTTCTCTCATACATTGGGCTCTGAGGCTTGTTGTTGCCTACAGTGGAATTGGAAAGGCCTTTTTCCCAAAAGCCTGGAGACATCTCTGTCTTCAGTCTGGCATAAACTGAACTGTGATTTATATGCTTAAGCTTGGATGCAGAGAAATGCTTAGAGTTGTACTTAAATGGGACCTTGCAGTCAGGGTCTCAGGGCTTTATGTACTGGACTAGGAGACAGCACTCTTCATGAGAGCTCAATGTTCCTACGAGGCTTCAATATAAGCACAGTGTTTAAAGATCCTAAGCACTTTAATAATAGTAAAAGCAACAACAACAGTAGCAATAACATGGACATAGATGGACATGGGTGCATGGACATGCTGTATTGCCCCTCCAGTTCACAATCCCTCTTGCCTACAGAAAAGACAGAACTAAAACTAGATGAATTATTAAACTGGATGTGACTGCAACCCAGCAGTAGGAACTCTTTTCGGTCGTGGCAGGATTATTTGGGCTCCATGTAATAACCAACAATGGTAACAGGAACATATTTATACTATCCTAAAATTATTTTTTGGAAGATAACTTATGTCTGAAAGACAGACTCCATCGGTAGCTGTCCTCACTTTTCCTTTTTATATTTACTTTTATTTAAAACAACCTTACAAACAGAAACTGGATTTCCCAAAATCACTTATCAAGGCCTATACTTCAAAAAAATAGTTTGTAAAATAGTTTTCTACAGACAGTTTTTAACTGGATACAGATCCAGTTGAAGTCTATAAATAAATCTCATAGCCTATTTCTGTATATAAACTGGAATGAAGACAAAGCTTTCACTTAAAAATCTGCTTGGATTTTCAGATTTCATTTATGGCATGGGTTTCCAAAGATTAACTTTTTCTCTTTCAAACTGCATTAATAGCATTAGGCATCGATTAATCAGATTCAAAATTTGGAAACAAAGAGAGTATTTTGTCTGTATAATCACTGAGAGGCCATATACCAAGATCTTTTCTTACCAGCCTTTTTAATGATTATTTCAGTCCAGATTTTTTTTTTAAAGGAACCACTAAAATCTAGGCTTTGAATTTTGTAAATGAGCCTGCTGCCCAATGCACTTCTCAGCAAGATAAGGGCAGAATGGCATTTGCAGAAATGTTTAGCTATCTCTCTAACAATCCTGCTTGGTTGTGGGCCCCTTGGTAACAGCTTGGCAAATCTGCAAAAGGAATGCGACTATATAGTTTGTGTGTGGATTGTTGAGTCATTATAGCCTCCAAATTGCACAGCAGATCATTAATCATAGGCCAAGATAGGCAATCACTGCAGAAACCTGATGAAAAGGCTCCAGAATAATGCCTGCTAAATCATGTTTAACATGCAGACCTTGCCTGTGCAGATATGGAAAGGGGGAGGTAAGGAAAAAAATTATTCCCCTTTTAGGAAAGAAAACTTCTACTTATCTTTGATTTGCATTCAGCCCTCCCTCAATAGTCCTTAAGCCTGTTATTTAATTCATTTTGGTGCCAGGTCCCATCACAAAGCAAAAACCCTAACCAGGACCTATGCAGTCTATGACCTCCAAACCCCCTGTCTTTTCTTGTCAGTTCTATGTCATTTGTGCAGTTGAACTCCACCAATTTGAAATGCTGACCTCTTCCATAGACAACCTTATTCTCCTTGAGTGAAAGAAAGGGCCAAGGCCTACAAACCACTCAAGCGAGAGATGGCAAGAAAAGAGAAAAGTGGTTGACTCGTAAATCAATTTCCACAGCCCACCCAAAACCCACATGAACAATAACGATGGTATTTTTTTAAAAGTTGTGCTGTTGTGGTTTTCTTAATTGAGCTTATTCTTTTTAGAAAAAGTTTCGAGCAAAGCAAAATTGTTTGTTCAGGGTGGAAAATTAGGCCAGATCTTGCTGCTGATCCACTTCAGACCAGGGTATATTTATATGAAACCTCCATTCCCACCTGTCATCTGCATAGGGAAGGAGCATAGCCTCACAACAGGTCTTTGTCTGCACTGGAAGACGTGGCAATATCTAAAGAAAGGGAAACATTTGGGGCATAAATATGTCTGTGCAGCACCACTATGCAGGCAGAGCGATGGTACCTGTCTTTGTGCCGCACAGCCTGCCCACATGGAGCTATCTGTGGAGCTGTCTTTGGGCCCTGCCAGCCCCACGTGTGTGTCTCTGGCCTGTCCCAAGCCCTTGGTCTCCTGTGAATAGCAGAAGAGCGTGCACAGGTAAGGGCTCCATCAAGCCAAGCACATGCACCATGCAGTACAGACACGTGAGCAGGTAGAGAAGCCAGCGAGAAACCTGCCACCACACAGTGAGGCAAATTTTTAAAGACCTGTATTACGCTCCCTGGGGGTCTGATTCTGCCTGTGTTGCTCTCTCGGGAAGTTTTCCTACTCCTCAAGTGGTCTCATTGGATTCAATAGCTGTGTCTTTGAAGAGCAGATGCAGAAATTGCCTGGAGCACACCATGCCCCAGGCCCCCATCTCCATTAGCATCTTTACGCTTTTCAGGGGTCTGAATCTGGCTGTGCTGTTTCTTACTGCATAGTCACATCTCTGGGTCTGTCTGGGACATCCTTAAAGAGCACTACCCTTCTTCTCAGTGGGAAGCAGAGCCTCTTCCCTGCCAGACCTCTGTTTCTCACTCCTGCTCTCCCAAGATCATAATTTTCTGGGGTATGGGATGAATTTTTAGTCTCTTAGCAGAGGCAGGTCCAGCCCTTAGGTTGAATATAATAAATGATTTTTTAAAATTTTCTCATTGACTGGGTTTAGTCTTATATACACCCAAAGCTTAGAGTCACAACATATTTATGTCAAGGCAGAAAAAAATCTCTGGGAGGAATTAAATACAATATCACTGCCTTGGCTCCTCACATCCTTGTGCCTTGCGACACTGAAAGTAGTATTAGCATATGCTTCCCTTTTTTTTTTCATTTTACCTCTGGCACTGGCCCTTTCTGAGCTATTCAAACCTTCCCTCCAGCCTTGCTTTCTTGAAACAAAATGCTGGTACTTTATGATCAGAAAATTTGTGATACCTTACAAGCAAAATACAGTGTCCTGTGTTGTTATGAAGGTAGGAAAGTTACTGCATCAGAAAAGAAATACCTACAATGGCAGACTAAGGACCAAGGAACCTGGCCTGTTGCACTGGATTCTCTCAAAATTTCTGTGAAAATGCTGGTGGGATATGGTCAATGGGAGGGATTCCTCATCTGGGAGAGCAGATGCTCCGAAGGAATCTGCCTGTGGAGCCTGCTCAGCCAACATGCCCCCATCGGGTCTGTGCCTGCTTGCCCTGGGGCTTACCAGCTCCGAGCCCTTGGGCAGAAGGGAGATTTGGAGCTGTTTATCCCACTTGACCCTCCATACAGATGACCTTCCATCATCTGGGGCCAGCTAATGCTAAGCAGTAAATTAAATTCAGTGGCATGCTGTCTCAGTTCTCAATGGCGTTTTAGTGCGAGTGTCGGAGCCCATAGAGCAGGGCTCATTACACGCTGCTGCAGCAGCTGGAGCTGGGGGGTGTCAGGCTCATTACCTTTTATAATATGCCCACCGATGGAGCTAGGTGTGCTCTAGATGGATTTGTCAGAGGCCAGCACTTTTGTCTGGGGGTGAAGCGTTGCGTTAATCTGACAGGCAAGACTCCACATTATGCAAAAGGAAGAATTCAACAGGAAACAGATGCATGGGGATAAAAATTAATCAATGTTTTTGCAACCTGAACCTCTGAATGCAGCATCTGTAGCAGTAGAAAGAATATATTCTCTCCTCCCTCATATCTTTTCCTCAGCAAACCAAAGCTCATGGCAAGCAGTTTGCAAAGTTTGACTCCAGTTCCATGAAATCCTTACGTGGAAGTTTTCAGCAATAATTTTATTGATTTTCTTGGTCAGCTTTGTGTACATTGTTGTCAAGCCCAACAATTCAGAGATGATTTTGCTCCTGAATTTTTGAAGTAATGCACCAAGATCTTTATTTTACTGCTCTTATTATTCTAGCATACATTTCCATTCCAAGCTCACCTTCCAACACTGATTTGTTTGGAATGCATTGCAACATGTTTCAGTAGTTGATGTCTGTTCACCTAATTTGTTGTACTCCAGAAAAAAAAAGTGACATGCCTGTAAGGAGGAGAAAATGACAAAATCAGAGAAGAAAACTGGTGGTGCCCAGACTCCCTGGATAAATAAGGCATCTCTTGAATCCATTAATTAAAACCAAGATCTTTGGGAGAAAAGAACCCCAGATGTATAACAATGAAGTCAGAAGAACAAGGCCTGCAGAGAGTCCCTTGCTGGCTGCTGTCCATACAGCACAGCAGTGGAGAGCTAAACTGGAAAAAAATTGAGTGTAACGCATGTGTCATTGCAGCCTGTCTTCCTGGGAGCTTTGTTCCTTAAGATGTTTTGAGGATAAAAAGCTGTTTCTGAAATTCTGAGCTCATTAGTACTTACTGATTATGGCCACTGGGTTACTGATGGTGTACAATGTCTCTGCTAGAGGAGGAAGAAAAGTTTCCAGAGCTAGAAGGAGGTGAGCTCAATGGAATGCACTGACATCGTACACCTTGTCCTTCCAGTGCCCCCTGATACACATTTCTCACATCTCTGATAGAAGAAGTAGGCTGCTGTATCATAGGTAGGAACCTTACATAGGCCCAACACGGGGGCAGACAATTTTAATTTCCTGTTTTCTTAGAAAGGGAGATGGCAAGGATATCTGTGAGTGGCCTCAATTACAGCAGCAGCTGCTAGCAGGCATGCCTTTAACAGTGGTGTTAATCAGGCACATGCTCCTGGTCGTGTCTCACAGAAGTAGTTGCTCAGCCCCTGCTTCTTTTCATGCTGTGGTGTCATCTGGCACAGCTAGATCCTTGTTTGGGTTATTTAATTGCTTCTTTGCCTGCCTTATGCAAACTCCATTTGTAGCTGAGCTTTTGGGCACTTGGACCCATGACTGCACTGCATTTAGTAAGAACTCTGCTCTGTCTGTAGGCAGTATTTCACACAGTCACCCAGTGACTTTATTCAGTTTGCTGGTCCCTGATGTTATTGTCACTCTGCATCATTTACCAATACAATTTTCACAAACAAAATTAGTCATTGCGATGTAGGTGTATGGAAGCTGTCCCACTCTGGAAGAATTCATTAAAATTCCCATAATAGTCTCCTTGTCAGGACTCTTGCCTGCTGTCTGGGAAGTATTTCAACAAGTCTGTCCTACTGTTGTGTTAATTAAACATTGTTCTATTTATAAATGCTCCGTTGGTCAGTAGCAGTTCCTCACACAGAGAGAGAGGAGTAGTGGTAACTAAAAGTGAAGTGCCAAGAAGAAGGGGGTTGACCATGCAGAGAAGCCAAGGGACAACCCGGACTGAGCAAAGTGCCCTTCTTGGATCTGTCATTGTCCTCATCACCTGCCCTGGGGCTGCAGTGGTCCTCTGACATTTGACTGGGAGCAGGGGAGGAGGGAAGGAGGTTTTACTCACTTTCTCCAGCAACTATTTTATTTCTGTTTGTCTATGCATTGTAATCTCTTCACAGTGATTGCCACAGGGTCTTGGAGAAGGTGAACATACATCAAAAATACCTCTGCCTTCAGAAAGAGACCAAGTAGCTGAACTGAGGATAAAGCCACTGTCCTCCTGTGTTCGTTTCACACTCCTGCCAGCCTTCTCTACAAGCTTCTCTACTTGCACAAACACATCTCACATATGCAAGAGGGACCTGCAGGAGCCCTGGGGTGCTGCTGGCTGCTATGGAATGGTCTCCTGGGGCTGACACTGCCTGGGTCTCAGGAGGATCTGCTCGGCATTGCTCTTTCTATACTCTCCCACTTTACTTGTCAGAACCATGCTCTGTGCTGTACACGGCACTGCTGTTTGGTAGGGCCCCTTCTCCCTGTCATGATTTCTGTGACTTTCTGCCACAGCATCTTGCACTGCATCCTTTGACAGTGCAGGTCCATGCCATCCTCGTTTCTGCACATGTAAAAATAATAGCCAGCATTTTTACCCAACACTATTTTCTACAGATTTGCTGGCCTCAGAGGCAGAAATTGGGCACCATCCTCACCAGCAAGTCCTTATGGGGCGGAACCCAAACTTTTGTTAAGACCAGGGGGATTTTGGATTCAGGTAGGTAGTACCTACTATTGGATACTTCTGAAGGCTTCATCTTGTGCTTTCTTCGTGGTTTCCTGGTCTCCTTCCAACCCACACTTGTTCTCAATACACTGTGCTAAGGAGAGATGTGAGAATGTCTACATGAAGATGTTTGCAAATGGGTATTTAACCTGGAAGCTGGTTCAGGCATAACTCTCAAGCCGGTGCAGCCTTAGATATGAGAAGCTGGAGGCCAAAGAGGAAGAAGAAAAGTAAGCAAAAATGAGAGCAAAAAGTATAAAGTGCTGCCAGGCTCATCCATGGACATACATCTGCCTAGAACTTTAATTGGCTGCTGAATTCCAACTTCAAATCATTGAGCATGCAAAATCTGTGAGAACCACATAAGACTCTGGAGTTCATCTGAGCAGCAACACAGACAGGAAGGGGTGGGAGGGATACTCTTGAAGTATGGAAGTTGTGCCTCCTTTTTTTTTTTTTTTTCATAGACACTTTAAGTGTCATTGCCTAGTCAGGGCTCATAACTAGGAAGGCTCACATGATGTGCATTAGAGTAACCTAAAATGTGGTTTGCTATGAAACTTAAGATGAAGCAAAGTGTGTCCTGCTGTCTGTTTTTCAGACTTTTGGATCAGCTGCTCCAAGTGGAGTCTGTATGGCATGGAGGAATATAGACACATATATGTGCAAGTGAAATAAACTGCAAGTAAAAGTCTTGGGTCTTTAAAGAACACCTTCCATCTAAAAGTTTCAAATGGCTGGTTATCAGTGGTTAAAGTGACCCTTAGCTTGTTAACAAACAGTCTGATATTATTTCATTTACTGTCTTAAAGCTACTGCTATCCCACAGAGACACAGTAGTGGATGTAGGCAGCACTGTGGGTTTTGTGTTCAACCATCATTTGCTGCTGTATTCCCTGACAGGCAAAAGTGAAGATCTCCAGTACAGGGACCCTAAAGTATGTACTTAAATGTGACTGTCACTTAAGAGGTGGGCTGGCTTCCTGCCTTGCTCTGGGAAACCTCCATCCCCCTCTTGCAGGCTCTTGGCAAAGCAGGATGAGGAACCTTTCTGTGCTGTTGCCCAGGCTGTGTTTGTCCTGAATGTGATGCAGGACTTTGCTCTCCTGCACTGTCAGTCGGCTGCCTTTCAGGAGCACTGTGTCCACATGTACAAGTGCACACATGAATTATTGTTTACTCAATAACAAATCAAACAAATTCTCTCCTATTCAGAGCAAACCACAATGATAAATGAGAGCTGATTTCCACTATTATGAGTACCGATTGATGTCTTTTCTTGACTGGCTTTATTTCATGTACAGGTGGCTTTTCTTTTTCTTTTTTTCTTTTTCATTTGAATATGTCATCACCATTTAATTAGCAATGTGTTGTTACCTGAAAGTAAGAACAAACCTTAGGCCATATGGCAGGGTTTTAATCTGCACTGTCACGGTATAATCGGGTCAAAATGGCTTCCCTTTTCAGCCAAAACTGCATTTCACACTTTACTAATATAGGGTTTTTCCCTTCCTGTTCCAGACTAATATAGCCCTGCCAGTCCAGCAAGTGCAAATTAAAATAGCTCCAAGCTGTGACCAGCAGCAGGAGGGGAGAGTGAGCAAGAGAGTAGTGTGACTGCTGGGGAGGGAGCAGGACCCCATCCCAAAACTGGAACCCGTGGTCTTTCTGTGATCTGCTTCTGTGAAATTGGACCAAATGAGTTTGAGCCCCATTTAGGAGGGCAATTCCCCTCCTCTATAGCAAAGACCTGGATTATGCCACTGGGGCCAGTTACTGGAGGTCTTTGTGTACCTTTCCTTCCCCGGTGCTATTGGGAATATACAGAAGCAGAAAGCAAGAAAGCTACATGCTTGTGCAAAGCAGGAGTGACCAGAAGAAAACTTTGCAATTTGCTGTAGTTGTTTACGGGGTCTAAGAGAAGATTGAAATACATGATTTGTTGAATAATATTTTCAAAGGAATTTTACTCCTAAGCAACTTAGAGGTAACATATTGTACAACATACAGATGTTTAATCTGATGTTTTAGGATATGTAATTGTCCTTTTCCATGTGATAGGTAAAGGCCAAAAACTAGATTGAATCCTGTTGGAAGTGGGATAAAAGGAAACGTGGGTTGTCTGTCCCCCAGAAAAATAAGGCAGACTATTATATGCTGGCTCTTCCTACAGCACCTTGCACAAAGCAGAGTCTGGATCAGAGACACCCTCTCTCTTGTTTTCTCATGTTTTCTCATGTTTTCCCAATGCTGCATATACTCAGGCACCTGTGAGAAACTACTTATGATCTCTGTTTAGCACTAGTGGATCTCAGGCTAAAATGGATTGATTCAGGACAAAGTCATAGCTAGCAATGAATCTAGACAGCTTCAGTCCATGATCAACACCCTTAGTTTCCCATGCCTGCATTTTTACTCATCTTACCCCTTCAAGGGACATATCTGGCTCCAAAGCCACAGGAGATCCCTGCCTCCTTTGAAGGAAAGCAGCAAGTACCACTTTGCCTGGATGTACTGTGCTGCTCTGGGGTGTGTATGTGATGGAGTGCTGGGGTTCCTGTCCCCATGGTTAGAGTCTCCTCCCCACAGGATGTATAGGAATCATCTCTCTAACCATGGGCAGTCTGATGTCTTTCACATACTGTCTAAACTGTGTTGCTGTATCCCTTTACAGATACAACCCCTGAAACACCTCAGAATGGACAGTTGGAGGTACTCCTTCCCCTCATTCACTTTCTATTTTGCTGGAATTTCATTTTTTCAACCCCCATATGAATACTACAATGCACAGCAGTAATCTCCCCCTCTCTTTCCCACCCAGCAGAAGGCTGAATATAGAAGCTGCTCAGTGCTGATCTGCTCCTTATCAGTTATTAACATATACATGTATTTGCAATGAGACAACAAAGGCAACAAGGGCAAAAGAAGAAAAAGAATTTAAGCAATGCTCTGAGGTTTTGCTCACAGTAAGAGACGAACCAGAGCTCTCTTGTTATTTAAATGACTGGTAAAACTGTGCTTTGGCCAGGAAAGTCAAAGTCTAGATGTTCACTTACAGGCATCATCAGTGCAGGGGAAGCTTTAAATATTTTAGTGTCCTTGTCTGTAGGTATTTAACTAGGGAAAAGGACTCAAGCATACGGGTGGTTGATCTAGCTAGCTAAAACTGCACATTTGAAACAGATTTTCCTAAAAAGTTCTAAAGAGTAAGATAGTTCTGGTGCTATAAATAAGCACAGCTTCTCTGACTTGGGGTCCTCCAGCCCAGCTGCAGGTTGGCCACACTGAGCATCTGCATGGTTACAGACATGGACACCTAGAAATGAGACTTCGGGGAGAAGAAAGCAGAACGTGGTAACACCTCTGCCAGGCTGCTGTTTCACCAGGTACCTCGTGTACTTGGCAGGGCTGATGCAGGAAAGGGTTGGAGGTGTAAAGGGACTCTGTGTGTGTGTGTGTGTGTGTGTGTGTGTGTGTGCAATGGTCCTGAGAACAAACATAATTCTGCAGCATGAAACTGAAGGATGAATATCAAGTGAGAACATCCAGCTGCAGATCCTTTCCCCTTCTTTTTCCAGCTTTTGGATGAACTGCAAAGCCGAGGGGGACTGTTAACTGCCTGGGCCTGTCCATTTGTGTCTCTCTCTCTCTTTACTTCTCTGTCCCTAACCCCCCCTCCCTCTCCCTCCTGCAGCTCCGGAGGGTGGAGGTGCAATTCGCTATGCCCGTTTTTTATTTCCAGCACGCTTGACAGGCTGGGCGAGGAAGGCGTTAATGTTTTCTGACAGGCCTCCTCTAATTGTTGGAGCTTTTCTTCTCTGCCTTTTCTGTGAAATTCTGACTTAGGCGAGCAGCATAACAAAATGCTCTGGCATTGAAATGTGCGCTTGCACTACACTGGGCTCGGGGAAACAGCATTATTCATGAAGATTTTCAGCTGTTTTTGTCTTTTAACTAACCTTTGAGTTTGATCAGAGGCTAGCCGGGCTCCCTTTCTCAAAAGGCGGTCTTGGCAACCCGACAATGGAGCCAAACTGTTTTCCCTGTTAAAGAGATAACTATGCCGTTGAGTTGGTACATGGGGGAAATTAATCTTCGGGCGCATACAAATGATAGCTTTACTTCGGTCTGCAATCGCCTGCACGGGATTATTAATAGGACGGGGGTAAGGAGCAGGAGAAATTCAGACTGGGGCAGGGAACTTAAAAAAAAAAAAAAATCTCAACCCCAAGCCCATCATTCCTTTTGATTGTATAAAGCCTGCGATTGATTCTTCACCACTTGCCTTTTGCAGCAGGAATTAGCCCCGCATTGTGCGGCCTGACACGCTGAGATCTCGCTCGCTTGGGAGCTCGAAGTT
>VZSR01002340.1:2766239-2780979 GCA_013398615.1 Brachypodius melanocephalos
AAAAAAAAAAAAAAAAAAAAAAAGCCAGGCGACAGACGGCAGGGGAAAGGGAAAGCAGGGACCGACGGGAGCGGACGGCGGAGCCGGGCGGGCGGCGGGGACGGCGGGCGGCTCTGCCCGCCCCCCTCCCTCTCGCCCTCCGTGCGGCGGCCGCGGGGAGGCTCGTGGCGCTCGCGTGTGCGCAGGCTGCTTTGCAAAGCCCCTTTTGCAAAAAAGTGGCTGAGGATTGTGTCTCTTATAAGGGGCGGACGGGGCTCGCCCCCCCGCTTCTCCTACACACACACACACACACACACACACAGAGACAAACCTCCCCCCGCCACCCCCCGCGTTCACACACACCCACACTCTGCACCTTGCGCCTTCGACGCTCCCCGGCTTTGCCGGCCGCTATGCGCGGAGTGCCGCCGCCTTTTCAGCGCTGGACACACACACAGAGACACACACACACACACACGCACACGGACAGACGGACACACGGACGGACACACACACACGCACACACACACGAGCCCCCCCGCCCCCCGCCGCACACGCGCTGGCGGCCGCGCGGCCCCGCCCCCCCCACCGCCCCCCGGCGCCGCTCCCCCGCCCCGCGCGCCGCCCCCGCCGCTCGCGGGTTTGTTGTCGCAAGTGCGTGCGCCCGGCGCGTGCCGCGCTCCCGGCCCTGAGCAAACACCCGCGCCGGGGCGCCGCGCGGGCCGGGGGCGGGGCGGGGGCGGTGCGCGTGGGCGCTGCGGGGGGGGGGGGGGGGGGGGGGGGCGGCGGCGGAGCGGGGGCGGGAAAGCGTGAGGGAGAAAGGGCAAGGGGGGAAGGAGCCCTGCCCGCCGAGAGATGTCCGGGACGGGGTGTGGACCGGGCTGCCGGAGAGGCAGCGGGTGACTCCCGGCGGAGCCCCACAGTGTGCGGGGCATCCCCTGTGCTGGGGCCACCTTAGCGGCACCTGCCGGGGTTTGGAAGGGCGGGAGAGCCGCGGTGCGGGATGTGTAGGCACGGAGGCGTCCCGGGGCGTGGGCAGGCAAAGCGGTGCGCGCCCGCAGGAGAAGCGCTCTTGCCATTGCGGGGCGCGATGCGTTCGGAGAAACTTCGCGTGCGGGACCTCGGCTTCTCCTTGTCCCTAGAGAGCACCAGGACACCTGGCATCGCTCCCTTCGCTCACCGAGCGCTGCCAGGCTTGAGCTCCGTGAGTGTCCGAGCTCCACAGCCGCAGGCTGCCGTCTCCCCCCGCTTCCAGCGGCCGCAGCCGCGTGTGCCCGGCACCGCACACGCCTCGCGGACGGCCTGATGGCTCTATTAGCCAGCGACAACCGCGGGTGAGCCGGGCTGGGTGATAGCACGAGGGTGGCTGAGAGCAGAGCAGGATAGACTTCTCGGGGGAAGTCACCTCGAATTCCCCCTCTGGAATGCTGAGCAGCACAGAGTCAGCCTGTCTGGAGGGAAAGAACAAGTCACCCTTGGGCACGTCCCACATAGACGATCCAGCACGGTCAGGGTGGAGGTTTGCCTCATAAAGTAAGGGTGTGTTGAGCAGGGCTGGCAGGTGTGGAGTCATCCCACTCTTCACTGCCGGATCCCATTTCCCAGGCCACACGGTGCTTGCTGGGCCCGGGGAAGCCACTGAGCTCCCGTTCCTCCCGTGGCACCCTACAAATTGGAAGTAGGTCACCAGCTTTCCAAGCAGGCAGTGGCATTTGCCTGTGACTGGGGAGTCAGGATGGACCTGGCCTGTGCAGGGGAAATTATCACTGCTCCCAGGTGAAGTCTCACTTGCGGTTCAGGACCAAATGAGAAAAAACAGCACTGAGGTGCTGAGAGTTTGAGGCTGGGGATCACACTGACCCTTGGGGCTGCAGAGGTGTAGGCAGCCTGGGAGGCATGGCCAGGCTTGGCACTGGAGCATGCTGATCTTTGCATTCTCTCTCTGCCCTCCTGCCTTTCACAGGTCCGTATATTTCTGAAATCTTTAGCACATTTTCTGCCTCCTGTTCCATCTCATTTCCACTTCTCTCTGTGCTTTTTCACTCTGTAAACTCAGATGTGTGTGTTTCTCTAACCTGCAAAAAAGAGCAGAGCTATGGTATGACAGCCTTGCCATGGTAATATTATGGATCTAGGAAGCCCCTGGCAGGTGGCTTTAATCCCTGGTACTCACATCAGCTCCAAAGCATGGAAGGAGGAGACCTGCACAGTCCATGTTAAGGTTTCAATGGAAATGACTGCAAAAGTGAGCCCTGTGCTGTTGTTGACCTCAATTACAGCAGCCTGGAGCTGTAGAAACAGCTTCTCCTCATCTGCCACTGGATATCTGACTCTGGCTGTGTGTGTGAATCTAAAAAGTACCAACCAGAAACATAGCCCAGGAGAACCTCAATGTGCACGTGCTATCTAGTATTTTTATAATTTTTCAACATGTCAGCTTTTAATGCACATTTAATGAAAAATGTGAAGTAGTTCTATGTAGTCATATTTATTTTGGGGCCTTGTCACTCATCACTGACCAGTCTCTGACTTCTAGCCTACTGTCTCATCACATGGGAAATGTTTTATTTTATCCACTCTTGGGCAGAACAGCCAGACCTTAGCAGGATAAAATGTTTGCTTGTATTTCCTGTTTGAGGAACTCTCCTTCTTCAGTTCCAAGTCTCCTGGACGGTTTGTTCAGCATCCCTTGTGTGATATCAGAATGGACTGTACTGGAAGCAGTTTTTGCATACCCAGCTTTGCATTGTGACTTTGGGAAGCGCTAACAGAAATACCAAAGTAATTGCAGCCCTGTAAACTATATATATATATATATATATATATATATATATATATATTTAAGCAGAGTAGTTCTTCTGGAGCAGCCCACTTCCAGAACTGGTGTAGAAACACCATATGGGGACATTCCTGCCCTTTTTCCTGGAAGTGGCAGAATAAGCCTGGAGTTTCTGGATCTCTTCTTCTCCAGTCTCAGATGGCTCTTAAAAAGGCAAAACTGGTGAGTCCCAGAGGTCACCAAGTGTAACTCATGTGATTGTGCCTCCGTGGCCCTGTACCCATTTGGCTACCCTGGGTCATGGTATGTGTTTGTGTGGGGGATGGATGAGGGGGGCAGAGCCTTTTCCTCCCTTGTCTCTTTCCTCCCACTGCCACCGGGGAACAAACTCTCATGTCTGAGGTAAATCCAATCTCACCAGCTCCTGTGTGCTGACTGCACGGAGTAAGGGCTCCGGAGCTCTGCTCACTGTGCAGAATAAGGGGCCAGATTTCTAGACAATAAATATTGTTCCAAGATCCCCTGCCTCAACCCACTCCTATGCACAGTCCTGCACCTGCACCTTAAAATTCTTAATTCTAATGTAATGATAAATAGTCCCTGCCCTTTTCATTTGGCACTTTTATTTTGGTTATTTATTTATTTATTTATTTAATCTTGAACTGTCATTATTTTCTAGTGACTGTTTTGTGTGCCTAAATTGTAGCCACACTCATGAGGTCTTTTGAAGTCCTTGCCTTCAAAAAAAAACAACAACTCTGGTACTTTTTTTTTTTTCTTGCCACTTCTTTTCTTTTTTAAAGGCCATTTACGTTATGATTAAATGCTGTCTTGGAAAAGCAGAACGAAAGTCGTTAATCTATATAGATCTTCAAAGAATCGATACATTTGGGACTTCTGTAGGATTTGTTACACTCCATTTTGTTACAGTAGGCAGCTCGTCTGGATTTGGGCACATGTGTTTCTCTCCCTCCCCTCGCCCTCCCCCTCGCCTTTCCAGCTTCCCCCCCAAGAGTGAAAATAAAGTAAAAGGTCTTTCATGGTAAACAAAACCAGCTTATTCTCCACATAGAACACATGAATAGCTGGAAAAAAAACTTACAATAAATGGTGCATTTTTTTCTCTGCTGGGTATAGCATTCAAGATCAGTCCAGTATTCAAGAAGCAGTCCATTTTTTGCTCAGCAAGAGAGTTTAGAAAAGAAGCGTGGGGTCTATTCAAGGATCTTTTCCCCCTTCACAATTGCTGGGCTTTATGAAACCTATCTTCCATGCCTTGTCAGAGTATTTCTGGGGACCAATTAGTGCTTTGTTGCAAGGCTTCTTTGCTGAATCTTTGAGCAGCAAGAAAAAGCTCTCTTGAGTCTCCCCTTATTTTGACTATTTCAGTCATTACTCAGTGTAATAATTAATATGACAACTGGACGCTAAAGTTTGTATAGAAACACCTCGGCTGCAGGAGAGAGCGTGCAGTGGGTGGTAACAAGCTACAGATCAGACCGAGAAGCCACACACACAAGGAAGGGGGAAAAAAAAGAGAGGGAGACAGAATAATGAATGAAAAGAAAGAGAGAAAGAATAAAGATAAATAAATAGTTGGTGCGGCCTGAAGAAACATAATACAGACTTGGAAGGAAAAAAATAAAAGCACTTAGAATGGAATGGGGGGGGGAGTCAACAGTTTCCATGTGAATATAATTTTCAAAATTTGTTACTTTCAGAAGTGAGGAAAGTGATTTTTCTCCTGAAAAGGCAAGATATTCCTTTGGGTCAGTAATTTTTACGAACTGTGTGTTTACACTTTTTAATGCTTGATAAAGTTTAATGCCTCTTCCTAAGAGTCCCTTTATAGAAAAAAGAACTTCACCATGAAAACTTTTTCTTGAGTAATTGTTGCCTATCCTGCCCAGGATGGAAAAGTCTGGTTGTCGGGGTAGCAAGCTCGAGTTTTCTTGGTGTTGTATCATCTACAAGAGGAGTAAAGCCTGCACCCCAATGAAGAATTAAAAAGAACGTTTGATCAGGGCCACTGCTGAAGTCTCCTTCAAAAAGCGTTGGGATGAACACTCATCACTTTGCAGACATTTCTTGGGCTGCCAATTAGGACATAATAAATAATTAGAGGTTTTAAGCGTATTAGATACAGCTCATGCTAATGAGCTACATCAGGTCTTGTGCTAACCTGAAGTGACAGTTTGCATATAGGGCTGAAAAAAAACCCCCAAACAACAACCCCCCCCCTCCCAACCAACCAACAACAACAACAACAACAAAAAACAAACCAAAAAAAACCCAGCAAAACCCGCAGGAAAAAAAACCCCAAAACCCCCAAAAAACCACCCCCCCAACCCCAAAACCAAACCAGCCGCCGAAGCAGCTTTTCCCCCCACGGCCCCGTCCCGCTTGTCCCGCGGGTCCCGCCGGGCGGTGCCGCCCGCTGCTCCCCTGCCCTCCGCGCCCGCGGAGCGGAGCCCCTCGCTGCCGGCTCTGCCGGGTGGCCCCATTGTGCGGCCACGAGTTGTGCGTCCGTCACAACCCCGCGGGATAAATCACACCGGGCTGCCATCCCGCATAACCCCAGCGCCACTTTGTGGAGAGCTGACTGTTTTGGGTGGGGGGTGGTTTGTTCCTGGCTCCTCCGAAGCGGTGGTCACCTGGCTGGAGGGGTAGGAGAGGGTTTGGGTGATGCCTGCGTCGGCTGAGAAGTGGATGCCCCGCTATTCCCGGGGAGGGCAGCAGCCGGACAACCGGGGATCCCACTCCCGCCAGCCATCTCTGCCGTGAGGACACAGTGCCACCTCCCGGCCACCCGCGCCCAGGAGTGAAGGAGCCAGGGAAATCCGGGGGGGGATGGATGGGACGCAGCCTTGAGGTCTCGGAGAGCGCGGCTCTGCAGTAAGACGGGGATGTGGCTGGGCGGCTCTGCTTGCACGATGCAGAGGGAGGTGCGAGGGAATGCTGCCTGTCTGGAGTGTAAAGGAGAGGTACAGCACGCTGGGGTCTCTAGGAAATGCATACACGATATTAACAAGGGGGATGTCCCCCTGTCGTGCACACACACACAAACTGCCTAAGATACTCATGGAATCCTCATCTGGGAATTTTTTCCACCAGCTTCTGTTTCCATTAGAAAATCCCGCTTCCACTGCTCACTGCTCCCTCACATGCACGGGGACATCCTGAAGCAGCAGGGAAGGCAGGGAGCCACAGGCTAAGGATAGGTCCTGGCACAGGAAGGGACATCCTCGCCCAGACACAAAGACTCACAGCTCCAGGGAAGCCGCCACTCTGCAAATGGGTGGCAAAGAGCAGTCTGAAAAGCAGCCAAAGTCCGTGACCCTTTGAACTCGCATCGTGCTGGCCAGGAGAGCCTGCCAACTTCAGTGCAAAGAGCCCTGTGAACTGTTGCTGAGAGCACAGCCAGAAAGGACTACATGTGGTGTATGCACGTATGTGTCTGTACCCAAATAAAGTGTGTTTTGGATGGAGAACACGTGTTTTTAGGCAAAGGCAAGGGGGGACATCAGTGCATATCTGCATATGGTTGAAAGGAGAGGGATTGCACGGTGCTGCAGCAAAAGCCCAGGTGCTCACACTAGTTGGGCAATCAGGCACATGAGGGAACTTGAAACCCAAGTGGGAAAACCTGGGTGGCAGTTTCACTGCAGGGGGATGAACCCATGCTTGGAATGCTGAAGTAGTACTTCAAAGAGGACAGGGAAGCTCCAGCAGTTTGGACTCTGAAGTGGCCCAGGGTTAACAGATGCTGATGGAACTGCATATTCCTAGAGTAACATCACTGAGTTACAAACATACACACCCCCACACATCACTTTGCTCCAAAACAAGAGAACTTGGCAAGCAGAGCTTTGTTTCCTCCAGCCAGTTCCTTTTGCTACCAGACAACCTCTGACAGAGCAGACTGATTAAACAGTGAACTGGTGGCAATGCACTGGTGATATTACTATGATTGTGTAACAACAGGGCTAAGAGATAATCTTGCAAAATAAATACAAAAAGCAGGGGGTAGGAGGCAAAATAGATAATTACAAAGATTTGGCATGAGCAGTATTTTGGATATTTGATATTTCACTTTGCCATTACCATTGGGTAGAGTAAGAAATATATAAGAAAAGGGATGAAGAAAGGGAAGGAAGAAAGATCAAAAACATGTAAAAGCCACAAAGAAGTAAAAGAGAAATGAAAGATTAGTAAAAAGAAAATAAATAAGGAAAGAAAGAGGAAGGCAAAACCAAAGGAAATAATACTTTATCTCATGGAAAAATACACCAGGTGGCAAGGCATGGTGCGTGGGGAAAGTAAACAAGAGTAGTTGCTGGAGTCTTTCTTGTCCTGCACAGGGGCTATAATCAGACTTGTCACCATCCTCATCTCACTGTTACTTTTTTCCAAGGTGGCCTTCAGTCTCCCTATCACGGACAGGGCTATGCCTTGGGCTGCACAAACACACGACACAAAATATTGGCTACTGTAATAAATTTACTGTCTGAATAGTTAAAAAAACATTAGTTTTTCTATTGCTGGTAATTACTGGGGATACTTTCCCCTAGTGCTCTGCCTTTTCTTGCCCCATCCTACTGCCATGTGAGCAGACTCCAGTGTGTTTAGTGTGCACCATATTTAGCTATATTTACCTGTCAGCCCATGCCACAGGCTCGCTGATCTCTTCAGAAATAACTTTCTATCCCTACAGGCAGTTTCAGGACACACAAAGAAGCAGCTCTTCTGGAAAAGGTACGTATTTGCACCCAAAGCACTGAGTTACTTCAGATGCATGCTATATAATTGATAATTTCATGGGGGTGGATTCTGACTCCACAGTCATGGGGTCCAACATGGATTTGGACTGAGAACCATGAGAATGGCTCCACTCAGTTTCCCCACTGTAAGGGCGCTGGGTTTTGTACATATGGACCATTTACAGTAAGTCTTTGCTAGCATTCACTACTACCACATGTACAAGTGTGTGTAGTAGAGCGCCCCTCAAGGACAAAATAACTGTAAAGAGAATTTGTCTTCATCATGAAAACACAGCAAGATTACCTGCCCTGGCATAATTTGTCTGTGTAAGACTTCATCTTCCCAAATAGCAAGATAGATACTTGCCTAGTTGTTTCATTTTTTTCACCTGCCCTCTGATATTGGGCTATGGCTTTCCAATTTCCTCTACCCCCTTTGGTGACCCTCATTAAGCCAAACCTGATCTCTTTCATATCAGTACTTTACTAACTTTCCCTGAAATCATTTATGCGTCCCACCCTGTTCCCCTTGCGCTTTCCATGGCTGACACCATATGCAAGCACACTTACATCATCTGCAGTTCTTCTACATTTTCCTGCCCTGGAGCTCTGACCTGCTCTTTCCTGCTCCTCTTCTTCCTTTACCTTCTTCCCTTTCCCCATGCTCAGGCTCATATCCCAGTGTGAGGTTCATGCGGCTAACTCCCATCTCGTGCTTCCCTTGTCCTGGGTGTCTCTCTCTAGTGTCCGGAGAGTGGAGTGGTGTCTCCTGCTCTCTGACCTCTTTGGAAGCAGCCCCAGAGGCTCTACTGAAGGATAAATCCCTCAGCTGCTGTGCATTGCCCAAGGAACACATCCTGGAGAATGTCTGATGTCTGCTCAAGGGGAGTGACCCTACCCCGATGGGAAATCCACCTGAGGCTGAACACGCAGCTGATGTGAGAAGGAATGGGCTGGAGGCTGAACTGAAAACGATGTGTTGATGTGAAAAAATGAGAACAGCTGATGTTGATCAGGAGGAGCAAGGCTGTTAATTCAGAACACGCTGCTCCTCCACGGTGGGTGCAGATAGAAACAATCTGCTGGAGAGTTGCTCCACGCAGGCGTGCGACTCACAGGGGATGGCGAGCGTGGAGCGGCTGGTTCGTGTGCCAGGGGTGGGCGTGCAGGGAGAACGCCCCCTTGGCATGCTGTCCAGGGGAGGGAGCTGGGGAAGGGCTTGGCTTTGACTTGCTAGCTCCACTTTAAATACCTTTGCACAGATCTCTGGCCACTGCAGTTAAGTCAGAGGCTTCACCTGCTGTAGCGAAGAGGTTTCCCTGTGTGGGCATCGCTGCCTCTGCAACATGGACTCACAGCACTGCAAAATGAATGGTGACTCTTTCCAGGTAAGTGATAAGGTCTGTGCCTGCTTTTTGCAGAGGTGGAGGGGTGTCCTGCCTCACTCCTGTGCTCCTGTGCTTGTCTTCCACTCTTTGAGAGGCAGTGTGACCCAAGAGGGGAAGAATCAAGATGGCCTGTTGTGCTGCTTTGCAGTACCTGAACAATTTTGGCAGCCCCCATACTTGTCTGCTGTTAATAGTGCTCACAAAAAGGTAGTGAGAATGCACACAAACATTGCATGCATGTCAAAAAGACAAAGAATCGGAACAGACCAGAAGCTTATTAGAGCTCTCAAACACGTGTGATGAAAGAAAGCTGTCTTCTTTTGTTAAAGGAAAACAGATGAAGTTATGTGCTCTTCTGGGGGAGCTTTTGTGAAATTTTGGGACTCTCTTGTCTTCTTTTTTAATGTTTACTGACTGACTTTGAACTCTGTGCTTTGGGAAATACAGGAAGGACCTGAAGTTCATGCCTTTTGAATAGAGGCAGTGATGTTACTGCAGGGGCAAGTGATGTAACCTGAGGCCAGCATGGTTAATTATTAGGACAAAATTCTGCACTTATGTGCCCTATACAATGCTGCTGAAGCCAGAGACAAGCTGCACCAGATGTGCAAAAAAAGGGCTTCTATGTTTTTATAAGAGCAGATGCCAAGGAAGCCTCTATTCTTACTGCTTAGTGTGCTGAGGCTGGACCACCACAATATTCCTCTAGGATCTCACCTTGCTGCTTATCCAAGTTGTGTAATTGCTTGGTTCCAACCACAGTGGTGATCAGCACTTAAATGCCTTAAGAAATCTGACTTGAAAACTAATTCTATTTTCACAAGTAACTTAGAAATCTTTTAATTTAAAATATTTTTTCCCTTCCCCCCATTTTGCCTATCTAGTAAGTTTGAACTTTACAGCAGAGAGGTGAAAATTTTATGTCCCTGAAATTGGAAGAAAAACTTTATCAGGCTTAAACAGTGTTGGATTCACTCTGAAGGGCTTTAGCTAAAAGTCTCAGCAATGAACTAGAAGGCTGACAGGATTATGTTATTGACCCCTAATACTACCACCTGTGTGGCAATACTGATCTATGTACAAAGTTGCTAACTAAAAATGCAGGTTTGTGCTCAGGTAAACCTATCCTTGCATCTACATAACGCTTTCTTTGGGATTGTATTAGGTCCAGGGATGGTTGTTCATGCTTATCAACTGGTTCTTATTTTATTTCCTAGAAAAGAAAAATCCAGAACTGGAAGAGAATTAGAACTGAATTTATTGCACACTATAAATCACATATACATATCACAGAGACAATACTTTAACACAATAAAATTATTTCTTCACTCTGAATCATAATCACAATAGTAACAGAACAGTAGAACTACCCCAAAGCTGCAATTCTTCCATGTATGTTGAGGAATGAGAAGTTAAAGTCCAAAATGAGAATGGAAAAACTGATCAACAGTTAAAACTATGCACAAGTACTACAAAAAGCTCAAAAATATTGTGAGTACCTGTGTTATTACTGCTGTCACCTCCAGTGCATGTGTTGAGGTTGATTGTCTGCAGTTTGTATTGATGCAGGCTGCCTTCATATATACTGATAAGAACTGGGTACCAGGAAAGCAATCATTTTAGTCTTCTCTCCATTTGCAACTAAAGATGTCACCTCTGTGACAGGCTCAGGCATGGACTGATGCTTGTTAAAAAGCTTTCCAGGGAACTGAGGGCATATGCAGATGTGCAAGAAGTTAGGCAAGTATGAGGCTGTGTACAGCATTAGTGCCTAATCCCTGCTGCAATGTGTCTTTCTCCTAAGCACTAATATAAATTCACTTACAAGAGTGGGAAAATGACTGAGGACAGATTGAAAGCTGAACTCAACAAATCAAGGCTAGTGACCAATGAGTTTTTGAAAAGTTTTCGAAGGCTTTTTTTGTGTAATCTCATTGTACAAAGAGATCAATTATTATAATCAGGACTATCTTGCAGGACTTCAACTTTGCATTATATCCCCTGCAAGTATCCAAACCACAAATTCTTCATTTGTCACACATGTTTGAGTCAGTCTGTCCTATAAGTTGGTCCTCACACCATGACTTAGTAAGAATATTTTACATGTATAACACATCGTGACTTAGTAAGAATATTTTAAATATTTAACTGCATGTCTTTTAGAGCTGTTTCGTTACTGACAGTGAAAACCAAAATCTTGATCCACTGGACAGACAATGATGGAGCCAATTCTGTCCTTAAGATCAGTTTTGGCTGTGGTGGGTGAAAACAGAAGGAAAAAGCAATGCATGGACAACATTTGAGATGATAGTTTTGGTCACACTGCCATAAAATTTCAGTACTACAGACATTTGTTTTGACTTTTGCCAGACTCCTGTCATCGTTTTCCCTTGTGGTTGCTTGAGGTGTAAATGGGTTTCATCAGCCAGCTGACACATCACTTCCAGCTGCTTTTCCTCTTGGTCCTCCCCATGTAAGAGCTGAGCTGGATGAGGACCCAGGAGACACAGCGATGCTGCAGAAGTGTGCCAACTGAACAGGTGGCAATCTTCCTTCTGGTGTGTAAAGCCAGCACCTCTACTACAGTTCCCACTAGAGGTCCCTCACAAAGCTGGAAGACGTTTGGAAAACCTTTGCAGCCTCTGGAAACAAAGCCAGATGGAAAAATGTGTGGCCACTCTGTTAGCAGCAGCCTTGGAGATGGCATGAAGAATCAGCAATTATTTACTCTACAAAAGAAGGCAGCTCTTCATAGCTCTGCCTCAGGAAATGTAGGCCCACCAAGAACTTTATGGCTTCAGGGCAGTTAGATTTGTTTATTATTTTTTGTCTTCTACAAAGGCTATCTTTACTGAGGACAACATTTGGGAGCTGGGACTCTTTTTACTCTGATTTATATGTTCAATTGAGCAATAGCCATAATGAGGGCAAGCTCTGCCCAAAATTACAGATCTTTACAAGGAATATTTGAATGAGTACCTTGAATCAAGCTTTAGCCCAGGCCTTGTTACACCAGAACTCTGTGTTGCAGATGTCTGGTGTGATCTTTGAAATACCGACCACAGCCAGTAGCTGTTAAAAAATAAAACAAAACAAAAAACCCCATAACAAAACCCCCCAAAACCCCGAGCAAATAAGATGTTAATGTGGCCTCCAAAAGTTTGTGATGGTTGTGCATCAAATTTACTCTGATATCAGAAAAATTAAGTGGTTGAAATCTCAGCAGGCATTTACCTGCCACACCAAGTACTCAGTTTTTAAGATCTGCCTCCACTCTAGGGCTTAGTTTCTGAAGTGGTGAAATAGTTCTTCCCTGCTTAACAGGGCTTTTGTGAAAAGAAACACATGTAGAGACAAGCAAAGACGTTTTAGTAATGAGAACCATGCAAATAATGAAAACAAACATTTGAGAGTACTGGAAATTGCCTTTTGGAATTCGTAGAGCAGAAAATAAATAAGAGAAAGGAAACAAACATAAATGAAAACACATCTTGCCCTAACTGAGTCTTTACACGTTATGGGATTCAGGGAAGATCTAAATGTTTGCTCCAACATTTCTCTTTTTTTTTTTTTTTTTTTTAAATTTTATTTGCTTTGCTTGATGTTGTAATTTTGTTTTAAAATCACCTTCCATAACCTTCCTGTGAGTACTACCTCTCTCCTGGGGATACCTGGAAGGTACAAGCAGAACTGAAGTGAAACACAGATCATGGTCTGCATCTCTGCACAGAGCTCATCTACATTGCTCTGCCTGACCCTGAGTTGATGAGAAGGAAGCCTGAGGAAAGGACTTTGCACTGTAGCTGAAACCAAAGTGCAGTAAGATTTCCAGTCATCCCTGAGGGCTGGAGTGAGGCAAGGATGGTATTAGGATTACTTGCATGTCCTTTTTGGCTGCATTGCTCACACCAGGGCTCTGGTTTGAGAGAAGGGATTTGTGCCTCTACCATCATAAATGAGAGCAGCTCCAGAGCTGCTCTGCTTCTCGCAGCAACAATTGCCTTGATTCCCACTTAGAGCTATTTTATACCCTCTTTACATCGCTGGTGATGTGCAAAGGGAAAATGGAGAAAGGCAAAACTGACTCCCAGGGTGAATGGTAGTAATATTTGGTTGTGTATTTGATCTTTCCTTTCAGGAATCTAGCTACATTGAAGACTCCCCCAATAAAAATGGTGTGATTTCTTTGATTTTCTCTCTGAAAGAAGAAGTTGGGGCATTGGCTAAAGTCCTGCGCACATTTGAGGTAAATGTTTTCCTTCAGGTCTTTACAACCTTGTATTGCAGCCACATTTTCTTGGGGTCTTGGAGATTGTGTTTGTGGCTCTATTTCATTGCTATTACAGGGGAAAGCAGCCTGAATTTCTTTTCTGGACTTAAAATCCCTTAAAGTCTTGGAGCAGAAGTAGCTTTTTTTAAACTAAAACCTCTACCTTTGACTGACAGGAGGGTGGTAAAAATGCAATTTTTCCCCTTAAGAGGGAAACATTTAATCATAACTGCTGTAGTAAGAGGTAGGGGTGAATTGGTCTGTGCCCTAAGATTGACTTACAGCCAAATAATTTGCCTTATAGCTTGTAAGGCAAATATAACTTGCTGTGTTATATTTGAGCTATGTGACTCACAATGCATATTGCACAAGGTATTTCTGCTGGGGGCAGCTCTTAGCTCTTGTCCACCTCAATAAATCTGATATAAAAAAATTCTACCATCTCCTACCTGCAGTACTTCTACAGAGTGGGTAGAGGGTGCCTACAGAACAACATAAAAATGACAGCACTTTTTTTACACCAAAGGGACTCAGTAACTTATGCTGAGTGATTTGGAAAGCTTTGGGGGAAACAAGGAGCCCTGTACCTTTCAGGACATTGTGTGCCTGTTTATTCTTAGAGAAATATTTCCCAGATGTCACAAATGTTGTTTAAAAAGCACAAAATCCTTGCAATTCAGGATGGTTGTGTTGCAACCACAGCTGTGTACTCTGTGCTCCCAAGCAAATACACTTTTATATTGGTTCTGTGGCTTTTTTTTTTTTTTAATGTAATAGTTGTGCCTGAAAACAGCAATTTCTTTAGAACGTTCTAAGAAGCTGTGACCTGCATATTTTCCGTTCATAAATTGAATTTACTAGGAAATGAAAAGTTGTGTGTTGTGGGTACAAAGGAACAATAATTATGAGTTATGGGACATGTTTGATTCATTAAGATAAAAGGAAATTCACACCAACAACAGAAGACCAAGTCTAGATTTGTAAATTGGCCAGTAAAGTCCTGCAAAATGTCCATATGTCAGTGATGTGCATGTCTGTAGGTGAATTAATGAGACTGTTGATATTCTGTTATTAATTGCATTGCTATCTACTAACTAGATTGCTGTCAGCTCTAAAGAAAAAATTGTAGAGGAGCTAGTATAGGAAAGAGAGAAGTAACCATTTCTTTGATGTGACTTTTCTTGCCTTGAAGCAAATACCTAAACCAGACCATCTGAGTCATGGTTTTTCCCAGTGACCATGATTGCAGCTGAGAGGTTGGGGCTCAGCTGGTTTTCCATCTCAACAAAGCCAATTCCTTCTGTGCTAACTTGCAGCCTCCTCCAGCACCAAGGCTTGACAAGAAGACCTGGCATAGGTGCTCTTATATCAGTTTTACATTTGGTATTGCAGTGGGAAAATGGGTGGATGGATGGATGGGATTTAATGGTACAAGAACACCTCCTCAGGGCTGTTGTTAGTTAAATTCCTGGTGTAAACCAGAGCTGCCTTTGGGCTGTTTAACCCCGTTCCAAGAGCTGCTCTAATGCCTTGGGAAGGCTGACCTGAAACAGAGACTGGACAG